>OX442315.1:15263662-15656067 GCA_949358305.1 Strigamia acuminata | reverse complement strand
TCCCTGTAACAGTTGTTGTCCTTTTTCTTACGATTTACTGTGATCTTGTTTCACGTTTCCCTTTTGAGATAAAATAAGGTGGCTGGTATAATTTTGCTGGCGTTTTCTATTTGGGTCTAGTTAGAGTTTGCATCTTTGATAGTTTATACTTAACCCGTGTATATTTATTAGCTTTACTCGATTTGCTCACGTTTGGTGAGATTTTCAGTCCGATTCATGCTTAATATAGTTAGTTCTCTTCAAGTTTTGATTGTCAGGTCCCTTGTAGACGAGTTCGCCAGTATGTTCTGCCGCTAGCCTTATATTCGTTTGGCTTTTTCGTTTAGTTCGTTTAGCAGTTGTTAATCGAATTTCTCCTTTACCGTTAAAAAGGGGATTTCGTGTTGAGATGGGAAATCTGTCCCATGGCTCTTGTGGCCGGAGTAGCGATGCACGAGTCATACCTCGTGATCTGCTCTCTCCTTTTTTTCATGATGTTGCGTCTTATTGCAGAGTCCCGCCTTCTATAAGGGGCTCTATCTGTTTTTGCCTTTGTCTGTTTCAAGAAGGTCCGGGTTCACAGCTCGGGGTCCTTTCAGTTGGGGGTTTCCGCTAGTCATTGGTGATCGGACGCTGGTGTTATGAGGCCAGTCCGGGACCAGCGAGGCGGTTGAAGCCCGCCGTTCTCGGTTTTAGTTTTGTGTGCCGCTCGAGTTTCCTCGTGAGCTCTGGTGTCGGTCATCTCTCCGCTCCGGGAGAGGGCACACCCGTTTGTATTCGTGTGTTTGTAGAACGTTTCTTGTTTTTAGAACGAGATTCGTTCTCTTGCTGCTCGTGTTTTGCAGGGAAAGCACTGGCCCGCGAGGTCAGTCGGTTCTTACCTGTCCGTCAATCTCTGTTAGTTTAGGTTGTTACACAACTTGTTTGCAAGTGGGTTTGGATTTAGAAAGGCGTGTGACTTCTGTCGGTGCTGGAAGTTTAGAGCAGCCGATCCGCACCGCCCACTGGACAAGTCCAGTTTTTGTTGCTGACCGCTGCACCCAGTGTCTACCGCTGGTGATGTACGTTCTGCATTTTCACTGTCTCTTCGTGGAAACGTCCGTAGCGTTTCATGAGTCTTCATTAGTGATTAGTCTCGCCTTTTATCGTTTAAAAAAGGGAGTTTAGTTATTCTAGTTCTTTGGGGCAACCTTAGAATTTGGACATTTTAGCTTATTCGTTTAGGAAATAGCTTGCTTGCTATTTTTGGGTTGTGGCTAGCTGGCGTGGCGGTAGGGTATAGGTACTTGTTTTGGATGGTCGTTCTTGCTGTGCACAGCAAGGACTGCCATTCGATGTGTTTCAGAGGGCAGGTTTGCACTGCCATACTCTGTCAGATGTCGTGTCTGAGACATAGTCCCTGCGCCTCTTGGCGGCCCCTATTTCTACGTTTGCTTCCCGCGACTAAGTAGTTGTTGTTAGTCTTTCATCCCTAGCTCTGCAGTGAGGCAGACATGCACTAGGCAGGGAGCCCACTCTAGGATGGGTCGAAGGACGTGTGTGTGCGGCCTTCTTGGCGCCGGCACTCGGCAACACGTTTTAGTCATTGGACAACACGTGCTTTCAGTAGAGTGGCGATTTCCGGAAGTCGGCTTGCTGATCGACGATGTGGTCAATGGGTATGTGAGCGAGTCAATTGTCGACTTGCAGTTGCTTACCGGTTCCAGGAATGCGGTTGGCAACTGGCAAGTCCTTGTGCTCATGTCTATGTGTGACGCCCCTCGTAATCAGGGACGTCAAGCAACCCTCCCTTTTCTCTCGTTTCTCGGTTCAATCATATTGGTTCCGACTCGGGGTGGGCCAAGCGTTCATACGGTAGCCTCCTTATTGGAGCATGGGGTTTTAACTAGATCTAGTTTCTATTTCCCCCTCGGTTAAAGAAGTTTCAGTCTTCGTGGTAGTCTGCTCACAACAGGCTACACGGTGGCCCGAGTGCGGACGTGCAGTCCATCGGGTACCTCCTTGTTCAAGGCGCATTCGTAAAGCGCAGCTCGGTTGAAAGAAAGCCACCGGTTTTAATTTCTTTTCAACGACGTGATTAGTTTTCGTGCAGGAAGTGTAGCTTCGCTTCATTTGGTTGCAGTTGCACTGCTTCCAACGTTTTTCAGTATCGTTTGACACCTGTTGATCTTCAAAAAGAAGCAGGCCCCTTTCCTTTCTTTTCTCGTGGGGAGGAAATGGATTGATTATTTGGGTACGGACTTATTCCCTCTTCGAAAAAAAGCAGGAAGTTTAGTGTTTTGGAATTCTTGCTGGTTTTCACAGTTCCAGTTTGTTAGTTTCCCTTGTGAGGCCATACTTGGCCAATAGCTTTAGTGATAATATTGACGTTTTTGCCGATATTTATTTGCACGGAACGTGTTCGTTTTTTTTAGATAATTGAACCGTTTTTCTCTTATTAGTTAGATAAAGTTGTGGTCGATGGGTCAGTGTGCGCGTGTTTCATTGTCACTGTGGACAAGAGGTCGCAGTTGGCTTGCACAGTCATCTGACTAAGTCTTTCCTTTTTTCTTTATTCTCTGCTCTTAGCGGTTTCGTGGGTTCATGTCAAGTCAGGGTGCGGTCAACGCCTTTGCGTGGCAGTTGCTGCGAATGGTTTGCATTGCCTGAGCTTCATGCCTTCTCGTTCCTCTTTTTCCTCCTTCTGGCGTGATCATGTTAGCTAGGTGGTCATGGCTTTGGGTAAGTGGTTAGTTAGTCACTCTTTGCGAAAGAGTGGTGCCTAGGTCTTGACGGCATTTTCTAGTTCTTCGTACGAATGCTGGGTGGTTGGTCAGACGATAGGTCTGGGTCAACGCATTCATTCCCTTATTTTGCATCTTTCTTGTTTTCTAGAAAAGGGTCGTCTTTAATAGTTTAATAAGTTTGAGTTCGCAGCTCGTGTTTTCAGGCGGACGGAGGTTTCCGTGGTACGTTGCCACTTGAGCGCTGGCTCGAGAACAACGAGGCGGTGAAGCCTGCCGTGTCTCAAGTTTGTTCCTTTTTTGCGTTCCAAGTTTCTTCTAGTCTTCATGCATGTCTTGTTCCTTGCGAGACCATGCTCGATCAAGAGCTTTTGTGACAGTTTTCCTTCCTCTTTGACGAGGATTCTCGTTTTCTTGTTTTTAGCTTTCATTAGTTTAAGCGTCTGTCTACGGGTTGACAGACTGAGCTTTCTGAGAAGCTCCCGCAATGTTCTCACGTTGTTCCGGTTAGAAAACCCGTTCAGTCGGATTTTCTAAAGGTATTTTGTGTGTGTGCCACGTGTCTATTGGCGACGTCGTAGCCCCTCGGTGTCTGGACTAGGTCATCGTGGCACGGCCCTTCTCTTTCTTCTCTCGTGTTTTAAGTTTCTTTTAGTTTTTATTGGTTGTTGTTAGGAAGTGCGCCGCAACGCAACTTCTCTTTTCTTTCGTCTCTCCGGTGTTTTTGGGCCGCGATCCGACTTCAATGCCCTTTGACCCTGGGACGCTCCTAGAGGTCTCGGATGTTTAGGTTACAGCTTTTTGCCTTCGTGTCTATGGTTTTGCCTTCGCGACTTTTACAAAGTTGGCTTCGATACTTTTTCTTCCCGTTCTCTTGGTTTTGATGGGGAATTCCTTCAACGGTTTTCTGCCTTGCCCTCCCTTCTTCTTTGGCCGGCAACGCTGTTGCGAGCACGCGCAACATGGATTTTTGCTATCGCAATAGCGGATTTGCTTTGATTAATCATTAATTTAAGTTTGTGTTTAGTTAATAGTGCAGCTTAAGTTTTGGCTAAAGGTTAAATGAATTTCGTATAGTTTGTGACGTGTGAGTGGTGAATTACCTGATTTAAGCTGTCTTTCTTAAGGTAATCTTGCATCTTTTCTTTGATTCTTTGGAGTTTTACTGCTTGGATTCGTCCAAAGAGTTGCTGTTGTTAGTTCCTAAGTTAGTTTATTTATTTGAAACACTTTGTCTTAATTTATTACGGTTTTGTGCCTTTTGTAATGATTTTATACTCGAAACTGTGTATTTTCTTGTATACGCTTTATCATTTTGTCACTAGAGGGACAATTCGCCTCTTGCGAGCGATTGTTGCCACTCGTTGCTAAGAGCTGCTGCTCTAATTGTTGTAGGTTGCGCAGCAACTACACTGACTTGTTATATAGTTTTTCTAGTCCTAAGTAACGTTGATTTTCTCCTCTCTTATGTGTAATGTTTTGATAGATTTTAACTTTACAATAAATTCGTTTTTGTGTGCTAACTTGAGCACAATAGTATTGAATTATCCCAACATGTTCAGCAGCTCACTTTACAGGTTTCACATCAAGGTTTTTCCTGTAATGGACTTTCTTCTTTGGGATTCTTCACAAGTTCCGGTAAATAGGGTTATTTATTTTAACCATTTTCTAATGTCTTCTAGAGTGCAACACGGTCTTCAAGCACTGCTAGAAACATCTATTTTCCCAAATCATTTCTTGGATGTTGCTAAAACTTACATTAAAGCTTTCTACTAAGGTTTAAACACTATTTCAGAACATTCAGAGACATTGGTCTTGTGATGTTTGTGCTAAGTCAACTGTGATGAGATCAAAAGTCTATTCTCCCAAATCATTGCTTGGATGTTGCTAAAACTTACATTAAAGCTTTCTACTAAGGTTTAAACACTATTTCAAAACATTCAGAGATATTGGTCTTGTGATGTTTGTGCTAAGTCAACTGTGATGAGATCAAAAGTCTATTCTCCCAAATCATTGCTTGGATGTTGCTAAAACTTACATTGAAGCCTTCTACTAAGGTTTAAACACTATTTCAGAACATTCAGAGACATTGGTTTGTGGTGTTTGTGCTAAGTCAACTGTGATGTCAAATGAGATCAAAAGTTTATTCTTTCAAATTATTGCTTGGATGTTGCTAACACTTACATTGAAGCCTTCTACTAAGGTTTAAACACTATTTCAGAACATTCAGAGACATTGGTTTGTGGTGTTTGTGCTAAGTCAACTGTGATGTCAAATGAGATCAAAAGTTTATTCTTTCAAATTATTGCTTGGATGTTGCTAACACTTACATTGAAGCCTTCTACTAAGGTTTAAACACTATTTCAGAACATTCAGAGACATTGGTTTGTGGTGTTTGTGCTAAGTCAACTGTGATGTCAAATGAGATCAAAAGTTTATTCTTTCAAATTATTGCTTGGATGTTGCTAACACTTACATTGAAGCCTTCTACTAAGGTTTAAACACTATTTCTAAACATTCAGAGACATTGGTCTTGTGGTGTTTGTGCTAAGTCAACTGTGACGTCAAATGAGATCAAAAGTTTATTCTTTCAAATTATTGCTTGGATGTTGCTAAAACTTACATTGAAGCTTTCTACTAAGGTTTAAACACTATTTCAGAACATTCAGAAACATTGGTCTTGTGATGTTTGTGCTAAGTCAACTGTGATGTCAAATGGGATCAAAAGTTTATTCTTCCAAATCATTGCTTGGATGTTGCTAAAACTTACATTGAAGCCTTCTACTAAGGTTTAAACACTATTTCAGAACATTCAGAGACATTGGTCTTGTGATGTTTGTGCTAAGTCAACTGTGATGTCAAATGAGATCAAAAGTTTATTCTTTCAAATCATTGCTTGGATGTTGCTAAAACTTACATTAAAGCTTTCTACTAAAGTTTAAACACTATTTCAGAACATTCAGAGACATTGGTCTTGTGGTGTTTGTGCTAAGTCAACTGTGATGAGATCAAAAGTCTATTTTCCCAAATCATTTCTTGGATGTTGCTAAAACTTACATTAAAGCTTTCTACTAAGGTTTAAACACTATTTCAGAACATTCAGAGACATTGGTCTTGTGATGTTTGTGCTAAGTCAACTGTGATGAGATCAAAAGTCTATTCTCCCAAATCATTGCTTGGATGTTGCTAAAACTTACATTAAAGCTTTTTACTAGGGTTTAAACACTATTTCAAAACATTCAGAGACATTGGTCTTGTGATGTTTGTGCTAAGTCAACTGTGATGAGATCAAAAGTCTATTCTCCCAAATCATTGCTTGGATGTTGCTAAAACTTACATTGAAGCCTTCTACTAAGGTTTAAACACTATTTCAGAACATTCAGAGACATTGGTTTGTGGTGTTTGTGCTAAGTCAACTGTGATGTCAAATGAGATCAAAAATTTATTCTTTCAAATTATTGCTTGGATGTTGCTAACACTTACATTGAAGCCTTCTACTAAGGTTTAAACACTATTTCTAAACATTCAGAGACATTGGTCTTGTGGTGTTTGTGCTAAGTCAACTGTGACGTCAAATGAGATCAAAAGTTTATTCTTTCAAATTATTGCTTGGATGTTGCTAAAACTTACATTGAAGCTTTCTACTAAGGTTTAAACACTATTTCAGAACATTCAGAAACATTGATCTTGTGATGTTTGTGCTAAGTCAACTGTGATGTCAAATGAGATCAAAAGTTTATTCTTTCAAATTATTGCTTGGATGTTGCTAAAACTTACATTGAAGCTTTCTACTAAGGTTTAAACACTATTTCAGAACATTCAGAAACATTGGTCTTGTGATGTTTGTGCTAAGTCAACTGTGATGTCAAATGGGATCAAAAGTTTATTCTTCCAAATCATTGCTTGGATGTTGCTAAAACTTACATTGAAGCCTTCTACTAAGGTTTAAACACTATTTCAGAACATTCAGAGACATTGGTCTTGTGGTGTTTGTGCTAAGTCAACTGTGATGAGATCAAAAGTCTATTCTCCCAAATCATTGCTTGGATGTTGCTAAAACTTACATTGAAGCCGTCTACTAAGGTTTAAACACTATTTCAGAACATTTAGAGACATTGGTCTTGTGGTGTTTGTGCTAAGTCAACTGTGATGAGATCAAAAGTCTATTCTCCCAAATCATTGCTTGGATGTTGCTAAAACTTACATTAAAGCTTTTTACTAAGGTTTAAACACTATTTCAAAACATTCAGAGACATTGGTCTTGTGATGTTTGTGCTAAGTCAACTGTGATGAGATCAAAAGTCTATTCTCCCAAATCATTGCTTGGATGTTGCTAAAACTTACATTGAAGCCTTCTACTAAGGTTTAAACACTATTTCAGAACATTCAGACACATTGGTCTTGTGGTGTTTGTGCTAAGTCAACTGTGACGTCAAATGAGATCAAAAGTTTATTCTTTCAAATTATTGCTTGGATGTTGCTAAAACTTACATTGAAGCTTTCTACTAAGGTTTAAACACTATTTCAGAACATTCAGAAACATTGGTCTTGTGATGTTTGTGCTAAGTCAACTGTGATGTCAAATGGGATCAAAAGTTTATTCTTCCAAATCATTGCTTGGATGTTGCTAAAACTTACATTGAAGCCTTCTACTAAGGTTTAAACACTATTTCAGAACATTCAGAGACATTGGTCTTGTGGTGTTTGTGCTAAGTCAACTGTGATGAGATCAAAAGTCTATTCTCCCAAATCATTGCTTGGATGTTGCTAAAACTTACATTGAAGCCGTCTACTAAGGTTTAAACACTATTTCAAAACATTTAGAGACATTGGTCTTGTGGTGTTTGTGCTAAGTCAACTGTGATGAGATCAAAAGTCTATTCTCCCAAATCATTGCTTGGATGTTGCTAAAACTTACATTAAAGCTTTTTACTAAGGTTTAAACACTATTTCAAAACATTCAGAGACATTGGTCTTGTGATGTTTGTGCTAAGTCAACTGTGATGAGATCAAAAGTCTATTCTCCCAAATCATTGCTTGGATGTTGCTAAAACTTACATTGAAGCCTTCTACTAAGGTTTAAACACTATTTCAGAACATTCAGAGACATTGGTTTGTGGTGTTTGTGCTAAGTCAACTGTGATGTCAAATGAGATCAAAAGTTTATTCTTTCAAATTATTGCTTGGATGTTGCTAACACTTACATTGAAGCCTTCTACTAAGGTTTAAACACTATTTCTAAACATTCAGAGACATTGGTCTTGTGGTGTTTGTGCTAAGTCAACTGTGACGTCAAATGAGATCAAAAGTTTATTCTTTCAAATTATTGCTTGGATGTTGCTAAAACTTACATTGAAGCTTTCTACTAAGGTTTAAACACTATTTCAGAACATTCAGAAACATTGGTCTTGTGATGTTTGTGCTAAGTCAACTGTGATGTCAAATGGGATCAAAAGTTTATTCTTCCAAATCATTGCTTGGATGTTGCTAAAACTTACATTGAAGCCTTCTACTAAGGTTTAAACACTATTTCAGAACATTCAGAGACATTGGTCTTGTGATGTTTGTGCTAAGTCAACTGTGATGTCAAATGAGATCAAAAGTTTATTCTTTCAAATCATTGCTTGGATGTTGCTAAAACTTACATTAAAGCTTTCTACTAAAGTTTAAACACTATTTCAGAACATTCAGAGACATTGGTCTTGTGGTGTTTGTGCTAAGTCAACTGTGATGAGATCAAAAGTCTATTCTCCCAAATCATTGCTTGGATGTTGCTAAAACTTACATTGAAGCCGTCTACTAAGGTTTAAACACTATTTCAGAACATTTAGAGACATTGGTCTTGTGGTGTTTGTGCTAAGTCAACTGTGATGAGATCAAAAGTCTATTTTCCCAAATCATTTCTTGGATGTTGCTAAAACTTACATTAAAGCTTTCTACTAAGGTTTAAACACTATTTCAGAACATTCAGAGACATTGGTCTTGTGATGTTTGTGCTAAGTCAACTGTGATGAGATCAAAAGTCTATTCTTCCAAATCATTGCTTGGATGTTGCTAAAACTTACATTAAAGCTTTCTACTAAGGTTTAAACACTATTTCAAAACATTCAGAGATATTGGTCTTGTGATGTTTGTGCTAAGTCAACTGTGATGAGATCAAAAGTCTATTCTCCCAAATCATTGCTTGGATGTTGCTAAAACTTACATTGAAGCCTTCTACTAAGGTTTAAACACTATTTCAGAACATTCAGAGACATTGGTTTGTGGTGTTTGTGCTAAGTCAACTGTGATGTCAAATGAGATCAAAAGTTTATTCTTTCAAATTATTGCTTGGATGTTGCTAACACTCACATTGAAGCCTTCTACTAAGGTTTAAACACTATTTCAGAACATTCAGAGACATTGGTTTGTGATGTTTGTGCTAAGTCAACTGTGATGTCAAATGAGATCAAAAGTTTATTCTTTCAAATTATTGCTTGGATGTTGCTAACACTTACATTGAAGCCTTCTACTAAGGTTTAAACACTATTTCTAAACATTCAGAGACATTGGTCTTGTGGTGTTTGTGCTAAGTCAACTGTGATGTCAAATGGGATCAAAAGTTTATTCTTCCAAATCATTGCTTGGATGTTGCTAAAACTTACATTGAAGCCTTCTACTAAGGTTTAAACACTATTTCAGAACATTCAGAGACATTGGTCTTGTGATGTTTGTGCTAAGTCAACTGTGATGTCAAATGAGATCAAAAGTTTATTCTTTCAAATCATTGCTTGGATGTTGCTAAAACTTACATTAAAGCTTTCTACTAAGGTTTAAACACTATTTCAGAACATTCAGAGACATTGGTCTTGTGATGTTTGTGCTAAGTCAACTGTGATGAGATCAAAAGTCTATTCTCCAAAATCATTGCTTGGATGTTGCTAAAACTTACATTGAAGCCTTCTACTAAGGTTTAAACACTATTTCAGAACATTCAGACACATTGGTCTTGTGGTGTTTGTGCTAAGTCAACTGTGACGTCAAATGAGATCAAAAGTTTATTCTTTCAAATTATTGCTTGGATGTTGCTAAAACTAACATTGAAGCCTTCTACTAAGGTTTAAACACTATTTCAGAACATTCAGAGACATTGGTCTTGTGGTGTTTGTGCTAAGTCAACTGTGATGAGATCAAAAGTCTATTTTCCCAAATCATTTCTTGGATGTTGCTAAAACTTACATTAAAGCTTTCTACTAAGGTTTAAACACTATTTCAGAACATTCAGAGACATTGGTCTTGTGATGTTTGTGCTAAGTCAACTGTGATGAGATCAAAAGTCTATTCTCCCAAATCATTGGTTGGATGTTGCTAAAACTTACATTAAAGCTTTCTACTAAGGTTTAAACACTATTTCAAAACATTCAGAGACATTGGTCTTGTGATGTTTGTGCTAAGTCAACTGTGATGAGATCAAAAGTCTATTCTCCCAAATCATTGCTTGGATGTTGCTAAAACTTACATTGAAGCCTTCTACTAAGGTTTAAACACTATTTCAGAACATTCAGAGACATTGATTTGTGGTGTTTGTGCTAAGTCAACTGTGATGTCAAATGAGATCAAAAATTTATTCTTCCAAATCATTGCTTGGATGTTGCTAAAACTTACATTGAAGCCTTCTACTAAGGTTTAAACACTATTTCAGAACATTCAGAGACATTGGTCTTGTGATGTTTGTGCTAAGTCAACTGTGATGTCAAATGAGATCAAAAGTTTATTCTTTCAAATCATTGCTTGGATGTTGCTAAAACTTACATTAAAGCTTTCTACTAAGGTTTAAACACTATTTCAGAACATTCAGAGACATTGGTCTTGTGATGTTTGTGCTAAGTCAACTGTGATGAGATCAAAAGTCTATTCTCCAAAATCATTGCTTGGATGTTGCTAAAACTTACATTGAAGCCTTCTACTAAGGTTTAAACACTATTTCAGAACATTCAGACACATTGGTCTTGTGGTGTTTGTGCTAAGTCAACTGTGACGTCAAATGAGATCAAAAGTTTATTCTTTCAAATTATTGCTTGGATGTTGCTAAAACTTACATTGAAGCTTTCTACTAAGGTTTAAACACTATTTCAGAACATTCAGAAACACTGGTCTTGTGATGTTTGTGCTAAGTCAACTGTGATGTCAAATGGGATCAAAAGTTTATTCTTCCAAATCATTGCTTGGATGTTGCTAAAACTTACATTGAAGCCTTCTACTAAGGTTTAAACACTATTTCAGAACATTCAGAGACATTGGTCTTGTGATGTTTGTGCTAAGTCAACTGTGATGTCAAATGAGATCAAAAGTTTATTCTTTCAAATCATTGCTTGGATGTTGCTAAAACTTACATTAAAGCTTTCTACTAAAGTTTAAACACTATTTCAGAACATTCAGAGACATTGGTCTTGTGGTGTTTGTGCTAAGTCAACTGTGATGAGATCAAAAGTCTATTCTCCCAAATCATTGCTTAGATGTTGCTAAAACTTACATTGAAGCCGTCTACTAAGGTTTAAACACTATTTCAGAACATTTAGAGACATTGGTCTTGTGGTGTTTGTGCTAAGTCAACTGTGATGAGATCAAAAGTCTATTTTCCCAAATCATTTCTTGGATGTTGCTAAAACTTACATTAAAGCTTTCTACTAAGGTTTAAACACTATTTCAAAACATTCAGAGACATTGGTCTTGTGATGTTTGTGCTAAGTCAACTGTGATGAGATCAAAAGTCTATTCTCCCAAATCATTGCTTGGATGTTGCTAAAACTTACATTAAAGCTTTCTACTAAGGTTTAAACACTATTTCAAAACATTCAGAGACATTGGTCTTGTGATGTTTGTGCTAAGTCAACTGTGATGAGATCAAAAGTCTATTCTCCCAAATCATTGCTTGGATGTTGCTAAAACTTACATTGAAGCCTTCTACTAAGGTTTAAACACTATTTCAGAACATTCAGAGACATTGGTTTGTGGTGTTTGTGCTAAGTCAACTGTGATGTCAAATGAGATCAAAAGTTTATTCTTTCAAATTATTGCTTGGATGTTGCTAACACTTACATTGAAGCCTTCTACTAAGGTTTAAACACTATTTCTAAACATTCAGAGACATTGGTCTTGTGGTGTTTGTGCTAAGTCAACTGTGATGAGATCAAAAGTCTATTCTCCCAAATCATTGCTTGGATGTTGCTAAAACTTACATTGAAGCCTTCTACTAAGGTTTAAACACTATTTCAGAACATTCAGAGACATTGGTTTGTGGTGTTTGTGCTAAGTCAACTGTGATGTCAAATGAGATCAAAAGTTTATTCTTTCAAATTATTGCTTGGATGTTGCTAAAACTAACATTGAAGCCTTCTACTAAGGTTTAAACACTATTTCAGAACATTCAGAGACATTGGTTTGTGGTGTTTGTGCTAAGTCAACTGTGATGTCAAATGAGATCAAAAATTTATTCTTTCAAATTATTGCTTGGATGTTGCTAACACTTACATTGAAGCCTTCTACTAAGGTTTAAACACTATTTCTAAACATTCAGAGACATTGGTCTTGTGGTGTTTGTGCTAAGTCAACTGTGACGTCAAATGAGATCAAAAGTTTATTCTTTCAAATTATTGCTTGGATGTTGCTAAAACTTACATTGAAGCTTTCTACTAAGGTTTAAACACTATTTCAGAACATTCAGAAACATTGGTCTTGTGATGTTTGTGCTAAGTCAACTGTGATGTCAAATGAGATCAAAAGTTTATTCTTTCAAATCATTGCTTGGATGTTGCTAAAACTTACATTAAAGCCTTCTACTAAGGTTTAAACACTATTTCAGAACATTCAGAGACATTGGTCTTGTGATGTTTGTGCTAAGTCAACTGTGATGAGATCAAAAGTCTATTCTCCAAAATCATTGCTTGGATGTTGCTAAAACTTACATTGAAGCCTTCTACTAAGGTTTAAACACTATTTCAGAACATTCAGACACATTGGTCTTGTGGTGTTTGTGCTAAGTCAACTGTGACGTCAAATGAGATCAAAAGTTTATTCTTTCAAATTATTGCTTGGATGTTGCTAAAACTTACATTGAAGCTTTCTACTAAGGTTTAAACACTATTTCAGAACATTCAGAAACATTGGTCTTGTGATGTTTGTGCTAAGTCAACTGTGATGTCAAATGGGATCAAAAGTTTATTCTTCCAAATCATTGCTTGGATGTTGCTAAAACTTACATTGAAGCCTTCTACTAAGGTTTAAACACTATTTCAGAACATTCAGAGACATTGGTCTTGTGGTGTTTGTGCTAAGTCAACTGTGATGAGATCAAAAGTCTATTCTCCCAAATCATTGCTTGGATGTTGCTAAAACTTACATTGAAGCCGTCTACTAAGGTTTAAA
This sequence comes from Strigamia acuminata, assembly GCA_949358305.1. NCBI lineage: Eukaryota > Metazoa > Arthropoda > Chilopoda > Geophilomorpha > Linotaeniidae > Strigamia > Strigamia acuminata. Next base: position 15,642,961 of record OX442315.1, on the reverse strand, counting down.
CACTATTTCAGAACATTTAGAGACATTGGTCTTGTGGTGTTTGTGCTAAGTCAACTGTGATGAGATCAAAAGTCTATTCTCCCAAATCATTGCTTGGATGTTGCTAAAACTTACATTAAAGCTTTTTACTAAGGTTTAAACACTATTTCAAAACATTCAGAGACATTGGTCTTGTGATGTTTGTGCTAAGTCAACTGTGATGAGATCAAAAGTCTATTCTCCCAAATCATTGCTTGGATGTTGCTAAAACTTACATTGAAGCCTTCTACTAAGGTTTAAACACTATTTCAGAACATTCAGACACATTGGTCTTGTGGTGTTTGTGCTAAGTCAACTGTGATGTCAAATGGGATCAAAAGTTTATTCTTCCAAATCATTGCTTGGATGTTGCTAAAACTTACATTGAAGCCTTCTACTAAGGTTTAAACACTATTTCAGAACATTCAGAGACATTGGTCTTGTGGTGTTTGTGCTAAGTCAACTGTGATGAGATCAAAAGTCTATTCTCCCAAATCATTGCTTGGATGTTGCTAAAACTTACATTGAAGCCGTCTACTAAGGTTTAAACACTATTTCAGAACATTTAGAGACATTGGTCTTGTGGTGTTTGTGCTAAGTCAACTGTGATGAGATCAAAAGTCTATTCTCCCAAATCATTGCTTGGATGTTGCTAAAACTTACATTAAAGCTTTTTACTAAGGTTTAAACACTATTTCAAAACATTCAGAGACATTGGTCTTGTGATGTTTGTGCTAAGTCAACTGTGATGAGATCAAAAGTCTATTCTCCCAAATCATTGCTTGGATGTTGCTAAAACTTACATTGAAGCCTTCTACTAAGGTTTAAACACTATTTCAGAACATTCAGAGACATTGGTTTGTGGTGTTTGTGCTAAGTCAACTGTGATGTCAAATGAGATCAAAAGTTTATTCTTTCAAATTATTGCTTGGATGTTGCTAACACTTACATTGAAGCCTTCTACTAAGGTTTAAACACTATTTCTAAACATTCAGAGACATTGGTCTTGTGGTGTTTGTGCTAAGTCAACTGTGACGTCAAATGAGATCAAAAGTTTATTCTTTCAAATTATTGCTTGGATGTTGCTAAAACTTACATTGAAGCTTTCTACTAAGGTTTAAACACTATATCAGAACATTCAGAAACATTGGTCTTGTGATGTTTGTGCTAAGTCAACTGTGATGTCAAATGAGATCAAAAGTTTATTCTTTCAAATCATTGCTTGGATGTTGCTAAAACTTACATTAAAGCTTTCTACTAAAGTTTAAACACTATTTCAGAACATTCAGAGACATTGGTCTTGTGGTGTTTGTGCTAAGTCAACTGTGATGAGATCAAAAGTCTATTCTCCCAAATCATTGCTTGGATGTTGCTAAAACTTACATTGAAGCCGTCTACTAAGGTTTAAACACTATTTCAGAACATTTAGAGACATTGGTCTTGTGGTGTTTGTGCTAAGTCAACTGTGATGAGATCAAAAGTCTATTTTCCCAAATCATTTCTTGGATGTTGCTAAAACTTACATTAAAGCTTTCTACTAAGGTTTAAACACTATTTCAGAACATTCAGAGACATTGGTCTTGTGATGTTTGTGCTAAGTCAACTGTGATGAGATCAAAAGTCTATTCTTCCAAATCATTGCTTGGATGTTGCTAAAACTTACATTAAAGCTTTCTACTAAGGTTTAAACACTATTTCAAAACATTCAGAGATATTGGTCTTGTGATGTTTGTGCTAAGTCAACTGTGATGAGATCAAAAGTCTATTCTCCCAAATCATTGCTTGGATGTTGCTAAAACTTACATTGAAGCCTTCTACTAAGGTTTAAACACTATTTCAGAACATTCAGAGACATTGGTTTGTGGTGTTTGTGCTAAGTCAACTGTGATGTCAAATGAGATCAAAAGTTTATTCTTTCAAATTATTGCTTGGATGTTGCTAAAACTAACATTGAAGCCTTCTACTAAGGTTTAAACACTATTTCAGAACATTCAGAGACATTGGTTTGTGGTGTTTGTGCTAAGTCAACTGTGATGTCAAATGAGATCAAAAATTTATTCTTTCAAATTATTGCTTGGATGTTGCTAACACTTACATTGAAGCCTTCTACTAAGGTTTAAACACTATTTCTAAACATTCAGAGACATTGGTCTTGTGGTGTTTGTGCTAAGTCAACTGTGACGTCAAATGAGATCAAAAGTTTATTCTTTCAAATTATTGCTTGGATGTTGCTAAAACTTACATTGAAGCTTTCTACTAAGGTTTAAACACTATTTCAGAACATTCAGAAACATTGGTCTTGTGATGTTTGTGCTAAGTCAACTGTGATGTCAAATGAGATCAAAAGTTTATTCTTTCAAATCATTGCTTGGATGTTGCTAAAACTTACATTAAAGCCTTCTACTAAGGTTTAAACACTATTTCAGAACATTCAGAGACATTGGTCTTGTGATGTTTGTGCTAAGTCAACTGTGATGAGATCAAAAGTCTATTCTCCAAAATCATTGCTTGGATGTTGCTAAAACTTACATTGAAGCCTTCTACTAAGGTTTAAACACTATTTCAGAACATTCAGACACATTGGTCTTGTGGTGTTTGTGCTAAGTCAACTGTGACGTCAAATGAGATCAAAAGTTTATTCTTTCAAATTATTGCTTGGATGTTGCTAAAACTTACATTGAAGCTTTCTACTAAGGTTTAAACACTATTTCAGAACATTCAGAAACATTGGTCTTGTGATGTTTGTGCTAAGTCAACTGTGATGTCAAATGGGATCAAAAGTTTATTCTTCCAAATCATTGCTTGGATGTTGCTAAAACTTACATTGAAGCCTTCTACTAAGGTTTAAACACTATTTCAGAACATTCAGAGACATTGGTCTTGTGGTGTTTGTGCTAAGTCAACTGTGATGAGATCAAAAGTCTATTCTCCCAAATCATTGCTTGGATGTTGCTAAAACTTACATTGAAGCCGTCTACTAAGGTTTAAACACTATTTCAGAACATTTAGAGACATTGGTCTTGTGGTGTTTGTGCTAAGTCAACTGTGATGAGATCAAAAGTCTATTCTCCCAAATCATTGCTTGGATGTTGCTAAAACTTACATTAAAGCTTTTTACTAAGGTTTAAACACTATTTCAAAACATTCAGAGACATTGGTCTTGTGATGTTTGTGCTAAGTCAACTGTGATGAGATCAAAAGTCTATTCTCCCAAATCATTGCTTGGATGTTGCTAAAACTTACATTGAAGCCTTCTACTAAGGTTTAAACACTATTTCAGAACATTCAGACACATTGGTCTTGTGGTGTTTGTGCTAAGTCAACTGTGATGTCAAATGGGATCAAAAGTTTATTCTTCCAAATCATTGCTTGGATGTTGCTAAAACTTACATTGAAGCCTTCTACTAAGGTTTAAACACTATTTCAGAACATTCAGAGACATTGGTCTTGTGGTGTTTGTGCTAAGTCAACTGTGATGAGATCAAAAGTCTATTCTCCCAAATCATTGCTTGGATGTTGCTAAAACTTACATTGAAGCCGTCTACTAAGGTTTAAACACTATTTCAGAACATTTAGAGACATTGGTCTTGTGGTGTTTGTGCTAAGTCAACTGTGATGAGATCAAAAGTCTATTCTCCCAAATCATTGCTTGGATGTTGCTAAAACTTACATTAAAGCTTTTTACTAAGGTTTAAACACTATTTCAAAACATTCAGAGACATTGGTCTTGTGATGTTTGTGCTAAGTCAACTGTGATGAGATCAAAAGTCTATTCTCCCAAATCATTGCTTGGATGTTGCTAAAACTTACATTGAAGCCTTCTACTAAGGTTTAAACACTATTTCAGAACATTCAGAGACATTGGTTTGTGGTGTTTGTGCTAAGTCAACTGTGATGTCAAATGAGATCAAAAGTTTATTCTTTCAAATTATTGCTTGGATGTTGCTAACACTTACATTGAAGCCTTCTACTAAGGTTTAAACACTATTTCTAAACATTCAGAGACATTGGTCTTGTGGTGTTTGTGCTAAGTCAACTGTGACGTCAAATGAGATCAAAAGTTTATTCTTTCAAATTATTGCTTGGATGTTGCTAAAACTTACATTGAAGCTTTCTACTAAGGTTTAAACACTATATCAGAACATTCAGAAACATTGGTCTTGTGATGTTTGTGCTAAGTCAACTGTGATGTCAAATGAGATCAAAAGTTTATTCTTTCAAATCATTGCTTGGATGTTGCTAAAACTTACATTAAAGCTTTCTACTAAAGTTTAAACACTATTTCAGAACATTCAGAGACATTGGTCTTGTGGTGTTTGTGCTAAGTCAACTGTGATGAGATCAAAAGTCTATTCTCCCAAATCATTGCTTGGATGTTGCTAAAACTTACATTGAAGCCGTCTACTAAGGTTTAAACACTATTTCAGAACATTTAGAGACATTGGTCTTGTGGTGTTTGTGCTAAGTCAACTGTGATGAGATCAAAAGTCTATTTTCCCAAATCATTTCTTGGATGTTGCTAAAACTTACATTAAAGCTTTCTACTAAGGTTTAAACACTATTTCAGAACATTCAGAGACATTGGTCTTGTGATGTTTGTGCTAAGTCAACTGTGATGAGATCAAAAGTCTATTCTTCCAAATCATTGCTTGGATGTTGCTAAAACTTACATTAAAGCTTTCTACTAAGGTTTAAACACTATTTCAAAACATTCAGAGATATTGGTCTTGTGATGTTTGTGCTAAGTCAACTGTGATGAGATCAAAAGTCTATTCTCCCAAATCATTGCTTGGATGTTGCTAAAACTTACATTGAAGCCTTCTACTAAGGTTTAAACACTATTTCAGAACATTCAGAGACATTGGTTTGTGGTGTTTGTGCTAAGTCAACTGTGATGTCAAATGAGATCAAAAGTTTATTCTTTCAAATTATTGCTTGGATGTTGCTAACACTTATATTGAAGCCTTCTACTAAGGTTTAAACACTATTTCAGAACATTCAGAGACATTGGTTTGTGATGTTTGTGCTAAGTCAACTGTGATGTCAAATGAGATCAAAAGTTTATTCTTTCAAATTATTGCTTGGATGTTGCTAACACTTACATTGAAGCCTTCTACTAAGGTTTAAACACTATTTCTAAACATTCAGAGACATTGGTCTTGTGGTGTTTGTGCTAAGTCAACTGTGATGTCAAATGGGATCAAAAGTTTATTCTTCCAAATCATTGCTTGGATGTTGCTAAAACTTACATTGAAGCCTTCTACTAAGGTTTAAACACTATTTCAGAACATTCAGAGACATTGGTCTTGTGATGTTTGTGCTAAGTCAACTGTGATGTCAAATGAGATCAAAAGTTTATTCTTTCAAATCATTGCTTGGATGTTGCTAAAACTTACATTAAAGCTTTCTACTAAGGTTTAAACACTATTTCAGAACATTCAGAGACATTGGTCTTGTGATGTTTGTGCTAAGTCAACTGTGATGAGATCAAAAGTCTATTCTCCAAAATCATTGCTTGGATGTTGCTAAAACTTACATTGAAGCCTTCTACTAAGGTTTAAACACTATTTCAGAACATTCAGACACATTGGTCTTGTGGTGTTTGTGCTAAGTTGTTGCGAGCAAGAACGCAACAAAAAGATTAGGAGACTCGCGTTTCACCTGAAATTAGTAGAAGGTCCTTTTAGCTGTATGTTTAAGAGAAATATTAGTTTTGTAAGAGTTTTATGTATTGTTTTGATTGCAATTAACCTTTGCTAGTTGTTCCGGGTGTTTAGTGGTCGTCTGAAACGTGGGGTGGCTAGAATCGAGCACTGCAGGGCGTCGGTAGTGGTTGTGCAGACATTGAGCGCTTTGGGCACGCATGCGGGAATGAGAGCGGCTTGGAAACGCCTCGTTTGGCTTCTCTGCAAGGTTCCCGTACTGAGTTGGAAGTCCCGGCGTTTTTTGTCATGCCTTGGACGGCCCTGGAAGTCAGTTTGGATCGGTTCTGCTTTCATTCGCGTCTCTCAGCTGTTGCTAGACCGCCATGTGCTTAAGGTGCGGTTCTGGTGGCCTTTTGATAGTTAGTGTCGACATTTCACTGGAACACAGCATAGGGGTTGATAGTATTTAATAACTTGTGCATTTTATGCCAATGATAGATGTTTATACTAAGCTTTTATTACGTGTTATTACTTGGTTGTTAAGGGTTAAGTTTGAGACATGTAGTGCCCTCTTTGGAGGTATTGGGTTTAAGCTCAACATTGTTCTTTTGTCTTTATTTACTGTTAGCCTTTATTTACAAGTAATTGTTTGTTAGATTTAAGTTTGCCTTGCGCCATTGTTCACGGTTGCTAGGCAGAGTTGTTGTCAAGATGCGTAGCCATTAAGTATGATGTTGTTGTTTTTCCTCCTTTAAATAAATAAAACGGTTTGTTTTGGTGTTATACCATTTTTCTCCTGGGATTACTTACTCAAAAGGATGAGCCAAGCAGCCCTGAGACTGGGAGAAACAGAAACCACAACCAGATTAGAAGAAAAGGAGAGAGTTAAGCACTACATGACTATGCAAAGATTTAGGCCTATAAAATCGGCATTTTGCATTTGTCACATATACATCGAATGTTTGTCAGCCAACACGATCACAAAGATTGCTGGCAACATCGTTTTTGGTGCCGTGAACCATGGATTCGAACCTGGAAATTGCCGAGATGAGCAGATTTGGAAAAAAGGCGAGTTTGCTCGAAATAAAACATCACGTGCGTCGCCATTTTGCGAGTTTCCGTGTGCATTGAGGGAGCCAAGCGGTCTTCTTCAAGATGGGAGAGGAAAGCAACGAGGATTGTCTCCACTGCATTGCAAAGAGAGCAACGGGAGCTGCAATTCCGCAACCACAGGATGGTGCAGAAGAGTAGGCGAAAGACGCGCGCGTGCTCCCCTAGGAAAGGTTGGAGCAGACGACGCCAAGTTGGTTTCGTACTCATCAAGGCACAGATACACAACGCAATGGTCCTGATATGAAGATTTTTGTTGTTAAATTTTCATTTAAGTTTATATTTGTTAATATTTAAGAGTTTATTATTCGTTTTGAATATAATTGTTAGCAAATAAGAGTAGATTTAGTTTCGTTTGGTGTCAGTTCTTGATGTGAACTGCGAGTTGGGTCGGTCGGCACTGACCAATGTCTTGAGGTTGTTGAGAACAGTCCCGCGCTTCCCTGCTTGAGTTGAATTGTCGCAGGAAAGTGGTCGTTTCTCTCTTCGTTTTTAGTATTTTGCCTGCTTTTCGGGTTGGGTAAAGGAGTGAGAGCGAGGAACTGCGCCTCTGTGAACACAGTGCTTGACCGCCCGCCTCTCAGTGAGCTGTTCACTTGAAAAGCGATAATTTTAGAGTAGTCTTTCTATTTGTGAAAGAAAGAGCGCCAGTCAGCAAGGACACGTCACGGTGTCCGCTAAGACAAGCCTAAAGAGCTGGACGGGGGTCGTTTGACTCTGCAGCAAAGATTCAAGCCAAGTTCCTGAAGAAAAGAATTAAGAAATCGTTTTCCTTGGCTTATGTTAGTTTAAGAAGAAGGAATTTGTTAGGATTAAGAATTTTTTTGGATGGGAAAGACTGGGAAGTCTTGTCCAGGTGTGTTGACTGTGTGAGCAGACTCAGTGTCTTGCTCATACAAGTTGAGTCAGAGCCAAACTAATGAATTTTCGAAATAATTTAGTTTTTGACATTTTTTGAAAGGTTGGCAGCACCTGGCCACTTTGCCCCAGTCATGATTGCTGGCTTGTAATTTTAGAGTGCTCCTAGCTTCAATAGTTGATTTAGTTCATGAGGTCGGTTCTATTGTGAACTGCGAGGTTTTCGGACGGCTGCTTGGCCGCCAGGTTTGAGGCTTGATGGAAAGAGGTCCCGCGCTCTTCTGCTTGTTTTTGATTTTTGCAGAAGAGTGGTCGCCCCTTCTCCTTTTATACACTCAGCCTGCTATTCGGGTTGTCTGGGAGAGTGGAGGCGAGGGATCTCGCCTCAATTGGCCACTGAGTTTGTCTGCCAGCCTTGCAGTGAGCTGTCCTCATGTAGAAATGATTTGATTCAGTTTTGGGGGATTTCCGCTTCATTTAGCAGCTTAAGCAAGTTTTAGTGTGTGACGATTTTAGAAGAACCCGTGCGTGGGTTGAGATAGCGCAAGCCACACTAGCTGTTTAATTAGAGAAGGCGGAAAGATAGCAATCAGTCTCCTTTCAGACTGTTTTATGTGTTTTCTAGTTAGATGGACCTTCTGCGGATGGTCACAGAGAATTCTAGACGGGTTTTAGGTTGGTTTTCCCCGATAAATCACACAGCTTTACAGGTTTTAGGTGGTTTTCCTCGATAAATCACACAGCTTTAGAGGTTTTAGTTGGTTTTCCCCGATAAATCATATATTCTTCGCAGTTTTATGTGGTTTACCCTGATAAATCACATAGGTTAAGAGGTTTTAGGTTGGTTTTCCCAAATAAACCACAAACTCTATCGGTTCTAGGCTGGTCTGTAGGCAGAGAATGCGCAAAATATCGGTGTAAACCGATTGAAAGCGTGAATTGGCGCTGTGCGACCCGCACAGACGTTAACGATACGACGCGTATCGTTTCGGAAATGCGCGCGGCCTAATGCCGCTTATATGCGCTAGCAAGAAGCACTAAAGGTGCTTTAAATCAAACACAATGAGTAAAACAATAAAACGGTTTAATTAAATAGTAATACATTACAAATAGGTATCCAAACAGGTGGGAAAGCAGCTAAGTCATACACGGCTGTGTATGACGCCATCTTGGATGAAAAAGCAATGGGTAGTGGCACCTAGTGCCGGGAATTTACATTAAGTTTGAACAAATCATTTGATAATAGGACAAATCCTAGCATAAAGTGATAAAAGTATGGAATTACATACGGGACAGCGCAAAACGAATGGTAACATCGAAATCAATTAAATAATAACAAAGATGCGCTTTAACCTTATGGCGCGCATGCGGATTTTGCGGAGTGCGAAAGGGACCCCATTTTTAACATTACGGCTGCCTATATGCTGATCCCCTGTTCGCAATTTTGCGGCGGATTTTGCGGATTTTGATCAATCCGCAGAAATTGCACTTTACAAGTTTATTTTATGATTTTGTACCATTTTGTAACTTAAAAACACAAATGAACAATGTAATCACTCTATAATGCTGTTGGTTTAATCAGCACATTGTACTGCACAAAAACGCGCGCGCTCGCGATAGTACATCACCAAATGTACTTGCACTCACTCAAGTGGCATTTTTAGCCATTTTTCGTAGTAAAAATGGCCGTTTTTCGTCAAAATGGTCATTTTCAGCCATTTTTCATAGTGAAAATGGCTTTCTTCGTCGTTTTTTCTATAAAAAATGGCTGTTTTTCATCAAAAATGGCCGTTTTCATCATTGAAACGTTATAAAAATGTAACTTTTCAATGGCGTTTTGACGGAACCGATAAATTTTGAAATTTCACACATTGAAACCCTAATACAGGTGAATTAGTGACGCCTAATTTGTTTTAACAAATAAAGCAAACTACATCTCGCAATTTTGCATCGTACCGCATCACCTCGCCTCATTTCCGGTCTGGAAAATTAATGAAAATTAATAAACGCCCCGGCGTTTATTTGAGGCAATACGGCAATACGGCAATTGGAACCCGAAAATAACGTGGGGCTGTGTGAAAACCTGGATTTGAATTTCGTCAACGCGCGCGTTGACGCATGGGGAATGTGGGGGTCCCTTCCCAGTCAATTTCACCCCTAAAATATCCCGAAATTGACGATACATGCATTTCCAGTTAGAAAAATTGAGCTTCATGTAAATTTTGATTGTTTAGCTTTTTTTTGAAATTTCACCAATTTTCCTTATCTCCAGCTTTCCTCGCTCATTTGACACCAAAATGACCTGCATTGAGGATTTTTCCCATAATCCTTTTCGCATGTATGGAGCGCAAACAGTCGCAATAAATGAATTCAGCGGAATTCGACCTTGAGTTTGCGACGCCATCTTGAATATGAGTAAAAGCACAGTATGGTGTCAATTATTCGAACTGATCGCGGAGCATGGGACAAAAATTGAATAAAAACGAAGAAATATGATTAAAATTCAACAGAAATCTACACAAAATGATAAAAAATGTATAAACATTGATCAGAAATCGACAAAAATCGACTGAAACCTGACAATAATCAATTCAGAATGACAAATAACGATTACAATTGGCAAAAATTGATCAAAAATACAGAAAAATCGATTAAAAACCAGCAAAAAACGAACAGAAATCGATAAAATCAATTAAAAATCAACAAATAGCCATTTTGTTTGTTTTTGAACAAATTAAGAACTTTGAAAACACACGACAATTTGAAAAAATAAAAACCGGGGTCAAATACGCGCAGCTACTCGTTTGAACGCCGGGGAGGTGTGGGTGATGTGCCTCGAATAAACGCCGGGGCGTTTATTTATTACCAAGGCGGGATGTGAGGCGCGAATGAAAGCCCAAGTTGGACATTGCCTCGAATAAACGCCGGGGCATTTATTTATTTCCAAGACGGGAAGTGAGGCGAGATGATGCGGTGCGACGTATTCAAGGGGGTATTCAAGGCAGTACGCCATGTTTTTCACTATTATTCAAGGCAGTATGCCATGTTTTCCACTATTATTCAAGGCCATGTTTTCCAGTATTTTATTTTTACCATTTTGTAAGTTTATTGCAATATGTATAAAGTTTATTGCTTTTTGTATGAAGAGTAGTATTCTTTGTGTAATGTGTCTTTATACACATCACACACAACGGTTTTTTCTGTTTTCTTCATGTTTATGTTTCGTGTATGCACGTGAAGCCCTGGCACATCTGTCGAACACCTGTACGCATTTGGACGCGCTCAAGGCGCTACATCGCGTGCTGAAACGCGCTGACGGCGCTACATCACGCATAGTAGCATATATATCACACACATTTCGCGCCCACGACAAAGTACGAACTCATGGCGATCACCAAAGAACATTTACTTTTCCACACACGTTTTATTTTCTCACAGTCCTGTACACATTTAACTTGCGCGCGCACTTGCTAATGCTACGGTCGACGGCGATTCGCATGCGCTATCCGCTGCATCAAACCCCAAATACCGATCAAAAATCGCAGAAAACACTAATCCCGACCCAAAAACCGCCAAAATTACCCTCAACACACGCCAACAACCTTCCACCACTTAAATTACACCGGAAAAAAACAATTTCAAACCGAAAAATCAACAAAAAAGGCCAAAAAAATATTGCAAACAAAGAGAAAAGATCAATTATCGAGGCAAATCCCCACCACAAAACAACGCATCGCCGGTATACACTTAAGCGTACAGTGCACAACACTACTGTTTATTTTCAATGATCCAATAAATAAAATTTGAAACAAAGTTGAGTGGAATTGTACGTTTCTTGTATATTAAAGTTTTTATTTTGTTTGTTTACACTTAATTTTTTTTTTCCATCATAGAATGGCGACTCGATACTTTTGTAGCTCGAATTCACTTCGTAAACGTGGTCGGTGTTCATCACGCGTCAATGCGCTCGTGCAATAGTATAGGCGCGCATACGATTTGATGCGCGCAAAACTTGCAAAACTTGCACGGAATTTGGGCAATTTTTGACAAATTTCAGCAGATTTTTGCCTGTATTTGACAAATTTCAGAAGATTTTTGCCTATATTTGACAAATTTCAGAAGATTTCCTCAATCCTCAAACATTTGCTGAAATTTCTCATAAAATTTCAAAAATTAATTGAAATTTGTCTGAAATTTGTCTGGAATTTGTCAAATATTGTCAAAAATCCGTGGAAATTTGTCAAATACTGGCAAAAATCCATGTAAATTTGTCAAAAATTGCCATAATTCGGTGCAAATTGTGTTAGATATTGGAAAAATTTATTTTAACGCTTCCAACGCGCCAGTAAATCGCGCGTGCACACGCATGGATTTTTCGTCATAGTTGGATGCGCGCAAACCTCACGTAACTTGCGCCAAAATTTGGCAATTTTTGACAAATTTCAGCAGATTTTTGCCAGTATTTGACAAATTTCCACTGATTTTTGACAATATTTGACCCAACAACTGCGCCACGTTCCAGGCGCCGGTTTAGGCATTTTAGACCCGTTTTAGACCGTTTTAGATGGCGAAAACGTTCTCTCCATCATTTTCTACCCCTGGGTGAGGTTTTCAGCGTTCATGATTGATGAAAAAGCTGTTTTCTAACTAGCTGTCCCATTGCTAGTTTTGGCGTCAGGTTTTAGCAACCTTCCGATCCGACTCTGTCGTCTGCACGACCTCCAAGACCGTTTTAGGGTTAATTTGAGTCAAATAATTCATTCTGGGGGTTGTTTTGGGTTTTTTACAAGTGTGTTTTTGTAGTTTTTATTGGTTTCAAACATTGTCAATTCTTTATACAAGTGTAACTTTCATTTCTCTGTATTTTGAGAACTTTGCATTGCAGCAAAGTTCATTTCTTGCCCCTTAATTATTGTGTAATTGTTGGTTTTCAAGCCCGTTTTTTAACAATAACTTTATTTGAAGTGCCTATTGTTTCAGGCACGTGCCTTTTATTGTTGAGCAATTTCTTGGGCAGTTGCGCTCCTGTTGCTAGCATTGCCGCGCGTTCTCCGCGCGCGTACTCGCGTTTCGCATCACACACATTCGGATTCGATGGCATATCGCGGCGGCACATTGTGTGGCATAGCGCGGCACGTTGCAATTGCTAATGCTACGGTCGACGGCGATTCGCATGCGCTATCCGCTGCATCAAACCCCAAATACCGATAAAAAATCGCAGAAAACACTAATCCCGACCCAAAAACCGCCAAAATTACCCTCAACACACGCCAACAACCTTCCACCACTTAAATTACACCGGAAAAAAACAATTTCAAACCGAAAAATCAACAAAAAAGGCCAAAAAAATATTGCAAACAAAGAGAAAAGATCAATTATCGAGGCAAATCCCCACCACAAAACAACGCATCGCCGGTATACACTTAAGCGTACAGTGCACAACACTACTGTTTATTTTCAATGATCCAATAAATAAAATTTGAAACAAAGTTGAGTGGAATTGTACGTTTCTTGTATATTAAAGTTTTTATTTTGTTTGTTTACACTTAATTTTTTTTTTCCATCATAGAATGGCGACTCGATACTTTTGTAGCTCGAATTCACTTCGTAAACGTGGTCGGTGTTCATCACGCGTCAATGCGCTCGTGCAATAGTATAGGCGCGCATACGATTTGATGCGCGCAAAACTTGCAAAACTTGCACGGAATTTGGGCAATTTTTGACAAATTTCAGCAGATTTTTGCCTGTATTTGACAAATTTCAGAAGATTTTTGCCTATATTTGACAAATTTCAGAAGATTTCCTCAATCCTCAAACATTTGCTGAAATTTCTCATAAAATTTCAAAAATTAATTGAAATTTGTCTGAAATTTGTCTGGAATTTGTCAAATATTGTCAAAAATCCGTGGAAATTTGTCAAATACTGGCAAAAATCCATGTAAATTTGTCAAAAATTGCCATAATTCGGTGCAAATTGTGTTAGATATTGGAAAAATTTATTTTAACGCTTCCAACGCGCCAGTAAATCGCGCGTGCACACGCATGGATTTTTCGTCATAGTTGGATGCGCGCAAACCTCACGTAACTTGCGCCAAAATTTGGCAATTTTTGACAAATTTCAGCAGATTTTTGCCAGTATTTGACAAATTTCCACTGATTTTTGACAATATTTGACCCAACAACTGCGCCACGTTCCAGGCGCCGGTTTAGGCATTTTAGACCCGTTTTAGACCGTTTTAGATGGCGAAAACGTTCTCTCCATCATTTTCTACCCCTGGGTGAGGTTTTCAGCGTTCATGATTGATGAAAAAGCTGTTTTCTAACTAGCTGTCCCATTGCTAGTTTTGGCGTCAGGTTTTAGCAACCTTCCGATCCGACTCTGTCGTCTGCACGACCTCCAAGACCGTTTTAGGGTTAATTTGAGTCAAATAATTCATTCTGGGGGTTGTTTTGGGTTTTTTACAAGTGTGTTTTTGTAGTTTTTATTGGTTTCAAACATTGTCAATTCTTTATACAAGTGTAACTTTCATTTCTCTGTATTTTGAGAACTTTGCATTGCAGCAAAGTTCATTTCTTGCCCCTTAATTATTGTGTAATTGTTGGTTTTCAGGCCCATTTTTTAACAATAACTTTATTTGAAGTGCCTATTGTTTCAGGCACGTGCCTTTTATTGTTGAGCAATTTCTTGGGCAGTTGCGCTCCTGTTGCTAGCATTGCCGCGCGTTCTCCGCGCGCGTACTCGCGTTTCGCATCACACACATTCGGATTCGATGGCATATCGCGGCGGCACATTGTGTGGCATAGCGCGGCACGTTGCAATTGCTAATGCTACGGTCGACGGCGTTTCGCATGCGCTATCCGCTGCATCAAACCCCAAATACCGATAAAAAATCGCAGAAAACACTAATCCCGACCCAAAAACCGCCAAAATTACCCTCAACACACGCCAACAACCTTCCACCACTTAAATTACACCGGAAAAAAACAATTTCAAACCGAAAAATCAACAAAAAAGGCCAAAAAAATATTGCAAACAAAGAGAAAAGATCAATTATCGAGGCAAATCCCCACCACAAAACAACGCATCGCCGGTATACACTTAAGCGTACAGTGCACAACACTACTGTTTATTTTCAATGATCCAATAAATAAAATTTGAAACAAAGTTGAGTGGAATTGTACGTTTCTTGTATATTAAAGTTTTTATTTTGTTTGTTTACACTTAATTTTTTTTTTCCATCATAGAATGGCGACTCGATACTTTTGTAGCTCGAATTCACTTCGTAAACGTGGTCGGTGTTCATCACGCGTCAATGCGCTCGTGCAATAGTATAGGCGCGCATACGATTTGATGCGCGCAAAACTTGCAAAACTTGCACGGAATTTGGGCAATTTTTGACAAATTTCAGCAGATTTTTGCCTGTATTTGACAAATTTCAGAAGATTTTTGCCTATATTTGACAAATTTCAGAAGATTTCCTCAATCCTCAAACATTTGCTGAAATTTCTCATAAAATTTCAAAAATTAATTGAAATTTGTCTGAAATTTGTCTGGAATTTGTCAAATATTGTCAAAAATCCGTGGAAATTTGTCAAATACTGGCAAAAATCCATGTAAATTTGTCAAAAATTGCCATAATTCGGTGCAAATTGTGTTAGATATTGGAAAAATTTATTTTAACGCTTCCAACGCGCCAGTAAATCGCGCGTGCACACGCATGGATTTTTCGTCATAGTTGGATGCGCGCAAACCTCACGTAACTTGCGCCAAAATTTGGCAATTTTTGACAAATTTCAGCAGATTTTTGCCAGTATTTGACAAATTTCCACTGATTTTTGACAATATTTGACCCAACAACTGCGCCACGTTCCAGGTGCCGGTTTAGGCATTTTAGACCCGTTTTAGACCGTTTTAGATGGCGAAAACGTTCTCTCCATCATTTTCTACCCCTGGGTGAGGTTTTCAGCGTTCATGATTGATGAAAAAGCTGTTTTCTAACTAGCTGTCCCATTGCTAGTTTTGGCGTCAGGTTTTAGCAACCTTCCGATCCGACTCTGTCGTCTGCACGACCTCCAAGACCGTTTTAGGGTTAATTTGAGTCAAATAATTCATTCTGGGGGTTGTTTTGGGTTTTTTACAAGTGTGTTTTTGTAGTTTTTATTGGTTTCAAACATTGTCAATTCTTTATACAAGTGTAACTTTCATTTCTCTGTATTTTGAGAACTTTGCATTGCAGCAAAGTTCATTTCTTGCCCCTTAATTATTGTGTAATTGTTGGTTTTCAAGCCCGTTTTTTAACAATAACTTTATTTGAAGTGCCTATTGTTTCAGGCACGTGCCTTTTATTGTTGAGCAATTTCTTGGGCAGTTGCGCTCCTGTTGCTAGCATTGCCGCGCGTTCTCCGCGCGCGTACTCGCGTTTCGCATCACACACATTCGGATTCGATGGCATATCGCGGCGGCACATTGTGTGGCATAGCGCGGCACGTTGCAATTGCTAATGCTACGGTCGACGGCGATTCGCATGCGCTATCCGCTGCATCAAACCCCAAATACCGATAAAAAATCGCAGAAAACACTAATCCCGACCCAAAAACCGCCAAAATTACCCTCAACACACGCCAACAACCTTCCACCACTTAAATTACACCGGAAAAAAACAATTTCAAACCGAAAAATCAACAAAAAAGGCCAAAAAAATATTGCAAACAAAGAGAAAAGATCAATTATCGAGGCAAATCCCCACCACAAAACAACGCATCGCCGGTATACACTTAAGCGTACAGTGCACAACACTACTGTTTATTTTCAATGATCCAATAAATAAAATTTGAAACAAAGTTGAGTGGAATTGTACGTTTCTTGTATATTAAAGTTTTTATTTTGTTTGTTTACACTTAATTTTTTTTTTCCATCATAGAATGGCGACTCGATACTTTTGTAGCTCGAATTCACTTCGTAAACGTGGTCGGTGTTCATCACGCGTCAATGCGCTCGTGCAATAGTATAGGCGCGCATACG
Organism: Strigamia acuminata; assembly: GCA_949358305.1. Classification (NCBI taxonomy): domain Eukaryota; kingdom Metazoa; phylum Arthropoda; class Chilopoda; order Geophilomorpha; family Linotaeniidae; genus Strigamia; species Strigamia acuminata. Next base: position 15,626,308 of record OX442315.1, on the reverse strand, counting down.
ATTTGATGCGCGCAAAACTTGCAAAACTTGCACGGAATTTGGGCAATTTTTGACAAATTTCAGCAGATTTTTGCCTGTATTTGACAAATTTCAGAAGATTTTTGCCTATATTTGACAAATTTCAGAAGATTTCCTCAATCCTCAAACATTTGCTGAAATTTCTCATAAAATTTCAAAAATTAATTGAAATTTGTCTGAAATTTGTCTGGAATTTGTCAAATATTGTCAAAAATCCGTGGAAATTTGTCAAATACTGGCAAAAATCCATGTAAATTTGTCAAAAATTGCCATAATTCGGTGCAAATTGTGTTAGATATTGGAAAAATTTATTTTAACGCTTCCAACGCGCCAGTAAATCGCGCGTGCACACGCATGGATTTTTCGTCATAGTTGGATGCGCGCAAACCTCACGTAACTTGCGCCAAAATTTGGCAATTTTTGACAAATTTCAGCAGATTTTTGCCAGTATTTGACAAATTTCCACTGATTTTTGACAATATTTGACCCAACAACTGCGCCACGTTCCAGGCGCCGGTTTAGGCATTTTAGACCCGTTTTAGACCGTTTTAGATGGCGAAAACGTTCTCTCCATCATTTTCTACCCCTGGGTGAGGTTTTCAGCGTTCATGATTGATGAAAAAGCTGTTTTCTAACTAGCTGTCCCATTGCTAGTTTTGGCGTCAGGTTTTAGCAACCTTCCGATCCGACTCTGTCGTCTGCACGACCTCCAAGACCGTTTTAGGGTTAATTTGAGTCAAATAATTCATTCTGGGGGTTGTTTTGGGTTTTTTACAAGTGTGTTTTTGTAGTTTTTATTGGTTTCAAACATTGTCAATTCTTTATACAAGTGTAACTTTCATTTCTCTGTATTTTGAGAACTTTGCATTGCAGCAAAGTTCATTTCTTGCCCCTTAATTATTGTGTAATTGTTGGTTTTCAAGCCCGTTTTTTAACAATAACTTTATTTGAAGTGCCTATTGTTTCAGGCACGTGCCTTTTATTGTTGAGCAATTTCTTGGGCAGTTGCGCTCCTGTTGCTAGCATTGCCGCGCGTTCTCCGCGCGCGTACTCGCGTTTCGCATCACACACATTCGGATTCGATGGCATATCGCAGCGGCACATTGTGTGGCATAGCGCGGCACGTTGCAATTGCTAATGCTACGGTCGACGGCGATTCGCATGCGCTATCCGCTGCATCAAACCCCAAATACCGATAAAAAATCGCAGAAAACACTAATCCCGACCCAAAAACCGCCAAAATTACCCTCAACACACGCCAACAACCTTCCACCACTTAAATTACACCGGAAAAAAACAATTTCAAACCGAAAAATCAACAAAAAAGGCCAAAAAAATATTGCAAACAAAGAGAAAAGATCAATTATCGAGGCAAATCCCCACCACAAAACAACGCATCGCCGGTATACACTTAAGCGTACAGTGCACAACACTACTGTTTATTTTCAATGATCCAATAAATAAAATTTGAAACAAAGTTGAGTGGAATTGTACGTTTCTTGTATATTAAAGTTTTTATTTTGTTTGTTTACACTTAATTTTTTTTTTCCATCATAGAATGGCGACTCGATACTTTTGTAGCTCGAATTCACTTCGTAAACGTGGTCGGTGTTCATCACGCGTCAATGCGCTCGTGCAATAGTATAGGCGCGCATACGATTTGATGCGCGCAAAACTTGCAAAACTTGCACGGAATTTGGGCAATTTTTGACAAATTTCAGCAGATTTTTGCCTGTATTTGACAAATTTCAGAAGATTTTTGCCTATATTTGACAAATTTCAGAAGATTTCCTCAATCCTCAAACATTTGCTGAAATTTCTCATAAAATTTCTAAAATTAATTGAAATTTGTCTGAAATTTGTCTGGAATTTGTCAAATATTGTCAAAAATCCGTGGAAATTTGTCAAATACTGGCAAAAATCCATGTAAATTTGTCAAAAATTGCCATAATTCGGTGCAAATTGTGTTAGATATTGGAAAAATTTATTTTAACGCTTCCAACGCGCCAGTAAATCGCGCGTGCACACGCATGGATTTTTTGTCATAGTTGGATGCGCGCAAACCTCACGTAACTTGCGCCAAAATTTGGCAATTTTTGACAAATTTCAGCAGATTTTTGCCAGTATTTGACAAATTTCCACTGATTTTTGACAATATTTGACCCAACAACTGCGCCACGTTCCAGGCGCCGGTTTAGGCATTTTAGACCCGTTTTAGACCGTTTTAGATGGCGAAAACGTTCTCTCCATCATTTTCTACCCCTGGGTGAGGTTTTCAGCGTTCATAATTGATGAAAAAGCTGTTTTCTAACTAGCTGTCCCATTGCTAGTTTTGGCGTCAGGTTTTAGCAACCTTCCGATCCGACTCTGTCGTCTGCACGACCTCCAAGACTGTTTTAGGGTTAATTTGAGTCAAATAATTCATTCTGGGTGTTGTTTTGGGTTTTTTACAAGTGTGTTTTTGTAGTTTTTATTGGTTTCAAACATTGTCAATTCTTTATACAAGTGTAACTTTCATTTCTCTGTATTTTGAGAACTTTGCATTGCAGCAAAGTTCATTTCTTGCCCCTTAATTATTGTGTAATTGTTGGTTTTCAAGCCCGTTTTTTAACAATAACTTTATTTGAAGTGCCTATTGTTTCAGGCACGTGCTTCCACGTGCCTTTTATTGTTGAGCAATTTCTTGGGCAGTTGCGCTCCTGTTGCTAGCATTGCCGCGCGTTCTCCGCGCGCGTACTCGCGCGTTTCGCATCACACACATTCGGGTTCAATGGCCTATCGCGGCGGCACATTGTGTGGCATAGCGCGGCACGTTGCAATTACGTGACGTGGCACGTTGCTGTTACGTGACGCGATAGCCAGTATTTAAGCAGGGGATTCCATCATCGTTTACACAAATGCGCATTGCAACGTGGAGGCGCATTCGAGTCCTTTTCCCAAGCGTTGAAAAAGGACAAAACTCGTATTCGATTCGAAAGCGAATCGAATACGATTTTTGTCCTTTTTCAACGCAAAATTGTATTCGATTCGCTTTCGAATCGAATACGAGTTTTGCCCTTCTTCAACGCGAAATCGTATTCGACTCGCTTTCGAGTCGAATGCGAATTTTTCCCTTCTTCAACGCGAAATCGTATTCGACTCGTTTTCGAGTCGAGTACGAGTTTTGCCCTTCTTCAACGCGAAATCGTATTCGACTCGTTTTCGAGTCGAATACGAGTTTTGCCCTTCTTCAACGCGAAATCGTATTCGACTCGTTTTCGAGTCGAGTACGAGTTTTGCCCTTCTTCAACGCGAAATCGTATTCGACTCGTTTTCGAGTCGAGTACGAGTTTTGCCCTTCTTCAACGCGAAATCGTATTCGACTCGTTTTCGAGTCGAATACGAGTTTTGCCCTTCTTCAACGCGAAATCGTATTCGACTCGTTTTCGAGTCGAGTACGAGTTTTGCCCTTCTTCAACGCGAAATCGTATTCGACTCGTTTTCGAGTCGAATACGAGTTTTGCCCTTCTTCAACGCGAAATCGTATTCGACTCGTTTTCGAGTCGAGTACGAGTTTTGCCCTTCTTCAACGCGAAATCGTATTCGACTCGTTTTCGAGTCGAATACGAGATAGTCGATGACCCGTTCCCGGACTTTGACTCGTACGACTCGTATTCGAGATGTATTCGAGATGTATTCGAGATGTATTCGAATCGTATTCGAGTCGCATTCGAGATGGTCGATGATTTCCACTCGCTCGTATACGCGTTGTATACGAGCTCGTATTTTGATCGTAATCGTAAACGAATCGTTTACAAGTCGTATACAAGTTGTATACGACGTGTATACACCTCGTATACGAACGAAGTTTGGAAAATCCACCGGATACTTACTACGACATGAAAACACATAGTAGTCACATACGTCTTATTTGGAAATTGTGTTTTCACAAACTTCGTTCGTATACGAGGTGTATACACGTCGTATACAACTTGTATACGACTTGTAAACGATTCGTTTACGATTACGATCAAAATACGAGCTCGTATACAACGCGTATACGAGCGAGTGGAAATCATCGACCATCTCGAATACGACTCGAATTCGATTCGTATTCGATTCGAATTCGATTCGAATACGAATACGATCAAAATACGAACTCGTAACAACTCGAATACGAATCAAAGTCCGGGAAACAAAAATCGACCATCTCGTATACGACTCGTATTCGAGATGTATTCGGGATGTATTCGAATCGTATTCGAGTCGCATTCGAGATGGTCGATGATTTCCACTCGCTCGTATACGCGTTGTATACGAGCTCGTATTTTGATCGTAATCGTAAACGAATCGTTTACAAGTCGTATACAAGTTGTATACGACGTGTATACACCTCGTATACGAACGAAGTTTGGAAAATCCACCGGATACTTACTACGACATGAAAACACATAGTAGTCACATACGTCTTATTTGGAAATTGTGTTTTCACAAACTTCGTTCGTATACGAGGTGTATACACGTCGTATACAACTTGTATACGACTTGTAAACGATTCGTTTACGATTACGATCAAAATACGAGCTCGTATACAACGCGTATACGAGCGAGTGGAAATCATCGACCATCTCGAATACGACTCGAATTCGATTCGTATTCGATTCGAATACGATTCGAATTCGATTCGAATACGAATACGATCAAAATACGAACTCGTAACAACTCGAATACGAATCAAAGTCCGGGAAACAAAAATCGACCATCTCGTATACGACTCGTATTCGAGATGTATTCGAGATGTATTCGAATCGTATTCGAGTCGCATTCGAGATGGTCGATGATTTCCACTCGCTCGTATACGCGTTGTATACGAGCTCGTATTTTGATCGTAATCGTAAACGAATCGTTTACAAGTCGTATACAAGTTGTATACGACGTGTATACACCTCGTATACGAACGAAGTTTGGAAAATCCACCGGATACTTACTACGACATGAAAACACATAGTAGTCACATACGTCTTATTTGGAAATTGTGTTTTCACAAACTTCGTTCGTATACGAGGTGTATACACGTCGTATACAACTTGTATACGACTTGTAAACGATTCGTTTACGATTACGATCAAAATACGAGCTCGTATACAACGCGTATACGAGCGAGTGGAAATCATCGACCATCTCGAATGCGACTCGAATACGATTCGAATACATCTCGAATACATCTCGAATACATCTCGAATACGAGTCGTACGAGTCAAAGTCCGGGAACGGGTCATCGACTATCTCGTATTCGACTCGAAAACGAGTCGAATACGATTTCGCGTTGAAGAAGGGCAAAACTCGTACTCGACTCGAAAACGAGTCGAATACGATTTCGCGTTGAAGAAGGGCAAAACTCGTATTCGACTCGAAAACGAGTCGAATACGATTTCGCGTTGAAGAAGGGCAAAACTCGTACTCGACTCGAAAACGAGTCGAATACGATTTCGCGTTGAAGAAGGGCAAAACTCGTATTCGACTCGAAAACGAGTCGAATACGATTTCGCGTTGAAGAAGGGCAAAACTCGTACTCGACTCGAAAACGAGTCGAATACGATTTCGCGTTGAAGAAGGGCAAAACTCGTACTCGACTCGAAAACGAGTCGAATACGATTTCGCGTTGAAGAAGGGCAAAACTCGTATTCGACTCGAAAACGAGTCGAATACGATTTCGCGTTGAAGAAGGGCAAAACTCGTACTCGACTCGAAAACGAGTCGAATACGATTTCGCGTTGAAGAAGGGAAAAATTCGCATTCGACTCGAAAGCGAGTCGAATACGATTTCGCGTTGAAGAAGGGCAAAACTCGTATTCGATTCGAAAGCGAATCGAATACAATTTTGCGTTGAAAAAGGACAAAAATCGTATTCGATTCGCTTTCGAATCGAATACGAGTTTTGTCCTTTTTCAACGCTTGGGAAAAGGACTCGAATGCGCCTCCACGTTGCAATGCGCATTTGTGTAAACGATGATGGAATCCCCTGCTTAAATACTGGCTATCGCGTCACGTAACAGCAACGTGCCACGTCACGTAATTGCAACGTGCCGCGCTATGCCACACAATGTGCCGCCGCGATAGGCCATTGAACCCGAATGTGTGTGATGCGAAACGCGCGAGTACGCGCGCGGAGAACGCGCGGCAATGCTAGCAACAGGAGCGCAACTGCCCAAGAAATTGCTCAACAATAAAAGGCACGTGGAAGCACGTGCCTGAAACAATAGGCACTTCAAATAAAGTTATTGTTAAAAAACGGGCTTGAAAACCAACAATTACACAATAATTAAGGGGCAAGAAATGAACTTTGCTGCAATGCAAAGTTCTCAAAATACAGAGAAATGAAAGTTACACTTGTATAAAGAATTGACAATGTTTGAAACCAATAAAAACTACAAAAACACACTTGTAAAAAACCCAAAACAACACCCAGAATGAATTATTTGACTCAAATTAACCCTAAAACAGTCTTGGAGGTCGTGCAGACGACAGAGTCGGATCGGAAGGTTGCTAAAACCTGACGCCAAAACTAGCAATGGGACAGCTAGTTAGAAAACAGCTTTTTCATCAATTATGAACGCTGAAAACCTCACCCAGGGGTAGAAAATGATGGAGAGAACGTTTTCGCCATCTAAAACGGTCTAAAACGGGTCTAAAATGCCTAAACCGGCGCCTGGAACGTGGCGCAGTTGTTGGGTCAAATATTGTCAAAAATCAGTGGAAATTTGTCAAATACTGGCAAAAATCTGCTGAAATTTGTCAAAAATTGCCAAATTTTGGCGCAAGTTACGTGAGGTTTGCGCGCATCCAACTATGACAAAAAATCCATGCGTGTGCACGCGCGATTTACTGGCGCGTTGGAAGCGTTAAAATAAATTTTTCCAATATCTAACACAATTTGCACCGAATTATGGCAATTTTTGACAAATTTACATGGATTTTTGCCAGTATTTGACAAATTTCCACGGATTTTTGACAATATTTGACAAATTCCAGACAAATTTCAGACAAATTTCAATTAATTTTAGAAATTTTATGAGAAATTTCAGCAAATGTTTGAGGATTGAGGAAATCTTCTGAAATTTGTCAAATATAGGCAAAAATCTTCTGAAATTTGTCAAATACAGGCAAAAATCTGCTGAAATTTGTCAAAAATTGCCCAAATTCCGTGCAAGTTTTGCAAGTTTTGCGCGCATCAAATCGTATGCGCGCCTATACTATTGCACGAGCGCATTGACGCGTGATGAACACCGACCACGTTTACGAAGTGAATTCGAGCTACAAAAGTATCGAGTCGCCATTCTATGATGGAAAAAAAAAATTAAGTGTAAACAAACAAAATAAAAACTTTAATATACAAGAAACGTACAATTCCACTCAACTTTGTTTCAAATTTTATTTATTGGATCATTGAAAATAAACAGTAGTGTTGTGCACTGTACGCTTAAGTGTATACCGGCGATGCGTTGTTTTGTGGTGGGGATTTGCCTCGATAATTGATCTTTTCTCTTTGTTTGCAATATTTTTTTGGCCTTTTTTGTTGATTTTTCGGTTTGAAATTGTTTTTTTCCGGTGTAATTTAAGTGGTGGAAGGTTGTTGGCGTGTGTTGAGGGTAATTTTGGCGGTTTTTGGGTCGGGATTAGTGTTTTCTGCGATTTTTGATCGGTATTTGGGGTTTGATGCAGCGGATAGCGCATGCGAATCGCCGTCGACCGTAGCATTAGCAATTGCAACCTGCCGCGCTATGCCACACAATGTGCCGCCGCGATAGGCCATCGAATCCGAATGTGTGTGATGCGAAACGCGAGTACGCGCGCGGAGAACGCGCGGCAATGCTAGCAACAGGAGCGCAACTGCCCAAGAAATTGCTCAACAATAAAAGGCACGTGGAAGCACGTGCCTGAAACAATAGGCACTTCAAATAAAGTTATTGTTAAAAAACGGGCTTGAAAACCAACAATTACACAATAATTAAGGGGCAAGAAATGAACTTTGCTGCAATGCAAAGTTCTCAAAATACAGAGAAATGAAAGTTACACTTGTATAAAGAATTGACAATGTTTGAAACCAATAAAAACTACAAAAACACACTTGTAAAAAACCCAAAACAACCCCCAGAATGAATTATTTGACCAAATTAACCCTAAAACGGTCTTGGAGGTCGTGCAGACGACAGAGTCGGATCGGAAGGTTGCTAAAACCTGACGCCAAAACTAGCAATGGGACAGCTAGTTAGAAAACAGCTTTTTCATCAATCATGAACGCTGAAAACCTCACCCAGGGGTAGAAAATGATGGAGAGAACGTTTTCGCCATCTAAAACGGTCTAAAACGGGTCTAAAATGCCTAAACCGGCGCCTGGAACGTGGCGCAGTTGTTGGGTCAAATATTGTCAAAAATCAGTGGAAATTTGTCAAATACTGGCAAAAATCTGCTGAAATTTGTCAAAAATTGCCAAATTTTGGCGCAAGTTACGTGAGGTTTGCGCGCATCCAACTATGACGAAAAATCCACGCGTGTGCACGCGCGATTTACTGGCGCGTTGGAAGCGTTAAAATAAATTTTTCCAATATCTAACACAATTTGCACCGAATTATGGCAATTTTTGACAAATTTACATGGATTTTTGCCAGTATTTGACAAATTTCCACGGATTTTTGACAATATTTGACACATTCAAGACAAATTTCAGACAGATTTCAATTAATTTTAGAAAATGTTTGAGAAATATCAGCAAATGTTTGAGGATTGAGGAAATCTGCTGAAATTTGTCAAATATAGACAAAAATCTGCTGAAATTTGTCAAATATAGACAAAAATCTGCTGAAATTTGTAAAAAATTGCCCAAATTCGGTGCAAGTTTTGCAAGTTTGCAAACAGCAACAAGAATGATGTATTTAATAATTGTTTTTGCATTAGATATGTGTTTAATTCGTTTTACCTCGGTTTGTACGGTTCTTGCGCGTAGTGCGCACGTTCAACACGCGGCCACGCGCGTACATCGCGCGTGTTGCGAGCAGGACGCAACAAAAGTTTGAGAGACTCGCATTTTACCAAGTCCCCAACTTATTTTACAGTTTTAGTTTAGCTTACCAACTCGCTTGGTAATTTCTGGATCCTGTTTAAGTGTTTCGTCGGGTTTTGAGCCCATAAACCCGTCTTTTTCCTTGGTAAGCGATTGCGTCGTCTGCTCAGAGCAACTGGCTTTAAGCGGAGATCGCTTACACGAGTCTGGAATGAGCGCTTATCACCGCATTCGGCTCCAGTCTTCGTTTCTCGTTGAAAGTTAGCTTGTTGATTCGGGTTTTGGGCGACATTGACTAAAAAGACCTCGGGAATCGTTCCCACCACTCGGTTTAGTCGTTTTCGAGACCCACGACCTCGAAAACGAAGTTAGAAGTGGCTCAAGGCCACTAGCGTGTCTGGCAGATAGCCATTTTGGTGATTTACGGGCGTCGGGCCCTTGTTCTTTGTTTCCCGCCTTTGCTCCTTTGTTTTTATTTGGTATTCAAGGTTCCTAAGCCTACAGTAGATTGGGATTAAATTCCCATGAAGATTTATTAAGTATTCATTGGTAAAAACGAATATTTCCGCCGGCGCGTTTCTCTCATAGGTTTCGGTTCGCTCGAATCTCATTTTTGAGCGACCCAGCGAATGCGCCAAGTTACAGGCGCCAGCTTAGCAGTTTTAGACTCGTTTTCGACCGTTCTAGTGTCAAAAAACGCGTAGAGCACATTTTGCGACCTTTGGAAGTGCTTTTCCGACACCTAAGTGGTCGGAAAAGTGCTCTTCTGAGTTAAGACTCCTTTTGGCATTTTAGCGTCAGCATAAGAAATTCCTCAAACTTTTATTGAAATCTCTCAAAAATTTCTAAAATTAATTGAAATTTGTCTGAAAATTGTCAAATATTGGCAAAAATCTGCAGAAATTTGTCAAATACGCGATCGCATTGCGACAGAAAGTCGTTTACGACTCCAATACGCACCCGTGCGTGTTTGTATCGCAACACGAAACTCAAACGCGCCACCGCGTTGCAAGACAACCAAATTTACAAACGCAAACGCGCATTTGAGACAAAAACGAGTTTATTTTATTCACTCTCGCTTGATCCCCCTTCATCGCGCCTCGTTGCTCCTGTGAAAAAAATATATGAGAATGCACAGAAATGAACCTTCCAATACTTACATGAAAATTGGCAACCTTGACACAAAACAGTCTATCGACACTCCCAACACCACCCCGGACATTTTTCGGAAGAGTATGGTCCACCCGGAATTCCCAGAATAGTCACCCCCAAAATGCGGATTTCGCGGAAGCCAATCCGCGAAAAGGATAATTTCTTCACGAGTTGGAGGCATGCAGTCTGCTTGCTCGGTGACCTTTGCAATAAATGCTGTCACCATTTCGCATTCCGAAGTTGGCAAATATTGAACTTCTTTAATTTTCGGACTTTGTTCCGACTCTTCTTCAGGCGCATTATGCATGTGACTCCAATATGCCGTGACTTGTTCATCCTCTATGCGCTCTTCTTCTGATTGAGGTTTTGGCAACTGATTCCAATTACCCACAACCCATTTTCTTGGTTCTGTTGGGCAATATTTCAAGTCACCATCGGCTTCTCCCGATTCTTCATTGTCACAAATGAGTTGGATTGGTGCTCTGGACAATGCACCCGCCAAGGTGTTGGTTGACCCTTTTAAATATTGTATTTTAAAATTATACGACATCAATTCCATCTGCCAGCGGGCAAGACGTCCAGCTGGCTCTTCCAGTCTCATCAACCATTTCAGCGCCTCATGATCCGTTTGCACGACGAAACTCGTGAACTCCAAGTATGGTCTAAATTTTCGGAGCGCCCAAATTACCGCCAAACATTCGAGATCCGTAGCGCCGTAATTAAGTTCTGCCTGTTGCAGACATCTACTGATATACACACATGGTGATTCAACCATTTGTCCATCTATTTCTTTAATCTGCATTAAGGCAGCACCCAATCCTTTCTTACTCGCGTCTGTCCTCACGATGAATGGTTGGTGTAAATTCGGCAAGTGCATTGTTTTTGCGTCGGTCAATAATTGCTTGATGTTATCAAATGCGATTTGGTGAACTTCTTCTCAAACAAATTCTACTCCTTTCTTCAGGAGTGGGCGTAGAGGCTCGGCTACTGTGGCCAGATCCTTGAGAAGTCTATGGAAAAAGTTGACCATGCCAAAAAATCGTTGTAATTCTGTCAGATTTTTTGGCGCTGGAAATTCTTTAATTGCCGCTACTTTAGCTGGGTCTACGCTTAGGCCGTTGATTCCTAATTTGTACCCTAAAAATTTTAACTCCTTCCTGGAGAATTTTGATTTTGTTGGGTTTACATGCAATCCAGCTTTCTGTAGTTTTTCCAAAACTGAATCTAGATGTTTCATGTGTTCTGCATACGTCTTAGATACGATCACGATATCGTCAAGGTAGGCCCAAGCATATTTCCGGAATGCTTCGCCTAATACCTTTTCTATTAGTCGTTGAAAAGTGGTTGGCGCGTTGACCAGCCCGAAAGGCATGACATTAAACATCAGTCTGCCTTGAGGACTCCAGAATGCTGTTTTTGGACGGTCCTCTGGTCTCAGATCTATTTGCCAGTATCCTTTCGTTAGATCAATGGTTGAAACCCATTGAAATTCGCCGAGTTCTCTTAAAATTTCTGTTATTGTCGGCATCTGGGGCGGGTCATATAAAGTGTGTTCATTCAGCGCTCTGTAGTCAATACAGAGACGTGGCTCTGAACCTGGTCTCATTACCAATACAATCCTCGTCGCATAATCGCCTTCTGCAGTTGTTACGTGGCCTTTATCAATCATCTCTTGGCATAATGTCCTTAATATTTCCCTTTTTTGTGGATTCCAAGATTTAAAAGGAACCCTTATTGGTTTGTCAGTGTCTAAATTGATGGTGTGCTGTACCACATGAGTTTTGCCTGGGTTTTTGCTCAAAATTTTTTCATATTTCCTCAATACATGCTCCAATTGTAAAGCTTCTGTTAATTGCAGTTTGGCTTCTTCTATCATGTCATGTAAGCCATTGCCAACTTTCAGTCTCGCCTCGAATGCACAAAAACTACTCTCTTTCCTGAATGTTTTCCGCAGTGACTCGGGCTCTTCTTTTTTCTGCTCATATTTGTCCATGATGAATTGCGGCATATATGGTTGTGGCACGTCGATTGTTGAAATAAAGTTCCACTTGCCGTTGAGCGGATTGGGCTGTATTTTCATTCGTTTCATGGCATCATTGCCAACCAACATAAATTTCATGTCGTGTGGCAACACGAGGAAATATTGTTGCATGATTCCATGGGTCCACCGAATCATCATTCTTATCGTGCCCATTGGCTGCACCCCTTTATCTGCTGTATTTACAGCCATATTGGCCTTGACGGGCCACACTTCTTTTTCTAATCCCATTGCTTGAATTAATGGCCATGAAACACAGCTGCGGTTGGCTCCTGAGTCCAACATGGCGGCGATGGATCCTTGTTCCGTCTGGAGGTCTATTGTTGTCATTCCTTCCAAAACATCTTCCTCTGGCAACAATATATTGAAGATTCTAATACGTGGTCCTTCTGGCTCCAATGTCGTTAATTCTTTTAAAAATGGATCCCATTCTACAGGCTCAGTTGGTGTATCTGTCATCCACGCTGCTAGTGATGGTGTTTCCTCATAGGTCTCTTTTACCTTTGCCCAAAAAATAGTAGCCTCATTTTCTTGGGTAATTTCCACATTTTTTAGGGCCTCTGTTACTTCAGCTGTGAAGTAAGTTCTATTTGTTTCATAGATCTCCTTCATTTTTGGACAATTTTCCAATTCTACTGGCGGAAATTTTATTCCTACGATTTGTCCGCATTCCATTTCACAAATCATTTCTCCTCTTTTTGGCATTGTGCCAATTGCTTCTGGTGACGTGAGTGTTACTGGAATAGTTGTGTTTTTTAGTGGTCCATTGTCTTTCAGAATATTCATTTTTGATGAAGTTTCGGCTGGTTCTGGCTTGGGGTCCGTCACTGGTTTCTGTGTCGAATATCTCATCCCTACGACTTCGCCGTCTTCAAAGTTAAAAACTATTGTCCCTTTTCCACCTTCTAAAGTTCCTATCACTTTACGTGGTTTTTCAGCTAATTCTGATTGCACATATTCTCCCGTTTTGGGATCCTTGATAAATCGTGGTCCCATAGGCGCTTTCGCTGTTGGTGGAGTTTCTTGGATAGTTTTAGTCAAATCTGTGGGTTCCACCGATGTTTTTAATATCAATGAAGTCTCTGATACTTCTCCACCTAATGGTCGTACATTCTGTAGACTTCCCGAATTTTCAGAAATTTCCGACAGTGTTGTTGTTGTCTGAGCGTCGGGCGAATTCTCCGAATTTTTTGGCAATTCTCGCGATTCTACTAATGTTTTTGACATTAACAACGTTTTTGTTATGGCTTCATTTATTGGCTGGACCTCCGATACTCCATCCGAATCTTGTACCATTTTGACTGATGGTTCTTTAGCTGGTTGGGCTTGTAGCAGATTTTCCGAAATTTTTGTTGGCGCGAGCTCTACTGCTTTTCTTGAGCCCGCGCGTTCAAGTTTTTTGTGATGCTTTCGGATAAGGAGTTTACAAGTTGCTCCATTTCTTCTGCAGACATCAATCTCTTGGGATGTGGGCATTGTCGTGCCCAGTGTCCAATTTGCCTACAATTATGGCATGGTGCATTTTCCGGGGTCAATTTTGTTTGGTTGGCCTTATTGCCATCGTCGGAATTACTTGGAGTTGAAGTCTGTCCGGTTTTTTCGCCAATTTGCGAATTATCAACCTCTTTTTTCGAACTAAAATCGACAGAAAATGGTTTTGGAAGGAAGGACGTATTTCCTTTTATCTGCGGTTGTAAGCTCGTTTGCTGTGGTTGCCTCGCCTGCATTGGAGGCTTATATTTCGTTATTGCTGGATTATTTTTTGTGAATAACACACTCGCCGCATCCATTAATTTGTCGACTTCTTCTTCTGTGTATTCCGCCAGCATTATCTGGGTATCTCCAATTGACTCGCTGGATTCACCTGAATCTTGTATCCATTTGACATTCGGTCGCATTGGTACTCGAGGCTGTGGGTATGGTGGATGTCCACTATCTTGTTTTTTGCTGGACGTTTCCTCTCGTAACAGCGAGAATTGAGAGCGTGGACGCATCATTTTTGCACCTGCGCGGGTGTAGTCAGACTGATGCCGCTGTCTTTCATCTCGTGCTCTCTGTTCCTCTATCGGAATGTCCGAGGCGTACCGGTCGTCAATGTACATCTGGTGGTTTCGTATAAATTGCGACAATTTTTCGAAGGAACTGGCCATCGGTGCATCTACCATTCGCAATACTTGCTCAGAAAAATGTGTCAGGCCATTCCTGAATTTTCTATCTTTATCAAAATCGCTGATATGATACGGGAGTTGGGTAAACAAGTCTTCTGTACGTCTTAAATACGTGCGAATATCTTCTCCCAATGTTTGTTTATGGTTATCCCAGTATTTTATCATCATAGCGTTAGACTCTCCATATTCCTTCATGAACGCTTTCACAAATTCATCCCAGTGTGTGAAGTTATTTTTCCGCAACCAATTTGTTGCACTTCCAACTAACATTTTCGGAATCAATTTTTTTAGAGTTACATCCGGGTCCATTTCGTGACTTATAACTAGATGCATGACTTCATCCAGAAATTGGGTACCAGCCTGCCAACCTCCATCGAACATATCGGGTATAATTCGATCCCATTTAATTTGATGAGATGAGGTATAATGGTGAGTCCAATTGCTCGAACAATATTTTCGAATTATTTTCCGCAGCATCTCGTCCATTTCCTGAGATTTTGAGGGGATTTGAGACAATCGTGAATCGATCTGTCTTGAGATAATTTCTTCCAATTCTTCTGTACTTCTTGGTAATGTACGCGAGTTAGTTGGCGGTGGATTTCTATCGTTTCGTTGAAAATTTCCTCCGCTTCCCCTGTCTCTGTCCTGTTGCCTGAAATGGTCCGAATTTGAGTATTTCTGATCGTTTTCGTACTCATTTTGCCGTGTTGGTGGCGGACTCGATCGTGATCTTCTTTGGTCTCTATACGACTCATCACGTGTCTATTTGAATCATCGTATCGTCCACGTGAATCATCACGTCGCCTCTGTGAATCGTTGCTCGTGTAGGCGTTGTACCAGTACGATCCTCCATCTTGTCGTGAGTCTTGTTGATGGTCCGATTGCTGACGTGAATTATTTCTTTCCATCGACTCATTTCGATGATAATGGTCCTGCCCGGTTGCTCCATAATTACTTTGCCGATGTGTTTCGTCGTTGAAACGAGTAGCACCTTGTTGACACGTTTCCTGTTGATAACGCGACACATTTCGCGGCTCTACCCCATATTGTGATCGTGTCTCGTTGGAAAATCGTACTTCCGTATGTGGGTGAATTCCTTGTTGATTATACGACTCGTTTCGTGGATCTACATTTTCCGGTTGCTGTGAATACTTGCCTTGTAGATAATCATTGTAATCTCTAACTTTCGTATAACTGGCTTGTCCAGTTGCTTCATCATGTCCAATTGCAGTATTTTGTCTAGTTGCAGCATTTTGACTGCTGCTTTTATCTTGTTCTGGAACTTCTTGATCATGCTGGAATTTTTGTTTTTCACTTTCGCGACTCACTTCGCGTTGACTATCCACTTGTTGTTTTTTCTGCGCTTCCAGCAATTTTCGCCGATCCTCTCTTTCATTAGCTTCGGCTACCTGTTCCACTGCTTCCATGAACGTATACGACCTTCGATAGGCGGGATTCTCGTCGTCTCGAGAGTCTTCAAGATACTCTCCCAACGCTTTGCCTCTGCACGCGCCTTTTGTTGCAGGGTTACTGACATTTTCAGTTTCCATCTTTTTGGGCTTGTCCCAAATTTGTGGGTCTGCTGGATCTAATCCCGTCACTGCACCTTGTTTTTTGCTTGGTGCAATTGGTTGATTACCTCCACGCTGTCGATTTCTCTCGTTAATTACATCCATCACCACTGGGTTTTTGGCTGGTGAGGTTGACGCTCGTTTGGCATCTCTTTTTTCATCCATCTCACTCCTCCTTTTTAAAGAGTTTCTGGATGATTCTGGCGACAAATTCACTACCTCTGGTCGGTGAGGCGGGATATTGCTTGACACTTGATACTGACATTGCGCAAGGTATTTCAGTTCTTCATTTTCCTGGCGGACTCTTTCCACAGCTTCTTGTGCTTCGAGAGCCGTTTGACGAAGATAATGAATTTCCCTGCTTTCTGCCGACTCCATAGCCTTTTGTTTTGCCAGCAATTCTTGCCTCTCAGTTTCCAAACGGACTTTTTCCGCCTCTATCTTTCGATTTTCCTCCAAAATGGCCTCACGCTCTGCCGCCGCTTGTGCTTTCCGTTGCGCACGTAATTCTTTTTGTTCTGTTTCTTGACGGAGTTTTTCTGCTGCCAATTTGTTCCTCATCGTGCGCATTTCTGCTTCGAGTCGGTCTTTGGTAGCACGAATTTCTGCGTCCAACTGATCCTTCTTGGCGCGAATGTCTTCGTCAGTCGTTTTCTTGGCCAATTCTGCTTCGAATTTCGCCTGTTTGGCGTGGCGTTCCTCTAACTTGAGCCGTTTCAACATCTGGAATTCTTCGGAGTGCGCCAGTTGCAGTCGCCTCGCTCGATCGGCCATTGCTGCCGTTATTTGTGCCACGTCTTCATCGGAAAGCTGCACACCTTCCTCGTACTGTTGGTGACGCTCCTGGAGACTGTCTTCCATTTCTTTCATGACATCAGCGATTCGTTGGCGAGCTCTTGCTAATTTGTGGCGGGTCGGGGAGTTTTCTCCCGAACTTTCCGCCTCATCGCGGGCACGTCCCGACGCTTGTTGTTTGTAGGCTCGCACTAGCCGACCACGTCTTCTTGCTACGGCAATGACTTGCTCAAACGTCATGTTAGAGAGGTCTATTTTGCTCGTCGGAGTTGAATCCACGGTAGCTGGCGTGTCGCCGTGCTGCGACGAAGCTCCGGAGATACTCGATTTTCCAAGCAAATCTTGGGACTCCTCTCTCGTTTGTTTCAGCCAAAATTCTCCCTGTCGTTCAGGCGATACTTCCAGACGAAATTCCTTGCTCGTCAGGGCCTGGGTGTCTTCTGCATGGTCCGACTCGGACGATGATGAGGGATGCACGTTGGCTGCTCCTGCGGTTTTTCCGCCTCGTGTGCGAGGTCCGCGGCCGTTTCCCCGTCCTCTCCTCGAATCTTGTGGCTGAGACATCTCGTTTTAGTCACAGAAAAGAAGAAAGAAACAGAATACTCTGTCACAAAATAATTTTTTATCACACAAAATTGGTCCCTCAACTGAAGATAAGTTGTTAAGGTTCAAATAACGGGCCCCCAAGTGTAATGAGCTCAAATTACTGCTAAAACTTATAACACTAATTCTGAACTTATTAATGCCGCAACGGGACTTATCTAAAATACTTCTCAAATAACTCAATTTTAACTGAACTTAAGCTATGCAATAAGAGAAATAATGACTCTATTATTTCTCAAGTAAAACAATGTTTATTCAGACTTTGAACAAACTAAAAGATTAAATACAGTATTATTAATACAAGATATTATTTTGTGATAAAAGAGTAAATGAAATAATCGAAGAAATAATTTACTAAAAGAAAAATAATCAGAAACAATGGAAAATGATAAAGAATACAATCGATTCGACGACTCCACTTCTCGGGAACGCCGAACGCTTGGATTCGCTTCACTCGACGCTCGGCTCGGCTTCGGCGTTTCTTCAGCACGGACTCAATTCCGTTCCGACTACTTTCTCCTGACTCGTTCGGGCTCAATCCCGCTCTCTTCGTCCTCTCCAGGTCGCAACGTCGTCGTCGCGGCGTCGTTGCGGCTGATTCCGCACAACAATCTCTCACTGAAATCCCTCCTAACAATGGCTGCTAGGCAAGATAAAAATCCCAAGTCAATTCTTGACTGACTCAAGATGAATTCCCACTACTAAGTCTAGTAGCAAGAGAAATATCTCACAAGTGGCTCTGCACTTTGCAAGAAAGAGTCTAAATACTCAGGCAATCTTTCACCAAATCTGCTTGAAGAATTGTGTTCCCAGGATAGATTTTGATGACTTGTTGCTCTCAGTGTTCAGTTCAGACTGAGGAGTTTTTCACTCCTCACAGGAAGTGTTTTCTGCTCCAGGAGGTTGCGGGCTGGTTTCCCTGGCGACCACCCACAATTCCTCCCACCCTGCCTAACTCCCTTGTCTAGACAGGAAATCATAAAAAATAGTGTAAAATAAAATCAAACAATCTCAAATTAAATATTTTATTTCGGGCTCATTCCCGATACCTCATTAGTGACCACTAGGGTCACTACACACTGTACGTCTTTAATATTTTTCTAAAAATTTGAATATAACACCATGGTGTTATATTCGGTGGAAGACGGTAGATGTCGTACAAACGTCTTCTGGACGTTTCTGTTACATGTTTCCAATTGCGATAAATGATGTCGCGCTAGATGGCACACCCCCATTGACCACTGAGTTTAGAGCACTATTAATGTGTGCATTGAGATAGATATTTTTTTTATTATCAAACAGAAAGTGTGCATTGAACTGGATATTTTTTATTATTATCAAACAGAAAGTGTGGATTGAGCTGGATATTTTTATGGGTTTCTACCTATTCTATTGGGGTCGTTTACTCGTTTTGCCTTTAACTGATAAACTATAGTATATAATACAGTGGATTTCGACCTAAAAATCAGATACGCAACTTGTATTACAAGATAAATTCTTGGAAGTACCGGTTTCTGATAATTATAGGCCACATTTCTGGAATAAATTTCCAATAAATGTTTTTTCTTTATTAAAGTACACAAACAAGATACCGGTAATCAATGGTTACCGGTATCACTATGATTACTAATCATTATCCACTTATTTGTTGTGCTTGGTCCCTTTCCATCCGTCAGACTTTGCCAAAACTTTGACGAAACTAACTTATATTGTCCATCAATCATGAGTCCACCTACGGTAAATCACTTTTCTTTTCTGCAAGTATTAATTTCATATTTTCTATCAACTCACTAACGGTTTATTTCCTTTGTATTCTATCAACCATGTGTGGCAGTAACATTTAAATTTTCAATATTATATTTGTTCTCCCAGAAAAAAGAATTCTCCATTGAAATACCTTCAAAGCTTCAAGACAAGCCGAAACCAACACGAGATCAATGGGGCTCACGAGCCGAGTTCTTATTGTCGTGCATTGGATGCTCTGTAGGACTAGGAAATGTTTGGAGATTTCCATATTTAGCTTATAAAAATGGAGGTGGTAAGTGCCTGCACTCAACTAAACTCTTATCTCAATAAGGTGCGCGCCATAAGTATAGAATAATCAGTTTTTTTTTTAAATATTCCTTTTTGCGCTTCATCTGGAATCAAACCAATTTTTTAATAAATGAATTTCGGCATTAGTATTCATTTAAAATTAACAGGTTTATAAGTTTTGTAGAAAAATAAATTTGGCAGTGATTTTACATAAAAATGGGGGTGACATAAGTATAGAATATTTTAGGTTTAACGCAAAAAAATGGATAAAATTAACATTATGTAACATTATGTAAAAACAATCCCTTGTGCAAAAGTTGTAACCATTGTAGAAATCGCTGAAATATGGCAATTAAAGGCACTGGGGCTCTCCAAACAGCAAATCGATAGAAGATTATTCTATACTTATGGCGCGCACCTTAGCACCTACATTCAAAAAGTCGTGTTACAAATGTTTCAGGTGTTTACGATGTTAAAAAATACAAAAACAAAAAACACAAATACCTAAAATGCAACTCCCTCGGCTTATTCTAATTATCTTTTCCCTCTACTTCAGCTGCCTTTCTTATTCCGTATGTAATCCTTTTAATTTTTGTCGGCAAGCCAATCTATTTCTTAGAAGTAGCTTTAGGACAATTTAGTAACTTGAGTTCAGCTGCTGTATGGAAATGTTGTCCTATAGGAAAAGGTAAAGTATCACTCAGGCTTAATAACCCAATGTGTATATATTTTTACATATCATCTTTCAGGAATTGGCATAGCAATGACCTTTGTTTGCATCATTGGAAGCATCTATTATAACGTCATAGTCGGCTATACAGTATTTTACATTGCATCATCGTTTCAGTTACAAGTTCCTTGGGCAGATTGTCTCTCATGGTGGGGTCCTGATGAAAAATGTTTTAAAAGAAACTCGGTAATTAATCTAAACTGGTCACAGGTAAACCATCTAAACCAGTGGTTCCCAAACTGTGAGCCGCGGCTCCCTGGGTAGCAGTGACCGACGTGCAGAGGCACAGTGACTGACCTATAGGGGCACTATGACCACCTTCAGGGTGCCGTAAAGCAAAAAAAGTTTGGGAACCACTGATCTAAACAGCTAGAGTTATACAGGTGCATTCATAAAGTAATTTAGACTAAACAGCATTTTTAAACAACATACCGTATTTTATCGATTAAGAGCCGCGGCCCTTATTCAAAACTGCCATTTTTTGTCAGCAATTACAACTTCGGATTTTTGTTTGTTACATTTGTTTAATGTTACAAACGATGTCTGAACTTCACGAACGAAGCAAATGTTCATCGTTCGTGAGGTTAAATACGGAAACAATACTTTTGCAAAAATACGGTATTCTTGGTGTCTCAGCCGCGGTGGTGGCTAACAATGTTTTTTATATTAGGAAACACTGCCGTTGTGTTCTGAACTGTTACCACAAAACAACACAAATGCTACAGAAGGTTTAAATTGCGACAATACTAATGTCACACGTCAAGCTGCCTCAGAACAATACTGGACGTAAGTAAAATACAGCCACAAACTTCCCTTCAGTTTAGCTGTTTTAATTCTATTAACCAGATGGCATAAAAATCCATTGAGATTCAATGACATTAATCTTGACCCGGTCTCTCGTCTTCCCTAACAACAGTATTAAAAGATAGACCTGGCAAATAATGATGCATAAACTTAAAAAAGCTAAACTGAAGGGAAGTTTTTTTTGTCCAACACTGGCCATGAGTAACAAAGTTTTTGTTTTCAGCCGATACGTTTTGAATTTCCATGAATCTGATGGTATAGAATCTGTTGGCACTATAAAATGGGAATTAGCTATGTGCCTACTTTTAGCATGGGTGGTTGTATTTTTTTGTTTATTTAAAGGCATCAAATCTTCAGGAAAGGTAAAAACCTTGCAGAAAAAAATGCAATAATAATACTAATAATAATATTTAAAAAAAATACTTTATCAAGGTTGTGTATTTCACCGCTACATTCCCTTACGTAGGGTTAATCGTGCTTGTAATTCGAGGTTTGACATTGGAAGGTGCTTCTGTTGGTTTGCGTTACCTTTTCATTCCAGATTGGAGTAAATTAGCAGATATTGAAGTAACTTGTTGTTTGTTTTTTCAAGTGTTTAAATGTTTTTAATGCTTGTAAATTAATTCACAGGTGTGGAAAGCAGCAGCAGAGCAAATGTTTTTTTCATTAAGTACATCTTGGGGATGTATAATCATGTTTGGCTCTTACAACACATTCAGACACAAACTAATGAGGTATATAACTGGTCTGGTCAATTGACCACCGCTTGTTTTCACCGCCAAACCAATTTATGTTTTTGTTTCATTTCACTAGTGATGCCATAATTGTTAGTGTAACTGATTTCGCAACAAGTTTATTAGCAAGCATTGCTATATTCACAATCCTTGGTTATTTGTCACAACAACTCAATGTTGATATTGAAAAAGTTGCATCTTCAGGTGAGTTTGTAACCAAAATCTGCTAAAACATGCTAAACCATTCACCTCAACACACAGGTCCAGGTTTGGCTTTTGTCATTTATCCAGAAGCATTGGCTCTGCTTCCATTAAGCCAGTTTTGGTCTGTCTTGTTTTTTCTCATGCTTTTTACATTGGGTTTGGACTCTGAGGTAATTACAGCTCGAGCATCTGATATCATTTTTATGGAGGCGAACATCTAGCGCGACATTATTTACCGCGACAAGCAGTCCCAAAAAAATGGTTTTGCATCAAAAAATCAGTAAGGTGAGGTTTGCGGGGTTCAGCCCTTCCTAGGAATTAGAAAAAGAAAAACCCAAAATACACGTAGTCGCAGTTTCCAAAGTCGCGGTATATTCATGTCGCGGTAGGTAGTGTCGCGCTAGATGACACCCCCCATTTTTATCCATACCATTATTTTTTAATAAATCTAGTTTGCACTATTGGAAACTTTGCTGACCAATGTTTTTGATACCTGGCCAAGAATGTTAAAACGCAAGACACTTGTGACTGCGGTAGCTTGTATCGTCCTCTATTTACTCGGATTATCTTGTACCACCAATGTAATTTTCATCTCAAAATTGAAGTAAACTCAAGATCATTCATTGCTGCGCGTACTAAATGATCTTAGGTTTAATTCTATGCAAAATACTTATACTAAAAACAATCTTACCTTACAGGGAGGCCAATATGTTCTCAATTTAATGGATGCATTTGGTACATCTCAGAGTGTTGTGATAATAGCTCTTGCTGAGATGGTCTGCCTCATGTGGATTTATGGTAAAGCTCAACGACCTACGTAAAGAAAAAGGCTTTTATGTAATTTAAAATATCTTAAATTAGGTGCGAGACGAATCAAAAGTGATTTTGAGTTCATGCTAGAAACCAAACTAAGTTCATTCTGGTTAATCAGTTGGGGTTTTATATGTCCTGTATCTCTTATTGTAAGCCTCAATGAGGTCCGATCATTTCGTCGCTATTTTGATTTCTTTCGCTTTGTGAGCGCAAACTGAGCAGGGCACTTGCCCCACTACATTAAAAAGTCATCTGAGGTGACGAAATGAACCGACCTCGTTTCAACCAACACTTATTTCATAAGTTTCACTTTTTAATCACAGAAATAATCAATATTTAGGTGATTTTAATTTTGACCATTGTCAAATACACTCCATTGACATACGGCAGTTATAACTACCCAGATTGGGCTCTTGATGTTGGATGGCTCTTGGAAATGGTGTCCGTGTGCCAAATACCAATTTGGGCTCTCATAATGACGTTTATCTGTTGGAAAAAAGGAGTAAATATTATTTATTATTCATTTTAATGTTGTGTTGGATTGAGAATTAAAACATTTTTATGATTTAGGATATTTCAGCAGTTTTTCGACCAACATACGATTGGGGTCCGGCCGATGAAAACATTCGTCTAATGTGGCGCAAACGCAGAAATCAGTTGCAGCCATCAGGTGTCGACAACCATGTTTTTGTAGATGAGAAAATTGAATCGATTCACCTGTGATTTCACGATCAAAATAAAAATAACTTGTCGGTTGTTGCCATGTTTAATTACGTATATAAACAGTTTCGTCGCTTTTTATTGGGCGATGGGAGCGCCCTCGTGCGGCAATTGTGTATAAATTATTACGGCGCTGTAATGTTTGATTTCATTCAGAAATGTTGTGAAATTTAGTTTTCAGTACTCCATTTTATTTCAAATAAATTATAATTTCAACGTTTACTTGTAGATTGAGCTTCTGACTGAGGCATTAGGATGTTGTATGTAAGTTGAACAACAGACCGAAATTGATCGTGAATCGATCTGTCTTGAGATAATTTCTTCCAATTCTTCTGTACTTCTTGGTAATGTACGCGAGTTAGTTGGCGGTGGATTTCTATCGTTTCGTTGAAAATTTCCTCCGCTTCCCCTGTCTCTGTCCTGTTGCCTGAAATGGTCCGAATTTGAGTATTTCTGATCGTTTTCGTACTCATTTTGCCGTGTTGGTGGCGGACTCGATCGTGATCTTCTTTGGTCTCTATACGACTCATCACGTCGTCTATTTGAATCATCGTATCGTCCACGTGAATCATCACGTCGCCTCTGTGAATCGTTGCTCATGTAGGCGTTGTACCAGTACGATCCTCCATCTTGTCGTGAGTCTTGTTGATGGTCCGATTGCTGACGTGAATTATTTCTTTCCATCGACTCATTTCGATGATAATGGTCCTGCCCGGTTGCTCCATAATTACTTTGCCGATGTGTTTCGTCGTTGAAACGAGTAGCACCTTGTTGACACGTTTCCTGTTGATAACGCGACACATTTCGCGGCTCTACCCCATATTGTGATCGTGTCTCGTTGGAAAATCGTACTTCCGTATGTGGGTGAATTCCTTGTTGATTATACGACTCGTTTCGTGGATCCACATTTTCCGGTTGCTGTGAATACTTGCCTTGTAGATAATCATTGTAATCTCTAACTTTCGTATAACTGGCTTGTCCAGTTGCTTCATCATGTCCAATTGCAGTATTTTGTCTAGTTGCAGCATTTTGACTGCTGCTTTTATCTTGTTCTGGAACTTCTTGATCATGCTGGAATTTTTGTTTTTCACTTTCGCGACTCACTTCGCGTTGACTATCCACTTGTTGTTTTTTCTGCGCTTCCAGCAATTTTCGCCGATCCTCTCTTTCATTAGCTTCGGCTACCTGTTCCACTGCTTCCATGAACGTATACGACCTTCGATAGGCGGGATTCTCGTCGTCTCGAGAGTCTTCAAGATACTCTCCCAACGCTTTGCCTCTGCACGCGCCTTTTGTTGCAGGGTTACTGACATTTTCAGTTTCCATCTTTTTGGGCTTGTCCCAAATTTGTGGGTCTGCTGGATCTAATCCCGTCACTGCACCTTGTTTTTTGCTTGGTGCAATTGGTTGATTACCTCCACGCTGTCGATTTCTCTCGTTAATTACATCCATCACCACTGGGTTTTTGGCTGGTGAGGTTGACGCTCGTTTGGCATCTCTTTTTTCATCCATCTCACTCCTCCTTTTTAAAGAGTTTCTGGATGATTCTGGCGACAAATTCACTACCTCTGGTCGGTGAGGCGGGATATTGCTTGGCACTTGATACTGACATTGCGCAAGGTATTTCAGTTCTTCATTTTCCTGGCGGACTCTTTCCGCAGCTTCTTGTGCTTCGAGAGCCGTTTGACGAAGATAATGAATTTCCCTGCTTTCTGCCGACTCCATAGCCTTTTGTTTTGCCAGCAATTCTTGCCTCTCAGTTTCCAAACGGACTTTTTCCGCCTCTATCTTTCGATTTTCCTCCAAAATGGCCTCACGCTCTGCCGCCGCTTGTGCTTTCCGTTGCGCACGTAATTCTTTTTGTTCTGTTTCTTGACGGAGTTTTTCTGCTGCCAATTTGTTCCTCATCGTGCGCATTTCTGCTTCGAGTCGGTCTTTGGTAGCACGAATTTCTGCGTCCAACTGATCCTTCTTGGCGCGAATGTCTTCGTCAGTCGTTTTCTTGGCCAATTCTGCTTCGAATTTCGCCTGTTTGGCGTGGCGTTCCTCTAACTTGAGCCGTTTCAACATCTGGAATTCTTCGGAGTGCGCCAGTTGCAGTCGCCTCGCTCGATCGGCCATTGCTGCCGTTATTTGTGCCACGTCTTCATCGGAAAGCTGCACACCTTCCTCGTACTGTTGGTGACGCTCCTGGAGACTGTCTTCCATTTCTTTCATGACATCAGCGATTCGTTGGCGAGCTCTTGCTAATTTGTGGCGGGTCGGGGAGTTTTCTCCCGAACTTTCCGCCTCATCGCGGGCACGTCCCGACGCTTGTTGTTTGTAGGCACGCACTAGCCGACCACGTCCTCTTGCTACGGCAATGACTTGCTCAAACGTCATGTTAGAGAGGTCTATTTTGCTCGTCGGAGTTGAATCCACGGTAGCTGGCGTGTCGCCGTGCTGCGACGAAGCTCCGGAGATACTCGATTTTCCAAGCAAATCTTGGGACTCCTCTCTCGTTTGTTTCAGCCAAAATTCTCCCTGTCGTTCAGGCGATACTTCCAGACGAAATTCCTTGCTCGTCAGGGCCTGGGTGTCTTCTGCATGGTCCGACTCGGACGATGATGAGGGATGCACGTTGGCTGCTCCTGCGGTTTTTCCGCCTCGTGTGCGAGGTCCGCGGCCGTTTCCCCGTCCTCTCCTCGAATCTTGTGGCTGAGACATCTCGTTTTAGTCACAGAAAAGAAGAAAGAAACAGAATACTCTGTCACAAAATAATTTTTTATCACACAAAATTGGTCCCTCAACTGAAGATAAGTTGTTAAGGTTCAAATAACGGGCCCCCAAGTGTAATGAGCTCAAATTACTGCTAAAACTTATAACACTAATTCTGAACTTATTAATGCCGCAACGGGACTTATCTAAAATACTTCTCAAATAACTCAATTTTAACTGAACTTAAGCTATGCAATAAGAGAAATAATGACTCTATTATTTCTCAAGTAAAACAATGTTTATTCAGACTTTGAACAAACTAAAAGATTAAATACAGTATTATTAATACAAGATATTATTTTGTGATAAAAGAGTAAATGAAATAATCGAAGAAATAATTTACTAAAAGAAAAATAATCAGAAACAATGGAAAATGATAAAGAATACAATCGATTCGACGACTCCACTTCTCGGGAACGCCGAACGCTTGGATTCGCTTCACTCGACGCTCGGCTCGGCTTCGGCGTTTCTTCAGCACGGACTCAATTCCGTTCCGACTACTTTCTCCTGACTCGTTCGGGCTCAATCCCGCTCTCTTCGTCCTCTCCAGGTCGCAACGTCGTCGTCGCGGCGTCGTTGCGGCTGATTCCGCACAACAATCTCTCACTGAAATCCCTCCTAACAATGGCTGCTAGGCAAGATGAAAATCCCAAGTCAATTCTTGACTGACTCAAGATGAATTCCCACTACTAAGTCTAGTAGCAAGAGAAATATCTCACAAGTGGCTCTGCACTTTGCAAGAAAGAGTCTAAATACTCAGGCAATCTTTCACCAAATCTGCTTGAAGAATTGTGTTCCCAGGATAGATTTTGATGACTTGTTGCTCTCAGTGTTCAGTTCAGACTGAGGAGTTTTTCACTCCTCACAGGAAGTGTTTCCTGCTCCAGGAGGTTGCGGGCTGGTTTCCCTGGCGACCACCCACAATTCCTCCCACCCTGCCTAACTCCCTTGTCTAGACAGGAAATCATAAAAAATAGTGTAAAATAAAATCAAACAATCTCAAATTAAATATTTTATTTCGGGCTCATTCCCGATACCTCATTAGTGACCACTAGGGTCACTACACACTGTACGTCTTTAATATTTTTCTAAAAACTTGAATATAACACCATGGTGTTATATTCGGTGGAAGACGGTAGATGTCGTACAAACGTCTTCTGGACGTTTCCGTTACATGTTTCCAATTGCGATAAATGATGTCGCGCTAGATGACACACCCCCATTGACCACTGAGTTTAGAGCACTATTAATGTGTGCATTGAGATAGATATTTTTTTTATTATCAAACAGAAAGTGTGCATTGAACTGGATATTTTTTATTATTATCAAACAGAAAGTGTGGATTGAGCTGGATATTTTTATGGGTTTCTACCTATTCTATTGGGGTCGTTTACTCGTTTTGCCTTTAACTGATAAACTATAGTATATAATACAGTGGATTTCGACCTAAAAATCAGATACGCAACTTGTATTACAAGATAAATTCTTGGAAGTACCGGTTTCTGATAATTATAGGCCACATTTTTGGAATAAATTTCCAATAAATGTTTTTTCTTTATTAAAGTACACAAACAAGATACCGGTAATCAATGGTTACCGGTATCACTATGATTACTAATCATTATCCACTTATTTGTTGTGCTTGGTCCCTTTCCATCCGTCAGACTTTGCCAAAACTTTGACGAAACTAACTTATATTGTCCATCAATCATGAGTCCACCTACGGTAAATCACTTTTCTTTTCTGCAAGTATTAATTTCATATTTTCTATCAACTCACTAACGGTTTATTTCTTTTGTATTCTATCAACCATGTGTGGCAGTAACATTTAAATTTTCAATATTATATTTGTTCTCCCAGAAAAAAGAATTCTCCATTGAAATACCTTCAAAGCTTCAAGACAAGCCGAAACCAACACGAGATCAATGGGGCTCACGAGCCGAGTTCTTATTGTCGTGCATTGGATGCTCTGTAGGACTAGGAAATGTTTGGAGATTTCCATATTTAGCTTATAAAAATGGAGGTGGTAAGTGCCTGCACTCAACTAAACTCTTATCTCAATAAGGTGCGCGCCATAAGTATAGAATAATCAGTTTTTTTTTAAAATATTCCTTTTTGCGCTTCATCTGGAATCAAACCAATTTTTTAATAAATGAATTTCGGCATTAGTATTCATTTAAAATTAACAGGTTTATAAGTTTTGTAGAAAAATAAATTTGGCAGTGATTTTACATAAAAATGGGGGTGACATAAGTATAGAATATTTTAGGTTTAACGCAAAAAAATGGATAAAATTAACATTATGTAACATTATGTAAAAACAATCCCTTGTGCAAAAGTTGTAACCATTGTAGAAATCGCTGAAATATGGCAATTAAAGGCACTGGGGCTCTCCAAACAGCAAATCGATAGAAGATTATTCTATACTTATGGCGCGCACCTTAG
Organism: Strigamia acuminata; assembly: GCA_949358305.1. Lineage (NCBI taxonomy): Eukaryota > Metazoa > Arthropoda > Chilopoda > Geophilomorpha > Linotaeniidae > Strigamia > Strigamia acuminata. The sequence continues at coordinate 15,597,682 of OX442315.1, read as the reverse complement.
CACCTACATTCAAAAAGTCGTGTTACAAATGTTTCAGGTGTTTACGATGTTAAAAAATACAAAAACAAAAAACACAAATACCTAAAATGCAACTCCCTCGGCTTATTCTAATTATCTTTTCCCTCTACTTCAGCTGCCTTTCTTATTCCGTATGTAATCCTTTTAATTTTTGTCGGCAAGCCAATCTATTTCTTAGAAGTAGCTTTAGGACAATTTAGTAACTTGAGTTCAGCTGCTGTATGGAAATGTTGTCCTATAGGAAAAGGTAAAGTATCACTCAGGCTTAATAACCCAATGTGTATATATTTTTACATATCATCTTTCAGGAATTGGCATAGCAATGACCTTTGTTTGCATCATTGGAAGCATCTATTATAACGTCATAGTCGGCTATACAGTATTTTACATTGCATCATCGTTTCAGTTACAAGTTCCTTGGGCAGATTGTCTCTCATGGTGGGGTCCTGATGAAAAATGTTTTAAAAGAAACTCGGTAATTAATCTAAACTGGTCACAGGTAAACCATCTAAACCAGTGGTTCCCAAACTGTGAGCCGCGGCTCCCTGGGTAGCAGTGACCGACGTGCAGAGGCACAGTGACTGACCTATAGGGGCACTATGACCACCTTCAGGGTGCCGTAAAGCAAAAAAAGTTTGGGAACCACTGATCTAAACAGCTAGAGTTATACAGGTGCATTCATAAAGTAATTTAGACTAAACAGCATTTTTAAACAACATACCGTATTTTATCGATTAAGAGCCGCGGCCCTTATTCAAAACTGCCATTTTTTGTCAGCAATTACAACTTCGGATTTTTGTTTGTTACATTTGTTTAATGTTACAAACGATGTCTGAACTTCACGAACGAAGCAAATGTTCATCGTTCGTGAGGTTAAATACGGAAACAATACTTTTGCAAAAATACGGTATTCTTGGTGTCTCAGCCGCGGCTACTATTCAGGACGGCTACAATTCGTTTGCAAAAATATGGTATTCTTGGTGTCTCAGCCGCGGCTACTATTCGAGGGCGACTCTTAATCGGTAAAATACGGTATTTAAACTGCTTTACCAAGGGTTGGCTCGATTTAATTTGGGGCCAGCATTGAATGTCCCTAATTCCTCGACGTTTGGTGGTTCATTACGAGTTCGTCCATCTTCGAAAATGATGGCTAACAATGTTTTTTATATTAGGAAACACTGCCGTTGTGTTCTGAACTGTTACCACAAAACAACACAAATGCTACAGAAGGTTTAAATTGCGACAATACTAATGTCACACGTCAAGCTGCCTCAGAACAATACTGGACGTAAGTAAAATACAGCCACAAACTTCCCTTCAGTTTAGCTGTTTTAATTCTATTAACCAGATGGCATAAAAATCCATTGGGATTCAATGACATTAATCTTGACCCGGTCTCTCGTCTTCCCTAACAACAGTATTAAAAGATAGACCTGGCAAATAATGATGCATAAACTTAAAACAGCTAAACTGAAGGGAAGTTTTTTTTGTCCAACACTGGCCATGAGTAACAAAGTTTTTGTTTTCAGCCGATACGTTTTGAATTTCCATGAATCTGATGGTATAGAATCTGTTGGCACTATAAAATGGGAATTAGCTATGTGCCTACTTTTAGCATGGGTGGTTGTATTTTTTTGTTTATTTAAAGGCATCAAATCTTCAGGAAAGGTAAAAACCTTGCAGAAAAAAATGCAATAATAATACTAATAATAATATTTAAAAAAAATACTTTATCAAGGTTGTGTATTTCACCGCTACATTCCCTTACGTAGGGTTAATCGTGCTTGTAATTCGAGGTTTGACATTGGAAGGTGCTTCTGTTGGTTTGCGTTACCTTTTCATTCCAGATTGGAGTAAATTAGCAGATATTGAAGTAACTTGTTTTTTGTTTTTTCAAGTGTTTAAATGTTTTTAATGCTTGTAAATTAATTCACAGGTGTGGAAAGCAGCAGCAGAGCAAATGTTTTTTTCATTAGGTACCTCTTGGGGATGTATAATCATGTTTGGTTCTTACAACACATTCAGACACAAACTAATGAGGTACAACTGGTCTGGTCAATTGACCACCGCTTGTTTTCACCGCCAAACCAATTTATGTTTTTGTTTCATTTCACTAGTGATGCCATAATTGTTAGTGTAACTGATTTCGCAACAAGTTTATTAGCAAGCATTGCTATATTCACAATCCTTGGTTATTTGTCACAACAACTCAATGTTGATATTGAAAAAGTTGCATCTTCAGGTGAGTTTGTAACCAAAATCTGCTAAAACATGCTAAACCATTCACCTCAACACACAGGTCCAGGTTTGGCTTTTGTCATTTATCCAGAAGCATTGGCTCTGCTTCCATTAAGCCAGTTTTGGTCTGTCTTGTTTTTTCTCATGCTTTTTACATTGGGTTTGGACTCTGAGGTAATTACAGCTCGAGCATCTGATATCATTTTTATGGAGGCGAACATCTAGCGCGACATTATTTACCGCGACAAGCAGTCCCAAAAAAATGGTTTTGCATCAAAAAATCAGTAAGGTGAGGTTTGCGGGGTTCAGCCCTTCCTAGGAATTAGAAAAAGAAAAACCCAAAATACACGTAGTCGCAGTTTCCAAAGTCGCGGTATATTCATGTCGCGGTAGGTAGTGTCGCGCTAGATGACACCCCCCATTTTTATCCATACCATTATTTTTTAATAAATCTAGTTTGCACTATTGGAAACTTTGCTGACCAATGTTTTTGATACCTGGCCAAGAATGTTAAAACGCAAGACACTTGTGACTGCGGTAGCTTGTATCGTCCTCTATTTACTCGGATTATCTTGTACCACCAATGTAATTTTCATCTCAAAATTGAAGTAAACTCAAGATCATTCATTGCTGCGCGTACTAAATGATCTTAGGTTTAATTCTATGCAAAATACTTATACTAAAAACAATCTTACCTTACAGGGAGGCCAATATGTTCTCAATTTAATGGATGCATTTGGTACATCTCAGAGTGTTGTGATAATAGCTCTTGCTGAGATGGTCTGCCTCATGTGGATTTATGGTAAAGCTCAACGACCTACGTAAAGAAAAAGGCTTTTATGTAATTTAAAATATCTTAAATTAGGTGCGAGACGAATCAAAAGTGATTTTGAGTTCATGCTAGAAACCAAACTAAGTTCATTCTGGTTAATCAGTTGGGGTTTTATATGTCCTGTATCTCTTATTGTAAGCCTCAATGAGGTCCGATCATTTCGTCGCTATTTTGATTTCTTTCGCTTTGTGAGCGCAAACTGAGCAGGGCACTTGCCCCACTACATTAAAAAGTCATCTGAGGTGACGAAATGAACCGACCTCGTTTCAACCAACACTTATTTCATAAGTTTCACTTTTTAATCACAGAAATAATCAATATTTAGGTGATTTTAATTTTGACCATTGTCAAATACACTCCATTGACATACGGCAGTTATAACTACCCAGATTGGGCTCTTGATGTTGGATGGCTCTTGGAAATGGTGTCCGTGTGCCAAATACCAATTTGGGCTCTCATAATGACGTTTATCTGTTGGAAAAAAGGAGTAAATATTATTTATTATTCATTTTAATGTTGTGTTGGATTGAGAATTAAAACATTTTTATGATTTAGGATATTTCAGCAGTTTTTCGACCAACATACGATTGGGGTCCGGCCGATGAAAACATTCGTCTAATGTGGCGCAAACGCAGAAATCAGTTGCAGCCATCAGGTGTCGACAACCATGTTTTTGTAGATGAGAAAATTGAATCGATTCACCTGTGATTTCACGATCAAAATAAAAATAACTTGTCGGTTGTTGCCATGTTTAATTACGTATATAAACAGTTTCGTCGCTTTTTATTGGGCGATGGGAGCGCCCTCGTGCGGCAATTGTGTATAAATTATTACGGCGCTGTAATGTTTGATTTCATTCAGAAATGTTGTGAAATTTAGTTTTCAGTACTCCATTTTATTTCAAATAAATTATAATTTCAACGTTTACTTGTAGATTGAGCTTCTGACTGAGGCATTAGGATGTTGTATGTAAGTTGAACAACAGACCGAAATTGATCGTGAATCGATCTGTCTTGAGATAATTTCTTCCAATTCTTCTGTACTTCTTGGTAATGTACGCGAGTTAGTTGGCGGTGGATTTCTATCGTTTCGTTGAAAATTTCCTCCGCTTCCCCTGTCTCTGTCCTGTTGCCTGAAATGGTCCGAATTTGAGTATTTCTGATCGTTTTCGTACTCATTTTGCCGTGTTGGTGGCGGACTCGATCGTGATCTTCTTTGGTCTCTATACGACTCATCACGTCGTCTATTTGAATCATCGTATCGTCCACGTGAATCATCACGTCGCCTCTGTGAATCGTTGCTCATGTAGGCGTTGTACCAGTACGATCCTCCATCTTGTCGTGAGTCTTGTTGATGGTCCGATTGCTGACGTGAATTATTTCTTTCCATCGACTCATTTCGATGATAATGGTCCTGCCCGGTTGCTCCATAATTACTTTGCCGATGTGTTTCGTCGTTGAAACGAGTAGCACCTTGTTGACACGTTTCCTGTTGATAACGCGACACATTTCGCGGCTCTACCCCATATTGTGATCGTGTCTCGTTGGAAAATCGTACTTCCGTATGTGGGTGAATTCCTTGTTGATTATACGACTCGTTTCGTGGATCCACATTTTCCGGTTGCTGTGAATACTTGCCTTGTAGATAATCATTGTAATCTCTAACTTTCGTATAACTGGCTTGTCCAGTTGCTTCATCATGTCCAATTGCAGTATTTTGTCTAGTTGCAGCATTTTGACTGCTGCTTTTATCTTGTTCTGGAACTTCTTGATCATGCTGGAATTTTTGTTTTTCACTTTCGCGACTCACTTCGCGTTGACTATCCACTTGTTGTTTTTTCTGCGCTTCCAGCAATTTTCGCCGATCCTCTCTTTCATTAGCTTCGGCTACCTGTTCCACTGCTTCCATGAACGTATACGACCTTCGATAGGCGGGATTCTCGTCGTCTCGAGAGTCTTCAAGATACTCTCCCAACGCTTTGCCTCTGCACGCGCCTTTTGTTGCAGGGTTACTGACATTTTCAGTTTCCATCTTTTTGGGCTTGTCCCAAATTTGTGGGTCTGCTGGATCTAATCCCGTCACTGCACCTTGTTTTTTGCTTGGTGCAATTGGTTGATTACCTCCACGCTGTCGATTTCTCTCGTTAATTACATCCATCACCACTGGGTTTTTGGCTGGTGAGGTTGACGCTCGTTTGGCATCTCTTTTTTCATCCATCTCACTCCTCCTTTTTAAAGAGTTTCTGGATGATTCTGGCGACAAATTCACTACCTCTGGTCGGTGAGGCGGGATATTGCTTGGCACTTGATACTGACATTGCGCAAGGTATTTCAGTTCTTCATTTTCCTGGCGGACTCTTTCCGCAGCTTCTTGTGCTTCGAGAGCCGTTTGACGAAGATAATGAATTTCCCTGCTTTCTGCCGACTCCATAGCCTTTTGTTTTGCCAGCAATTCTTGCCTCTCAGTTTCCAAACGGACTTTTTCCGCCTCTATCTTTCGATTTTCCTCCAAAATGGCCTCACGCTCTGCCGCCGCTTGTGCTTTCCGTTGCGCACGTAATTCTTTTTGTTCTGTTTCTTGACGGAGTTTTTCTGCTGCCAATTTGTTCCTCATCGTGCGCATTTCTGCTTCGAGTCGGTCTTTGGTAGCACGAATTTCTGCGTCCAACTGATCCTTCTTGGCGCGAATGTCTTCGTCAGTCGTTTTCTTGGCCAATTCTGCTTCGAATTTCGCCTGTTTGGCGTGGCGTTCCTCTAACTTGAGCCGTTTCAACATCTGGAATTCTTCGGAGTGCGCCAGTTGCAGTCGCCTCGCTCGATCGGCCATTGCTGCCGTTATTTGTGCCACGTCTTCATCGGAAAGCTGCACACCTTCCTCGTACTGTTGGTGACGCTCCTGGAGACTGTCTTCCATTTCTTTCATGACATCAGCGATTCGTTGGCGAGCTCTTGCTAATTTGTGGCGGGTCGGGGAGTTTTCTCCCGAACTTTCCGCCTCATCGCGGGCACGTCCCGACGCTTGTTGTTTGTAGGCACGCACTAGCCGACCACGTCCTCTTGCTACGGCAATGACTTGCTCAAACGTCATGTTAGAGAGGTCTATTTTGCTCGTCGGAGTTGAATCCACGGTAGCTGGCGTGTCGCCGTGCTGCGACGAAGCTCCGGAGATACTCGATTTTCCAAGCAAATCTTGGGACTCCTCTCTCGTTTGTTTCAGCCAAAATTCTCCCTGTCGTTCAGGCGATACTTCTAGACGAAATTCCTTGCTCGTCAGGGCCTGGGTGTCTTCTGCATGGTCCGACTCGGACGATGATGAGGGATGCACGTTGGCTGCTCCTGCGGTTTTTCCGCCTCGTGTGCGAGGTCCGCGGCCGTTTCCCCGTCCTCTCCTCGAATCTTGTGGCTGAGACATCTCGTTTTAGTCACAGAAAAGAAGAAAGAAACAGAATACTCTGTCACAAAATAATTTTTTATCACACAAAATTGGTCCCTCAACTGAAGATAAGTTGTTAAGGTTCAAATAACGGGCCCCCAAGTGTAATGAGCTCAAATTACTGCTAAAACTTATAACACTAATTCTGAACTTATTAATGCCGCAACGGGACTTATCTAAAATACTTCTCAAATAACTCAATTTTAACTGAACTTAAGCTATGCAATAAGAGAAATAATGACTCTATTATTTCTCAAGTAAAACAATGTTTATTCAGACTTTGAACAAACTAAAAGATTAAATACAGTATTATTAATACAAGATATTATTTTGTGATAAAAGAGTAAATGAAATAATCGAAGAAATAATTTACTAAAAGAAAAATAATCAGAAACAATGGAAAATGATAAAGAATACAATCGATTCGACGACTCCACTTCTCGGGAACGCCGAACGCTTGGATTCGCTTCACTCGACGCTCGGCTCGGCTTCGGCGTTTCTTCAGCACGGACTCAATTCCGTTCCGACTACTTTCTCCTGACTCGTTCGGGCTCAATCCCGCTCTCTTCGTCCTCTCCAGGTCGCAACGTCGTCGTCGCGGCGTCGTTGCGGCTGATTCCGCACAACAATCTCTCACTGAAATCCCTCCTAACAATGGCTGCTAGGCAAGATGAAAATCCCAAGTCAATTCTTGACTGACTCAAGATGAATTCCCACTACTAAGTCTAGTAGCAAGAGAAATATCTCACAAGTGGCTCTGCACTTTGCAAGAAAGAGTCTAAATACTCAGGCAATCTTTCACCAAATCTGCTTGAAGAATTGTGTTCCCAGGATAGATTTTGATGACTTGTTGCTCTCAGTGTTCAGTTCAGACTGAGGAGTTTTTCACTCCTCACAGGAAGTGTTTCCTGCTCCAGGAGGTTGCGGGCTGGTTTCCCTGGCGACCACCCACAATTCCTCCCACCCTGCCTAACTCCCTTGTCTAGACAGGAAATCATAAAAAATAGTGTAAAATAAAATCAAACAATCTCAAATTAAATATTTTATTTCGGGCTCATTCCCGATACCTCATTAGTGACCACTAGGGTCACTACACACTGTACGTCTTTAATATTTTTCTAAAAACTTGAATATAACACCATGGTGTTATATTCGGTGGAAGACGGTAGATGTCGTACAAACGTCTTCTGGACGTTTCCGTTACATGTTTCCAATTGCGATAAATGATGTCGCGCTAGATGACACACCCCCATTGACCACTGAGTTTAGAGCACTATTAATGTGTGCATTGAGATAGATATTTTTTTTATTATCAAACAGAAAGTGTGCATTGAACTGGATATTTTTTATTATTATCAAACAGAAAGTGTGGATTGAGCTGGATATTTTTATGGGTTTCTACCTATTCTATTGGGGTCGTTTACTCGTTTTGCCTTTAACTGATAAACTATAGTATATAATACAGTGGATTTCGACCTAAAAATCAGATACGCAACTTGTATTACAAGATAAATTCTTGGAAGTACCGGTTTCTGATAATTATAGGCCACATTTTTGGAATAAATTTCCAATAAATGTTTTTTCTTTATTAAAGTACACAAACAAGATACCGGTAATCAATGGTTACCGGTATCACTATGATTACTAATCATTATCCACTTATTTGTTGTGCTTGGTCCCTTTCCATCCGTCAGACTTTGCCAAAACTTTGACGAAACTAACTTATATTGTCCATCAATCATGAGTCCACCTACGGTAAATCACTTTTCTTTTCTGCAAGTATTAATTTCATATTTTCTATCAACTCACTAACGGTTTATTTCTTTTGTATTCTATCAACCATGTGTGGCAGTAACATTTAAATTTTCAATATTATATTTGTTCTCCCAGAAAAAAGAATTCTCCATTGAAATACCTTCAAAGCTTCAAGACAAGCCGAAACCAACACGAGATCAATGGGGCTCACGAGCCGAGTTCTTATTGTCGTGCATTGGATGCTCTGTAGGACTAGGAAATGTTTGGAGATTTCCATATTTAGCTTATAAAAATGGAGGTGGTAAGTGCCTGCACTCAACTAAACTCTTATCTCAATAAGGTGCGCGCCATAAGTATAGAATAATCAGTTTTTTTTTTAAATATTCCTTTTTGCGCTTCATCTGGAATCAAACCAATTTTTTAATAAATGAATTTCGGCATTAGTATTCATTTAAAATTAACAGGTTTATAAGTTTTGTAGAAAAATAAATTTGGCAGTGATTTTACATAAAAATGGGGGTGACATAAGTATAGAATATTTTAGGTTTAACGCAAAAAAATGGATAAAATTAACATTATGTAACATTATGTAAAAACAATCCCTTGTGCAAAAGTTGTAACCATTGTAGAAATCGCTGAAATATGGCAATTAAAGGCACTGGGGCTCTCCAAACAGCAAATCGATAGAAGATTATTCTATACTTATGGCGCGCACCTTAGCACCTACATTCAAAAAGTCGTGTTACAAATGTTTCAGGTGTTTACGATGTTAAAAAATACAAAAACAAAAAACACAAATACCTAAAATGCAACTCCCTCGGCTTATTCTAATTATCTTTTCCCTCTACTTCAGCTGCCTTTCTTATTCCGTATGTAATCCTTTTAATTTTTGTCGGCAAGCCAATCTATTTCTTAGAAGTAGCTTTAGGACAATTTAGTAACTTGAGTTCAGCTGCTGTATGGAAATGTTGTCCTATAGGAAAAGGTAAAGTATCACTCAGGCTTAATAACCCAATGTGTATATATTTTTACATATCATCTTTCAGGAATTGGCATAGCAATGACCTTTGTTTGCATCATTGGAAGCATCTATTATAACGTCATAGTCGGCTATACAGTATTTTACATTGCATCATCGTTTCAGTTACAAGTTCCTTGGGCAGATTGTCTCTCATGGTGGGGTCCTGATGAAAAATGTTTTAAAAGAAACTCGGTAATTAATCTAAACTGGTCACAGGTAAACCATCTAAACCAGTGGTTCCCAAACTGTGAGCCGCGGCTCCCTGGGTAGCAGTGACCGACGTGCAGAGGCACAGTGACTGACCTATAGGGGCACTATGACCACCTTCAGGGTGCCGTAAAGCAAAAAAAGTTTGGGAACCACTGATCTAAACAGCTAGAGTTATACAGGTGCATTCATAAAGTAATTTAGACTAAACAGCATTTTTAAACAACATACCGTATTTTATCGATTAAGAGCCGCGGCCCTTATTCAAAACTGCCATTTTTTGTCAGCAATTACAACTTCGGATTTTTGTTTGTTACATTTGTTTAATGTTACAAACGATGTCTGAACTTCACGAACGAAGCAAATGTTCATCGTTCGTGAGGTTAAATACGGAAACAATACTTTTGCAAAAATACGGTATTCTTGGTGTCTCAGCCGCGGTGGTGGCTAACAATGTTTTTTATATTAGGAAACACTGCCGTTGTGTTCTGAACTGTTACCACAAAACAACACAAATGCTACAGAAGGTTTAAATTGCGACAATACTAATGTCACACGTCAAGCTGCCTCAGAACAATACTGGACGTAAGTAAAATACAGCCACAAACTTCCCTTCAGTTTAGCTGTTTTAATTCTATTAACCAGATGGCATAAAAATCCATTGAGATTCAATGACATTAATCTTGACCCGGTCTCTCGTCTTCCCTAACAACAGTATTAAAAGATAGACCTGGCAAATAATGATGCATAAACTTAAAAAAGCTAAACTGAAGGGAAGTTTTTTTTGTCCAACACTGGCCATGAGTAACAAAGTTTTTGTTTTCAGCCGATACGTTTTGAATTTCCATGAATCTGATGGTATAGAATCTGTTGGCACTATAAAATGGGAATTAGCTATGTGCCTACTTTTAGCATGGGTGGTTGTATTTTTTTGTTTATTTAAAGGCATCAAATCTTCAGGAAAGGTAAAAACCTTGCAGAAAAAAATGCAATAATAATACTAATAATAATATTTAAAAAAAATACTTTATCAAGGTTGTGTATTTCACCGCTACATTCCCTTACGTAGGGTTAATCGTGCTTGTAATTCGAGGTTTGACATTGGAAGGTGCTTCTGTTGGTTTGCGTTACCTTTTCATTCCAGATTGGAGTAAATTAGCAGATATTGAAGTAACTTGTTGTTTGTTTTTTCAAGTGTTTAAATGTTTTTAATGCTTGTAAATTAATTCACAGGTGTGGAAAGCAGCAGCAGAGCAAATGTTTTTTTCATTAAGTACATCTTGGGGATGTATAATCATGTTTGGCTCTTACAACACATTCAGACACAAACTAATGAGGTATATAACTGGTCTGGTCAATTGACCACCGCTTGTTTTCACCGCCAAACCAATTTATGTTTTTGTTTCATTTCACTAGTGATGCCATAATTGTTAGTGTAACTGATTTCGCAACAAGTTTATTAGCAAGCATTGCTATATTCACAATCCTTGGTTATTTGTCACAACAACTCAATGTTGATATTGAAAAAGTTGCATCTTCAGGTGAGTTTGTAACCAAAATCTGCTAAAACATGCTAAACCATTCACCTCAACACACAGGTCCAGGTTTGGCTTTTGTCATTTATCCAGAAGCATTGGCTCTGCTTCCATTAAGCCAGTTTTGGTCTGTCTTGTTTTTTCTCATGCTTTTTACATTGGGTTTGGACTCTGAGGTAATTACAGCTCGAGCATCTGATATCATTTTTATGGAGGCGAACATCTAGCGCGACATTATTTACCGCGACAAGCAGTCCCAAAAAAATGGTTTTGCATCAAAAAATCAGTAAGGTGAGGTTTGCGGGGTTCAGCCCTTCCTAGGAATTAGAAAAAGAAAAACCCAAAATACACGTAGTCGCAGTTTCCAAAGTCGCGGTATATTCATGTCGCGGTAGGTAGTGTCGCGCTAGATGACACCCCCCATTTTTATCCATACCATTATTTTTTAATAAATCTAGTTTGCACTATTGGAAACTTTGCTGACCAATGTTTTTGATACCTGGCCAAGAATGTTAAAACGCAAGACACTTGTGACTGCGGCAGCTTGTATCGTCCTCTATTTACTTGGATTATCTTGTACCACCAATGTAATTTTCATCTCAAAATTAAAGTAAACTCAAGATCATTCATTGCTGCACATAATAAATGATCTTAGGTTTAATTCTATGTAATATATACTTATACTAAAAACAATCTTACCTTACAGGGAGGCCAATATATTCTCAATTTAATGGATGCATTTGGTACATCTCAGAGTGTTGTGATAATAGCTCTTGCTGAGATGGTCTGCCTCATGTGGATTTATGGTAAAGCTCAACGACCTACGTAAAGGAAAAGGCTTTTATGTAATTTAAAATTTCTCAAATTAGGTGCGAGACGAATCAAAAGTGATTTTGAGTTCATGCTAGAAACCAAACTAAGTTCATTCTGGTTAATCAGTTGGAGTTTTATATGTCCTGTATCTCTTATTGTAAGCCTCAATGGGGTCCGATCATTTCGTCGCCATTTTTGTGCAAATATATAATTATTAGTTTGATTTCTTTCAATTTGTGTGTCCCAGTTAAGGTGTAGTGAGTAGGGTACTTGCCCCACTGCATTAATAAGTCATCCGAGGTGACGAAATGAACCGACCTCGTTTCAACCAACACTTATTTCATAAGTTTCATTTTTAATCACAGAAATAATCAATATTTAGGTGATTTTAATTTTGACCATTGTCAAATACACTCCATTGACATACGGCAGTTATAACTACCCAGATTGGGCGCTTGGTGTTGGATGGCTCTTGGAGATGGTGTCAGTGTGCCAAATACCAATTTGGGCTCTCATAATGACGTTTATCTATTGGAAAAAAGGAGTAAATATTATTTATTATTCATTCTAATGTTGTGTTGGATTGAGAATTAAAACATTTTTATGATTTAGGATATTTCAGCAGTTTTTCGACCAACATACGATTGGGGTCCGGCCGATGAAAACATTCGTCTAATGTGGTGCAAACGCAGAAATCAGTTGCAGCCATCAGGTGTCGACAACCATGTTTTTATAGATGAGAAAATTGAATCGATTCACCTGTGATTTCACGATCAAAATAAAAATAAGTTGTCGGTTGTTGCCATGTTTAATTACGTATATAAACAGTATATAAACAGCGCCCTCGTGCGGCAACTGTGTATAAATTATCACGGCGCTGTAATGTTTGATTTCATTCAGAAATGTTGTGAAATTTAGTTTTCAGTACTCCATTTTATTTCAAATAAATTATAATTTCAACGTTTACTTGTAGATTGAGCTTCTGACTGAGGCATTAAGATGTTGTATGTAAGTTGGACAACAGACCGAAATTGATCCATTAAATAAGTTAACCTTTCGGCCAGATGAAACTCTCTTTCATTTGTTAATTCAGCTAGCACACGAATTCCAGATGCAATAGCTCTTGATAACGCCGAAGCTACGTCTGACAACTAAATAAAAATCATAAAAACATCGATCTTCATTTATGAATAAATAAATACAGTAGAACGTTGATTATCCGAATATCGGTTAAGCGAATGACGAGTTATCAGAACGGCAGTGATCGATTTCCAATTATGCGAACAAATCGATTTTATGAATACCTTAGTTCGGATAATCGGCTTTCTACTGTAGATAATAAATAAATAAATAAATAAATAATTAATTAAATAATTAAATAAGTAAATAAATAAATGAATAAATAAATAAATAAATAAATGAATAAATAAATAAATAATAAATAAATAAATAACTGTTGTCATTAGCTGATCCATTGAGTTTATAACTTTTCCTCTTATCGGCTGAAACGAAGCCATTCCTGACTTTTGAAACTCAGCCACTGATTTTAGTGCCGCTACTTTGCTGTTTTTGCTTAATTCTGTAAGAAAGGCCACCATGTTGTTGTACAAATCCAGAACATTATCCTTCCAATTTCTTTGCAATTCTGCATCCATTGGCGGCACATTTAAAGAAAAGTCAAAATCTCCTAGAAATCATTGGATTTTTCAAATTAATATTTGATTTTTCAATAATAAATACACAAATATATTTACCCCTGCTCATTTCGTTAAGTATAAAAAAATTATAGTGTTCAAAAAATATTACAAATTTATTTAAAATGACAATAACATCATCTTTAATATAGGGCTCAAACAGCAATTTTTAGCCCTAAATTGTCACTTGCGCCTACCACAGCGACATCTCTTTCCCGTGTACAGCCGCTACGGTCTGGTGCGCTGATTGGCCACATTGTGATTACATCATAAGCGCGAAGCATCATGGAAGCCATCATAACTCATAAAAATGTCGTAATCAAACGCGGAAAATTTGAAACTTAAAACTATATTTTAAAATGAATAAAAAACTAAATGAAATTAAAAGCAACAGAACAAAACAAAACAAAACAGTTCGAATAATGTGCAGATAAGCCATTAAATAAAATGCTGCTTGATGGAAGCGTTAGATGGTATGGTTGTAATTTAATGAGTCGATAACTTGGTTGATTGTTTAACTTGTATTCAAGTTAACAATCAATTTTCCGATCAGTTGTAATAAAATAGGGTTAAATCTCTTATCGCGCCTTACGGTATTCATCGTCCACCGTACTGCGCAACTCCTTCGCAATCACGCAGTTGTCATCTGAAATAATAATATATGTTCTGTCATATGATAAATGTATTTATTTATCATCATTTCATTTGTAATGTATTGTAAATGTTAGATTTCCCGCTATTTTTTATAATAATGTGATTTAATATCTATATATTTATCATCAATTAGATGTTCTATGCCTACTTACATTTGAATTTACCGCTAACTTGTGGTGGCGCCATCTATTGCTAGTATTGCGCGTTGACAATTACGGTTCTATAACCGTCACACTCACAACACATAAAATGTTTGAAAATGTGTGATATATCTTTAAAATAAAATTTGTCAAAGTAATAATCAGGTTTAATGTACATTTTATCGAGAATTCTGTTGTTTGTGTTTGTTTATACCTGAAAGCGAGGCCACAGATGAGGGAAAATCCCCTAATCTGTGGCCTCGCTTTCAATCAGGTGTGACATCACTGCAACACCATTCGTAAACTCTGCCACATCCACATGATTTTATCTAGATTTTATGTATTGTCATTAGTTTCGATTACGTTGTTGCTTCATTTGGGGACTCGTTTAAGCATCACATTTTCAGTCAGTGCCATTTTCAGGTAAAATATGACAAGTAAAACTCTCGTGTTAACTCAAGGGTCAACATTAATACTTCAAAATTTATTTCTATTAATTTTTAGATGAATTACCGTGTTTGTACGTCGTAAACAAGACAGAAAATAGGAAACGGGAACAGGTAAATCTGAATAAAGTTTACGGTAACTGACAAATTTAAAACGAATTTCACTTTTCGAAAGAAAACCCCGAAATTATTTAAATCGCATATTCGCATTCGAACCATTTAACTTTCACTTTCGATTGAAAAATTTGGTTGATTAAACGACTGAGTCAATTAGATTACATTGTTAAACAACAATTGTGCAATTAATTATCAATTTTATTTGATAAAAATGCAAAAAAATAATTATGAATTTAATAACCAAATGTTTTTCCATTTCCAGATGGCGTCAAACGAAGAAAACTACATTAAATTGAACTGCTTCATTATTCCTGCAGCAAACCAAACACTTCAAGATTTATTTTTGAAACAATGGCGAAACTCCACAAATGAAGAGTGGAAAAACACCCCGGATGAAGGGAAAGCGTTCACGACGGGAGTCGGGAGAAGAGCGTGGATAACGAGTAGTCGCAGGCAGAAGAAATTACTCGAATGCGGCAACATTTTTCTCTGGGATTTGGGACTTTGCAATCAAGTCCTCCAGAAGACAGATTTCGGTGCCGGAAATGGCTTAACCGAACAAGAAAAACCGCTTTTCAACGACTTGTCAATGCTGCAGAATGAAATTCACCGAAATTACAAAATTCTCATGTCGAATGACGATTACGAGAGCAAGATCGAAAAAATTGAAGTCATTTTAAAACAATACGAGCCATCTCTGGAAGATCGATTGACCAGACTGAAATTGACAGGTGCAGCGAACGATTTAACTGCTTACGCGTTAAAAGAGTTGGCAAATTCATCATTCGAAGAAAAAAAATACGAGGACGCGATTCGCTCCTACAGTCAGGCGATCGAATTGACCAAAGTCTCGAATCAACTGCTCGGAGAATTATATTCCAATCGGTCTGCCGTTTACTTAATGATCCACGACGATGGCATCGGCGCATCATTGGAAGATGCGAAAAGAGCTGTTCAGCTGTTACCGGCATGGTTTCGTGGCTATTACCGTTTGGGCTGCGTTTACCGACTTCGAAAGAAATACGAAAAGGCTGCAAAATATTTCAGCGTCGCTTTGGCATTGGAACCGAATAAAAGCGAAATAATCCCGCTGCGTGACGAATGCGAGCGAAGAATCCCGAAACCGAAATCGCCAATCGAGATTCTGCTGAAAAACGAAACTGTAAGCCTCCAAGACACCACCGACATGTTGAACAAGAGATTTCAAACAAACATGACTCCCGATGGACTAAAAACACTATTCAAATCGAAAGGTAGTAACCTGGACTTTTGTTTAATGAAGGCGATGTACTTGATGAGATTTGAAGAATCTCCGAAGAAATACGAAGAAATTTTGGAATTGCTTTGGAAAGCGGCGAATCAAAACAGCACGCTGGCACTCTACCACATTGCAAACATGTATAAATTAGGCGTTGGAGTTGAGATAGACATGGAAAAAAGCATTGAATTGCTTAAACAAGTTGCATCGAGTCCGAAATCGTCAGATATCTCAGGAAATATTGGCATAGCCTTTGCCGAAAACGACTTGGGTGTTATGTATCAACAGGGAACTGGTTTGCCCATCGATTTAGAAGAGTCGGTCAAGTTTTATGGAAGGGCTGCAGGTAATGGAAACAGTTTCGGCGCAATAAACCTGGGTTTGTGTTACCTGAAAGGAACAGGCGTGGAACGTAATCGGGTAAAGGCCGTGCAATATCTAAAGCGCGCAGCAAAGCTATTTGATGCAAATGCCATGTTGATTCTTGCGAGATATTACCTGTTAGATGCACAAGATGGCGATCAAGCGCTAGATTGGCATCAGAGGGCGGTTTCCCACGGTAATTTGGAAGCGATTTCAAAATCGGGTGAATTTAAGACCGAAGTTGGGAAATTGAAACGCCAGTTCGGCAAAATTGATAAAGAAATGAAGAGTTGGGAGAAAAGTAGCGGATTGGCTGCTGCAGATTTGTCGCTGAAGGAACGGAGAGAGAGATTCATGGAGAAGAGTTGTCCCGAAGTTAGTAAATTCTTTAAAAGCTGTTCGGAGGTTTTGGATAAATTTGATAAACAGCAGCTGCCATTTTCTACTACCGATAAGGGTTATAACTTTGATGTTAAAGTTCTGGAAGAGTTTTCGAAGAAGGGATCGGTAACTGCCGGAGAACTGAAGAAAGCAATCGTTCACTATAATTTGGCCATTGAATTCTTTAAATGCGGTCGCAGTGTTGACTGTATTCACCATCTGGCGGAAAGTATTTGCATCTCTGAGTTGGTTGTAGATTTCAATTTTTGCCGTAAAGCGGTTGCTCTAATAACGGCAGAGATGGACGTTTATTTGACTGTATTACCACCGACCTTCCATAGAGATTTGAGGGTGTGTGTCACGATGAATTGTATGATGCGTTTAGAGAAAGCTGTGGACTTTCTTACTGAATCTGTCCGCATGTTTCCCGATTTTGTTTGGTTCCGCCAATTATTGGCCTCTGCGTACGGATTTCTGCGGGATACGGCAAAAGGGTTGGTAGTAGTAAATTCTGCTTTGGAAAAGTTTCCGGATAATTTCCATCTTTGGTACGCTAAAGCAATTTTTCTGTATCAATCTGAAGGTGGAAATAAAAAAGTACTGAAGCGTGCTTGCGAGAAGTATCTGTCTTTGGCGCCACCTGACGAGAGAAAGGTGCCTCAGATTTATTACACAATGGCGATAGGGAGCGGTGGGAGGAATGAGATTGAAAAATATTACAGGATGGGTCTTGAAGCGGAGAAATTACAGTTACCTTATTTCTTGCCGGTTGATTGTGCCAAAAAATCTCTTCTGGAGTCAATGATGGGTTTGTTTGTGCCCACAGAGTCAGTTGATGTTGCGCCGGTAGTTGTTGATGAAATGTCGGAAACGAAATTGACTGATCCTGGTCGAATTGCAATGATAACAGATCATAGGACAAAAATTGAAAAGATGTTTATTCATTTGAGAACTGCTAAGCTTAGAGGTGATTACACTCTCAATACGACGTGGTGTCATGGATTGGAGCAAACTGGACCGTTGAGTTTGGCAGATATCCGGCCAATCATGTTAAACGAGATGGATCCAGTGGCCAATCAAATTTACAAGCAACGGGCGTTGAGTTGTCAGGTGATTGACGAGCCCTCGCTTGGATTCAACGGAGTTCACGTGATTGTGCAGGACGGAAATGGGGATGTGGAGCGAGTGACTGTTTACAATATTGATCAAGATGTTGGGATTCATGATAAGTTGGGTTATGGGTGCAAAATTATTATTCGGAACCCTTATTTCAAAATTGCAATGGATGGAAAGCAATTGATTCGCGTGGATGATGTTGATAGTTTAGTTTTTGATGCCGGTCCGGATATGAGTCGTTGTCGTTATTGTGGAAAGACTGGTTCTGTATTGAAGTGTGGCAGATGTTACAGAGCTACTTACTGCTGTAAACAATGCCAGATCAATGATTGGAAGATTTTGAAACACAAGTTAATTTGTTATTCTAATTTGTCTTAATTGTGTAATCATTTATTGTTTTATGTAATACTCCGTATTATCTTTACTACTTTGTTTTAAGTATATATGTTTTAAGAGTTAGTAAAAGTTGAATTATGAGATAAATAGTAACATTTTTAATTACACTTTGATTTAACATTCATTATTTTTTTGTTCATACAAATCAAATATCAGCTGCAGAACTTCTCATTTGTTTAATGAATATAAATATATGTTAAATTTTTTAATTTTAATTAATTAATTTATTTGTTCAAACAGTCAAATAATGATGATCATCATCAAGGATCAATGTATGAAGTTGCTTATATTTCAAATTAATATTTGATTTTTGTAAAATAAATACATAAATATATTTATCCCTGCTCATTTCGTTAAGTATTAAAAGTTATAGTGTTCAAAAAATATTAGAATTTATTTAGAATGACAATAGCATCATCTTTAACTCAAACAGCATTTTTTAGCTCTCCACAGAGAACAAGAATACGTCACAATAGTTTCAGCAGCCACAGCTTGGTGCGTTGATTGGCCACATTGTGATTACATCATAAGCGCGAAGCATCATGGGAGCCATAACTAAAAAATGTCGTGATATATTTTGAATCAAACGCGGAAAATTTGAAACTACAAACTGTATTTAAAAATGAATAAATAAATTAAATTAAATTAAGATAAAGCAACAAAAACAAATTTTATTTTGAATGCTCTTTCTTATTATTCATAAAAATAAAACGTCAATATCGCCTCATACAAAGTGAGCTAGAGAAAACTAACGATTTTAAAAATGTAATTGCTTTGTAACTAATAAATTTTTTTATTTGAAACTAAAACCATTAAACAGAGTTTGGAATGCCATTTTTTATGTCTGGAAAATTATATCACACAAATGCCTTCCTTTGCTCTGCACAATCACTACTCTACGTAGTCAAAATGGTGGCTGAGAAATAAGCGTATAAAAATCTTCAAAACGCTCCGACTCACAAAGAAAGCATCCGAGCGATATAATTTTCTCGACATAAAAATGGTATTTTAAACTCTATATAATGGTTTCAGCTACAAATAAAAATTTTAATACAAAGTAATTACATTTTAAAAATCCTCAGATTTCTCTGGCTCACCCTGTATAATGGCAACTCAATCACCGGAAGTAAATAAATTGCGAAAAATGGGTCGGAATAAATTATAAATTATATAAAAAAACCCATCGTTGCTTTTGGAAAAACTACTTCATGATGTCATATACTATTCTTCTGGGTTCATGGTTAATTCGTCTCGCTTCAACTTCCTCGATATTACGTCAATACATTTTAATAACAAATAAAAAAATGTTGCAAATCCTAAAATCACGATGATTAAATTTTAAAATAAAAATTAATAATACTTTTTAAAATTGTTAATTGTACATGCTTATTTCTTACCGAACATGTATAATTTTTGCAACCTAATTTCCGTCTAAAAATTCACCTGTCACTGTGACTAGTTGGAAAAAAATCCGGTTGGGGGAAAACCAGAGCCGACGAGCAACCGAGCTAGGTAACCCAAAAGTTCTAAGTATAGATGAATTTCATTCGGTTTTCGGTGCAGCAATTTCCTACCTGTTGCATTTTACGATTTAAAGGCGGCGTTTTATTAATAATCGAGTAAAATCTCCGGAATTACTTACTCAAATCACCGTCATCATGCACCCGGCAAACAACAACTCAACTCCAAAAGCTGTAAGTAAAAAAATTATTTATTAATTTTGTTTTTTCATAAAATAAATTACATAAAAAAAAATAAATAAATAAAAAAAAAATAATTTATCGTCATTTTCTAATTTTTATTTCATTACAATTCACGGTCCTCCATTGACTTTTAATGTTTATTTATGCAGATAGAAGATACGACTGAATTGAGCAATAAAAAAACCGAAGCACCACGTGATCAATGGGGATCGCGATTTGAATTTTTACTCTCTTGTATTGGATTGAGTGTAGGAATCGGCAATATTTGGCGGTTCCCATACCTAGCTTACAAAAATGGCGGAGGTAAAATTAAAATTAAACTAAATTAAAATTAAATTACATTTTTTTTTATTCGTTGCAGCGGCCTTTCTCATTCCATACACAATTCTTTTAGTCCTCGTTGGAAAACCCATTTTCTTCCTGGAAGTGGCATTGGGCCAATTCAGCAGTTCAAGTTCAGTTGCAATTTGGAAATGTTGTCCTATAGGGAAAGGTAGAAATATAAATTTAAATCCACAATACGATTACTAATCAATTGCTTCAATTTTTATAGGAATTGGCATAGCAATGTCAGTTGTGTGTCTCATTACATGCATTTATTATAATATCCTCATTGCCTACACCGTGTTTTACACTGCAGCCTCCTTTGCAGCTGAGGTGCCTTGGAAAGACTGTTATGAATGGTGGGGTCCAGATCACAGATGTTTTGTCAGAAAAGCGGTAGTTACATTTTAAATTTTTTTAAATTTTTTATTTTATACAATTTTCTGAGTAGGATACCTTGCCATCATGTTCTGAAATTGCGTTACCAGCTAATGATACAAATCTAACCTTAAGTGGGGCTTGCGAAACTATCAATTACACACGTCAAACTGCATCGGAGCAATATTGGACGTGAGTTATCAAAAATGAGGAACTTTGCAATACAGGAAATGGGGTTATTAGTGTATAATTTATAGAATTAAGACTACTGCAATAAAATAATGTCATTCAGCCTTGTTTGAATGAGAAATAAAAATTTTATTGTAGTGAAGCTCAATACGGAAGATGTAATAAAAACATCCCGCTTTCCTCGAAGAAATTTATTTATATATTTATTCATTTATTTATTTATTTTTGTATAGACGATATGTTTTACATTTGCACGAAGCGGATGGTATTGAAAATATAGGCAATATAAGGTGGGAATTGGCATTGTGTTTGCTCTTCGCTTGGTTGGTGGTGTTTGTGTGTTTGTTTAAAGGCATTAGGTCATCAGGAAAAGTAAGATTTCTTTATGGATTATTATAATTAAAAAATGAAAGCTTATTTCGGATGCATTTGTTTCAAGGTTGTGTATGTTACTGCTACGTTTCCCTACTTGGTTCTGTTTGTGCTTCTTATTCGAGGCGTGACATTAGAAGGTTCTTCCGTTGGTTTACGATACCTTTTTCTACCGGAATGGAGTAAATTAGCAGATATTAAAGTAAATTTGACTGTTTTCTTACTTTTATTTTATATGGCTTTGGGTGTTTCTATAAAACAGTAAAAACAGAAGACAAATAACACGAATTATGAATGTCGGATTATTTCGTTTGTGTGTTTCTCTGTTTGCAGCTTAATTCTCGGCGCATTCGAAAAGTAGTTTAGACAAAACAGCCTTTTAAACTGCTTATAACTTAAAATATTATGACCGATCTTGTCTGTGTTCAGTCGCACGACATTTAAATAATAAAACATGAGTGCGCCTACTGTTGACAAACGCTAAAAGCAGCAAAAAATAAAATCTTTGATTACACCTAAAATGTAATGTAAATGTGCTTTATTTTCAGGTGTGGCAAGCAGCTGCAGAGCAAATGTTCTTCTCTATGAGCATATCGCAAGGAAGTCTGATTATGTACGGATCCTACAATCCCTTTCGTAATAAAGTTCAAGTGTAAGTTTGATTTTTTTGATTTTTCCAATGATTAAATTTATATTTTTGTTCCAGTGACTCCATTATAGTAAGCTTCACTGACTTTGGAACGAGTCTTATAGGCTGCATTGCAATATTCTCAGTACTCGGTCACTTATCGCAACAGCTCAATATCGACATTGAAAAAGTGGCCACTGCTGGTGAGATCTACATATTATTATTATTTGTTGTTGATCAAAATTGTATTATTTCCAACACAGGTCCAGGTTTGGCTTTTGTTGTTTATCCAGAAGCATTGGCACTACTTCCAATAAGCCAGTTGTGGTCTGTTTTATTCTTTGTTATGCTTTTTACTCTCGGTTTAGACAGTGAGGTAAAAAACTTGCATTGATCTTAACATCAAGTATCTGAATTATTTTCAAACCATTTACAGTTTGCATTGCTGGAAGGTGCTTTAAGTAATGTATACGATCGTTGGCCATCACTCAAAAACCGCAAGGCTCTAGTGACATTAGTTTCGTGCGCCATATTGTTTTTACTAGGATTAAGTTGCGTTACCAATGTAATTCATACAATATTTTGAACTTAGTAGTAGTTTTGTTGGAACACAAGTGATTTTATTTAGGGTGGTCAATACGTTTTCAACATAATGGATGCATTTGGTCCTGCTCAAAGTGTGCTCGTCATTGCCTTGGTTGAGATGATTTGTCTCATGTGGATTTATGGTAGTGGTTTATATAAATAATAAAAATAATCTATAAAAAAATTGATCACTACACAGGTGTGAGGAGAGTCATAAAGGATTTAGAGTTCATGCTGGAAACCAAACTCAGTGTTTTCTGGTTTATCAGTTGGGGTTTCATATGTCCAATATTCCTATTGGTAAGTCTGAATTTCCAATAAAGTAATTTATGTATGTAAATAATTATATATATTTTTTTTTTCAGATAATTTTAATTTTGTCCATTGTTTATTACACACCATTGACTTATGGTAGTTACAAATATCCAGATTGGGCTCTTGATGTTGGATGGTTGTTGGAAATGTTGGGTGTGTGCCAGATACCAATTTGGGCACTTATAATGGCATTCATCTACTGGAGAAAGGGAGTATGTTTATTAGTGCATTGCAGCGAAGTTCCAGGGGTGAAAAAAGTTGTTTATTTCTAATTTCTGCAGGATATTTTGGGAGTTTTTAGACCAACAAAAGACTGGGGTCCTGCGGATGATTTAACGCGTGAAAAGTGGCGACAGCACATGGAACTGACCGGTGTTGTCAATCCCGCCTTCACAAGTGAAATAACAATGACATCTCGGTTTTAATAATTTTATTTTGCAAATTTTTTATTTAAATATATATATTTTTTTTAATTTTAGATTATTCTGTATTCAGGCTATTTTCTTAAACTGAACCAAGTTGTGGTGTGTGAATGATCGAATTATTGTGATACATTTTTGTTTGTTCTCATTAGATCTGTGTATAGGCATCATTCATTATCTGATATGTTAGTTGTGTATACATGAATATGTTTTTAAAAATAAATTGTTTTTCTTGAGTAATGACAAGTTTCTTTATAATCACTGTAACGAAGGTAACTGTTTTGGGTCTATATAAACCTAAATTTAAATACGCTAGTCCTTCCATAAGTCTTTCAGCTGTTCCCAGCCATCTTCAGTGGTTTGTATAATAAGCCTAATGTTCGATTGCAGTGTTCAACTCCGTTGGTCAATTCTTGTCTCCAAATTAGTTCAGATAATCGACGCTCTACTGTATTTATTTGAGAATTATGTAATTTTATGTAGAAAAAAATTAATTTAGTTGCATAAACTTGTAATTACACAATACATTTTAAAATATAGTATTTATTCTTATATTAATCCTCAACCTGCATTCAATTTTTTTTTTATATACAGAACGTGCAATTAGCATTTTATATATAAATAAAAAAAAATTGAAAACATGCAGTCTGAGTTTGCGCAAGCAGTGTAAGTGCAACTGCTTACCTGCGTCGCATCACAGTAATGAACGGGGAAAACGTCCACCTCGATGTAAGTCACATTATTTCACCGTTTTAAAGTTTAACTTTAATCATATAATGCATTTATCATTAGGAAAACGAGTCCAACAAAAATTCTCAAGATCATTCCCCCCAAACAACTCATAAAAGAGACGAATGGGGTTCCAGATACGAGTTTTTATTATCATGCATTGGAATGTCCGTAGGGATTGGCAATATTTGGCGATTTCCTTATCTAGCCTATAAAAATGGCGGTGGTTCGTTTCTGTATATAAAAAAAAAAATGGCCTTGATATCGTAAGATGTGCAGTGAAGTTATTATAATTTTTTTTTTCTAATTTTAACAGCGGTGTTTCTCATCCCGTACACAATCTTATTATTACTTGTTGGCAAACCAATCTATTTCCTAGAAGTGGCCTTGGGTCAGTTTAGCAGCCAGAGTGCAATGGCCATGTGGAGATGTTGTCCAATAGCTCAAGGTGTCAAAATAAAAATAATTTTTTTTTTGATAAAAAAGTTTATTTTTATTTTATTTTATTTTATTTTTCGTTCCAGGAGTTGGTTTTGCTATGCAAATTATTAACTTCGAGGCGTGCATTTATTACCATGTTTTAGTGGCGTATACAATTTTTTACCTGGCAGCATCTATCGCACCTCAACTGCCTTGGAAAGAATGTTCTGAGTGGTGGGGTGCGGATAACACCACGTGTTTTGTCCGGAAAAACGTGTGAAAAGTTAAATCAAAAAAATTATTCAAATAATTAATTTGTTTGTTTGTTTGGAAAGGATTCATTACCGGCTTGTAGTGACGTTCGAGTTAATATCACTCCAGGTGTAACGTGTGATAATTATACGCGCCAGACAGCGTCAGAACAGTACTGGAAGTGAGTTGAATGATTGTTACGACTTATTATGTAAAGCTTTAAGCGATATGAGTCATAAACAAAAAACTTATGTTTTATTGCATTTTAAGCCATAAAAAGTGTATTTTAGTCGCAGCTGTAAATGCCACTGATTTCCATTGAAATCAATGCGGATTAAGACAATTGCTTGTTAAAGTTGAAGTTTATAAGCACAGAATTAATTTAAATTTAAATTTCCCAATTTTATGATGTTAAAATTAAATTGTGGGATAAATAATATTTATTTTGTGTGTATTTTGTGCTCATCATCGACTTCTTCTTCGACCGTATGATTAGAATTGATATATCTTCAGTCATTTTCAAAAAAAAGAATGTGTCCAGACTTTTGACTCACCCTGTGTATATTTAAAATTCTAGTCGATATGTTCTACATATACACGAAGCGGATGGTATTGACGATGTTGGCGGGATCAGATGGGACTTGACTTTGTGTCTGTTGTTGGCATGGATTGTTGTTTATTTTTGTTTATTTAAAGGCATCAAATCATCAGGAAAAGTGAGTTAATTTTCTTTAAAAACAATATTTGCAAAAACAATTTCTGAATACTCCTAATTTTGTTTACAGGTTATTTATTTTACAGTCAGTTTTCCATACTTGATTTTATTAGTTCTCGTTATCAGGGGAGTTACGTTGGAAGGCGCTTCAGTCGGCCTTCGTTATTTGTTTATTCCTGATTGGTCTAAATTGGCTGATATAAAAGTAAGATATAAAAACATGAATGCTGGTATGTTTCATTTTTATTTTTTAATTTATTTTAATTCATTTAGGTATGGAAAGATGCAGCTGAACAAATGTTTTATTCACTCGGTATTTCTTGGGGTGTTTTAGTCATGTTTGGTTCTTACAATAAATTCAATCATAAAGTTCACATGTGAGTATGGAATTATGGATAATAAACAAAATAGGTGCATTCAAGCTTTGTTTTTAAATGCAAATCACTGTTTAATTTATAAACAAAACCAGAGATTCATTTATCATAACCTTTGCTGATTTTGGCACGAGTATTATTGGTTGTGTTGCAGTCTTTTCAATTTTGGGCCATTTGTCGCAACAACTCAATCTTGATATTGAAAAAGTAGCTACAATGGGTAAGATTTCAGTAGAATCACTAGTCAATAAATTTATTGCATTTATTTCTTATTTCACAGGACCAGGTTTAGCTTTTGTGGTGTATCCAGAAGCATTGACACTGCTTCCGATAAGTCAATTATGGTCAGTTCTTTTCTTTGCGATGCTTTTTACATTAGGTTTGGACAGTCAGGTGCTCCTAAATAAATGATAAATTTCATATTCCTCTGAATTTTTTTTAAAAATTATAGTTTGGACAAGTTGAAAGTCTCCTAAGCAATATCTACGACTACTGGCCAAAAACAGTGAAAATGAAGCCACTGATATCTCTGGTTGCATGTCTTGTTCTGTTTCTTTTTGGATTAAGCTGTGTCACAAGTGTAAAAGAATTTTCCAATATCCAAGAAAGAATATAAAGTACAGTGTTTTTTCTGTCTTAGGGAGGTCAATATGTCTTACATTTATTGGATTCATTCGGTCCATCCCATTCAGTTCTCTGTGTGGCAATATGTGAAATGATTAGTCTCATGTGGATTTATGGTGAAACAATGCTAAACTTAAAAGATGTACTTCCCCACTATTGTATTTCTCTTATTTTTCTCTTCAGGTGTTAGACAACTGATCAGTGACTTAGAATTTATGCTAAAGATAAAATTAGGCTTGTTCTGGCTCATCAGTTGGGCTGTCATATGCCCAATTGTGCTGTTGGTAAGTGGATTCCTCCATAGACAAAAAAATACTCTTTTCTTTGTTCAGTACATCGCAAGACATTTGAAACCCATCCTACATATGTATTATTGATTGTTGTAAAATTTCAGGCCATTTACATTTTGTCATTTGTATTTTACTCACCGCTCACATACGGAGGTTATTATCACTATCCAGATTGGGCCCTCAATATTGGTTGGATGTTGGAATTTTTTTCGGTGATTCAAATTCCCATTTGGGCCGTTGCCAAACTCTACACTTACTGGAAAAACGGAGTATTTATTTAGGAATTTCTTACTGTAATAGTGGTTTCAATAATTACAATTTAGGATATACTGGACGCCTTTCGACCAACCTCAAGTTGGGGACCAGCGGATCTCAAAATTCGACAAGAATGGCTTGGAACGAGAAAACTCACCGGTGTGGATAATCCAGCGATTTCTCTGGACACTTTCACACAAACTACAACCCAATTTTAAATTCTCACTTTTTTGTTAATAGTCATTTTTTTTTTAAGAAATAAAATTCAAAACTCTAGACTTAAATTCACAAATCCCAGGGACATTCAATGAAAAATTACAGAAATCTCAAAGAGACAACTAAAAAAAGCATCATTTACAGATAATTTTGTCACAATTTGTTGTCAAAAATCCCCGGATACTCAGATGTTGCGTCAATCGGTCACTTATCAATATTTAAGTGCTTTAAATTGACCATTGGCCACTCGTTATCACACAAACTTATCGTTTACTTCTAAACCTTGTACACCAAGAAACATTCTATCTAATCCAAAACAGCGTATATTAATTTAAATGACTTCAATAATATTCCAGTTTTCTACCATTTTCTTAACAAGGTTTGTGAAATCTAATTTAACCAAGTAGTTGTCAATTTAAATGTATACATTACATTTTTCTAGTTATATATTATGGGCAAAGTGTGATTTTTCAATCGATGATTACGGTCCTGATTTCTACGAAGATTACGGAGGTAACTTGTCATTACCACTTTAGATGTTTGTGTTTTATGATGTCACTTCCTCCATTGTCTATGTTTATTAGCTATGAGGCTATGACAAAAAAAAATAGACGTGGTTACAAAATTTGTGTGTTTTCAACCATTCTGATCTGAAGTAAGGTAGCCATTTTCTTTCATTTAAACTGAAGGTCACGAAATTTCGGCAATCGATTAATCGATTAATTAAAGCTACCGTAGTAGAACGATTAATAAAAGACTTGGCGCCACCTGTAGCCAAAATACAACAAACAAATCTAACAACAGATGCTGAATAATATTATGAATAACAAATATGTTTATTAATTAATATTTTCAGTGGATATTCACGAAGTAATTACCATTAGCAGACAGGGTGGCTATATCGAAAGCGAAGGTTATCCAAACTTATATCCAGCGGGTGCAAATTACACCTGGACATTAATTGCTCCACCTGAAAGCAGAGTTCGAGTGTTAATATCTGTTTTGCTGTTGGAATTGAGTGAAAATTGCACGTAAACAAATGTTTTTCAAAGAAAATCCATAATCTGTTTGCAGTTTTTCGTGCGAGATTTTGAAAAACGAGATTGAAAATCTGGCAATTAAATAAAAATCATTAAAAATTATAACAAATAAGCAATCAATCTTAACAAAATGTTTCGTTTTATAAAGTCTCAACCGAAAAATTATGTCTTCCGAAACAATTTCAATATGTAGTGTTAATGTTAATCGTCTAGGTGCGATTACGTAGCAATATACGATGGCAGTCATACAGAAACTAGAAAGATGGCTCAATTATGTCAACGAAATCAACAAAGTATGGCTTTCAGCTCTACCGGACCGGAAATGACCATCATGTTTATTTCGGATCCCATGCAGGAAAACAAAGGATTTCATTTAGAGTATATGACAGAAACGGGAAATAGTAAGTTTTTCTCATGCTTTAATCACTCTTACTGGGGATATATATTTTAGAGAAGAAAATAAATCGATTTTAATATAACGTTTTATTTCGTTGTAGTATGTAACACAACATTGACCAGCAAGGAAGGAACATTTACTAGCCCAAATTACCCAGACAATTATCCCGATGACACTGATTGTTGGACAATTATTAGAGCTCCAAACCCAGATGAACAAGTCTTGCTCAACTTCAATATCATCACGCTGGAATTCGGCCAGAATTGTGCATACGACTACATCGAAGTTTATGATGGAGTCTCCAAAGGTACAAAGTTTATTCTAAAGCAATATCATGCACAGACCCTCAGTCTCAGGCACAATGTGTAATAACGCGATTGATCTAGCGGCCAAAAATGCACGATTTGAACGAGAAAATTCGTTACACGGAAATTTAAACGAAATTTCAGGTCGTTTATTTTCAGCTTTTAAACGAGAAAGTTTGTTTAAACGGGTTTAAACGACCGTGTATGAGTTATTGAAAGCCTAGAAGCCTATAGAAGCCTAAATCTAATTATTTGATTACTCTTGCAGCCACAAAATCATTTGGACGACTTTGCGATACGCCTTCGCAGAGAGTAATTTTATCAACGTCAGGAGCACTTTTAATCCATTTTCATTCTGATTATCTAATCAACGAAGTCGGATTCTCCTTAACGTACTCTATAATTGCTGCTTATAGACCAGCTAAGAATCCAGATGCAAATGGTATAAACAATAAAAACAATTGACTTAAAGCCAGTGCACATGTGTGCAAAATTACTTACAAGTTAGATTTTTGTTGATGTTAAGCATTCAGTTTCTCAGCACATGTGTGAACTGGCTTTTACTTTGTATTTATTGCACTCTTACATCACATTAATGTGTAGATGCATGTCTGTGGAATATGGATCAACTGAATGGGACAATCGCTAGTCCCAGTTACCCAAATCATTACGAACCGGACGATGAATGCCTCTTTTTGTTGGAAGCTCCTTCGAACCAGAAGGTTTCTTTAACTATGGGAAAGATTATAATGGATGGCCACGACGATTGCAAACATGATTATGTCGAAGTGCGTGATGGTCACAACCTTGATTCAAAATTGCTCGGAATTTTCTGCGGAAGACCTTTTGATCCGTATCAGACGGTGACGTCAACTTCAAACAAGATGTGGGTTAAGTTTGTGAGTGATGCATACGGGGAGTATCCAGGTTTTATAGCTCGTTATAGAATTGTTAACAAAGCTCCTGTTGGTAATAAGTCTTTATATGAAAGTTGTTAACAAAATTTACCGCTAAACTTTTCTGACAGTATCGGCGTGCAAACACTGCCACGAAGCTGCGTTTGAAGAACCATTAATTGTGACATCAAAACCTCAAAATGTTACGTTGTCCAAGGGTCAAAAACATATTTTCAATTGCATTTCTAATGACTTGAACATCATACCCTCATGGTAAATAATAACCAAATATTCCATTTTATGAAATAAAAAGTACGATATTTTGCCCAAATATCCGTCCTGTGATAATAATATTAGTTGTTTAAGCTTTGTACGCATAAGCAGCTTCTGTTAGCAGATGACCTTATGAGTACTAAGCTTTAATGTACAAATTTTCGTTTGCTTGAGATTATCACACTAAAAAAATTTTCTTAGGATGAAAAATTTCATACCCATAAAGTATGGCGAGCAAAATCTATTTCCCGGATTACATCTCTTGGCAAACCGCTCACTTGCCATTGAGTCTATGTCGTGGATCCTGGAGGGACTATACACTTGCACTATTGTGTCAAACACAGAAATACAAGTGCACAATGCATGGATTACTTATGTACCATCACTAGAAGAATTAGCCTGTGACATAAGTGAGTTTGCAACAATAAAAATCACCGTTTCTAGAGATAATTTAATTCAATTTTTGACTAATCAATAGAATTTAACGTTATTCCCGAGTCGGTTAATGCTGTTGAAGGAGCGTACACATTTCTACGATGTTCAACTATGAATCTACATATCCAGATTAGCTGGATGAAAGACAATACCATTTTAAGCGAAAATACAGACCCAAGAATTCGAATTATATTACCCGGCCTTGTCCTCATTCATCCTCTGCTTCCACAAGACACGGGAAATTACAAATGTGTGGCAAAGAGACCTGGAGCATGTTCTGCAACTGTTAGTATTTCAATCGCAGTTCAACATAAACCAGACATAGGTAAACGTCATCCGTATTACTAATCAGTGCAAGGGTGTCCAACCTTTTGGCTTCCCCGGGCCACATTCGAAAAAGAGAAATTGTCTTGGGTCACACATAAAATACACTAACACTAACGATAGCCGTTAAGCAAAAAGATGTCTTTGAATTTGTGCATAATTACTCCATACTTGACTTTTAGGCTGTGGCGTTGCTGCTTTGACTACAATTCGTCGTAAACCTCATGAAGAACTTGGAAAAATTGTGGGAGGATCAATATCTATTGATGGAACAAATCCGTGGCAGGTAATTCAAGTTGACAAGCAGTCAGCACCCCAGAAGAAGCTCACCTAAATGCTGTTTAAAAAACAAACACTTTTCAATGTTAGTATTTCTTTACAGGCTATGTTGCATCACTCTTTGGAGGGTCCCTTCTGCGGAGGAACTATTATTAACTCAGAATGGATCGTTACGGCAGCACATTGTTTAAAACTGTTTAATGAAATCCTAATGACACACTACACTTTGGACATTAAAGACCTTAATATCAAACTAGGAAAACATGATAGCAGACGAGTAGAACCCAATGAAAAGGTACGTGCTAATTTTCTGAATCAGTGTGACCGAAAAACCTTTATGAAGTCTATGACTATTGAATGTTGATATTTCAGGTTGTAAAAATAAAGGAAGTTCATTTCCACCCACATTACAATACATTTGCAAGTTTCGATAATGACATTGCATTGCTGCGTCTCGAAGAGCAAATTGAATTCAACAATCACATATCTCCAATTTGTATTGGTCCGAGTGACCTGTTGGAGACGAATGTGTACACTAAACAAGTCCTTGGAGTAGTGACTGGATGGGGACGCTTGGCATCCGGTGGAGAGAAATCGAGGTTCCTCAAAGAGGTTTCTTTGCCCATAGTGGACCAACACACGTGCAATACGTCATTGCAAGGAAGATACGCGTTCACTAATAACATGTTTTGTGCTGGTTTTGCACAAGAAATGGAAGGTGATTCTTGCCAAGGAGATTCAGGCGGTCCATTTGCTGTACAGATTCAAAAAAGGTTTAGAAAACAAATAAGAAACTTTAACTTTAGAAATTATGTACTTAAATTGTTTGTTGCAGGTGGTACCTTGCTGGAATTGTGAGTTGGGGGGAAGGTTGTGCAGCGAAAGGGAAATATGGTTTCTACACCAAAGTTGGAAATTATTACAATTGGATTTTCGATACTATTCAACAAGAATCATAACTCAAGCGGATCTTCCATATTCAATAATAATTAGCGATAAATTGACATTATATAGTACACTTCTGTAAAAGTTTGATTACACAGATAAATAAAATTGATGCATTCAGCAATTCATTGTTTGAATTTTCTAATAAACAAAATTCGAAAAAAAAGGTTTACCATGTTATGTTGAGTTGAAGATGTCATTACCGTACCGATATGTCATGTGTCAGATTCAGCCGTTCAGGTTCGTGTTATCTAGGATCAATTATTTCTTCAGTCTGATTCACAATGGATGCAGATAATATTGCTTTTTGGATACGACGAAACACAAACTTACGATCGCGACTACAGCACATCGGTGTATTTTGTGATACGATGACTTAAAAATGGCGTTAAAACAAGCCATCTAGTGAGCTTATTAAGAACGAATAAGTAAAGACGTCATTCACGCGAAATTTAAATTTTTAAATGGCATTTTACTGCATTTTTATAATTGTACGTTTAGAATTTAGAAGGCAATTAACACCAATTTTCTGGAAAAATCTCAAAAAAGAACTAATAATTTTTTTTGGGACTTACTGGTATTGCCAGCAATTTGGGGCACGTTTTTGCAACGATCATCAATTTGAAATTTAGGACACGTTTATGATTCGTCTTTTGACATGGAGGGTAGTATATAATCAAGGGACTACAACTATAAACATAAACATTTCCAAATGGCGAACCGTGTGGACTGTACGAAGAAAATCCAAAGACAAAACGTAGCTTTAACCGCTGTGTACAATCTGCGAGATAATCCGTCATCGGATCGAGTGGAGTTACGGTGCCAAAATGGAACCGTGTTTGCCCATAAAAGCATACTAGCCGCAAGCAGCGAGTATTTCCGCGCAATGTTTGATCCGGACCTTAAAAGCATTGAGAGTGAAACGGGCGTGGTTTCCTTTTCTGACGCGTCGACGGAAGTATTTGAAGTCGTCATTCAGTTCCTCTATGGGCAAGATCTGCCCGAAATTTCGGGGAATTTATTACGCGAAACTCTTATTGCCGCTAACAGAATTCAGTTGGACGACTTGTTCGACTTCTACTGGGGACCTTACTCCACCCTGCTGACTCTGGACAATTTTGTCGGTGTCTGGGAGTTGGCAGAAATGTTTAACCTCCACGAAACGACACGGAACGTCTACACGTTCGTTTTCAGAAATATGAAAACAATTTGTGAAAGCCACGTTATGTGTGGTATTACGGCGACGCAAGTGCAAAGTTTGTCTGATTTTGTTAGCAAAATGGGCCCCACCAGATTCGGCCAATTCGTCGTTTTCCTCGTCACTTGGACAACGAAAGCACCCGAAACTGAAAAGAAGATCCAAGTGACAATGAGTTTGTTATCGAACTGCGACATTGACAAATTGCCAAACCACTCTCTTCGCAATGTGTTATCAATTGATTCAGTCGATTCAGCGATAACAACTTTATTGAACAAATCGGTTGCCTCTCGTTGGTTGACCACTTCCGAGCCACAAGTTCAGATTTTCGCTTTTCCAGTCAAAAAAGCAACTTTCAGGCAAGAATCGACTTATCTGCACATAGTTGATTGGTCGACCGTCGATTGTCGTTCCGATGTTCAAGCGGCTCTGTTCGATAACAGTGTACCAGCAATTTCCAGCGATGGAGAGATTTTTTATTTTCGGTTTGTCCCTCATCTCCAAGTTCTCGAAGCCTTAGAGGCGGCCACGGCGCTCTCGTTTCACCATACACCCGTTGGGGACTACGACGAAAATATTTCGGGACTATGGGAGACAGCCAATCTTACCGAAATATTTTTTAAGCAAACTCGTACTTCGTATTCTTGTTTCAATTTCGATACAAGAAAATGGCGTTCACTTGAATTTACTCAGAATCAAGTTGGGGATTGCACGCAGATGCTTCTGGCAACTGCCGAAGGAAAATATTTCTTCGATTGTGGACAGCAAATCAAAATTGTCGATACTAAGTTGGAGACTTGCGTGACGAAGAATAAATTACCGGGCGTGTGGGAATCTGTCACGTGTAAAACTCTCCGAAAGAATTATTTGGAGAAATTGATTTTTTTTACGAGAAGTTCTTCGAAAATTTTAGTTTACGACATCTATGCTGACAACTGGTATACAGTTTTATCGCCATCCAAACACAGTTACGAAACTACTGTGGAAATGTGTGTTTTTTACGACAATGACTGTTTGATATTCGAAATGGATTATAATCAAGAATGTTTTTTTGTGAAATCTTTAGAAACTTTGAAAACTGTAGCCAATTATGCTGTAGATTTGGAAGACGATTTTGTTTTTTTTGATGTGTGCAGAGTTTGAAATTTGGATTGTATTAAAATTTATAGTTCATAGGAAGTCACTGAATAAATTACACCTTCAAATACATTGTGGAAACTGGAGTTCCTGTAGAAGCCAACATTTAGGGGGAATTGGAGGTGGCGCCATGTTTGGCCACCAGAGGGTCACTTCGGTGACCCACTCTGTACTGGGATATTTTATTGATGGATTAAGGGTGGGGAATAGAACATTACCCATTTCCTGTTTTAAATAAAATTAATCACTGTCAAGGTAACTATATAACAAGGTACCGCAGCCCTGGACATTCTGAGTTATGACGTCATGACTTGGCAACACTTGGCTTTGGTCATGTGATTTGTGTCGAAAGCTGTGTCGTCACAGTTAGGATAGATAACTTTGACCTTGTTTACATCTACAGCTGAAACAACGAGTTTGGGAAAATATTTCTTCGACTGTGGAAAGCATATTAAAATTGTCGATACTAAGTTGGAGACTTGCGTGACAAAGAATAAATTACCGGGCGTTTGGGATTCTGTCCCGTGTAAAACTCTCCGAAGGAATTCTTCAGAGAAATTGATTTTTTTTACGAGAAGTTCTTCGAAAAATTTAGTTTACGGCATCAACGCTGACAACTGGTATACAGTTTTATCGCCATCCGAATACAGTTACGAAACTACTGTGGAAATGTGTGTGTTTTACGACAATGACTGTTTGATATTCGAAATGGATTACCATTTTACGAAATGTAAATGAACTTCACGATGGGTGATGAATTGTAAAACAGCAAAAGCGACGGTCGAAATAAAACTTAACAACTTTTAATTTTACTTGAGTTGAAAAATGACATTCTTTTTCACAAGTGACGCGTGGTCAGCGAGTTGAGGGTGGAATGTGGGTTACATAGAAAAAACGGGGTCTACATCCGGTCAACAAGGGCCGAAAGATACCCAATTTACATAAAAGAGGGCTCTCGAAAAGACCCTCGAGCGATTTATATAACACAAAAAGAACACAGACAATTTAATGCAATAACACAACTGAAAAGTCAGCAAAAACCATGATGAAACACAATTAAACACGATAATACACAATAAAGCACAATGAATGAAAAAGAACACAAAACACAAAACAAAACACAAAACACTTAATTGTAATAAACACAAATCAATCACTAAATTCAATCGATAATTAAACTAAGACAAAATTACTAAAATCAAATACATGAATAAACATTAAAAACAAATTAAATCAGTCTAGATTTTACATTGGGGGGGGGGAATTCAATTAGTCTGAAGCCTCTAAAGAACACAGTCTTTGTACTGGGCGTCTCAAAGTTTTTCCTTCGGGCAAAGTCAATTCACAAGAGCGTATTTTTTCGTCCCGTCCGATAAAGGTATTTGAAACTCTTGCCATTTTCCATGACATTCGAGGCTGACCTTGTTCTTGTATGAGAACCAAATCCCCAATTTGAACTTCTTTTGAGGTTCGTACACGACGGAATTCACGAAGCTCGACAAGGTACTCGTGCGTCCAACGACGCCAAAGCAAATTAATCAAACGTTGACGCAGCTTCCATCGCTTCACGAGCTCGGGTCGAAATGAATTGTCGACACGACTTTCTGGACTGTAGACGTCTGGAAGCGTGATGAGACGTCCTCCGGTCAAAAAATGAGAAGGCGTCAGCGGTTCTTGCTCCAACGGATCGTCCGTAACGTAAGTGATTGGTCTCGAATTAACCGCAGCTTCGACCTCTGTCAAAACGGTCGACAGTTCTTCAAAGTCCAACGATGATCGAGCAAGGACTTTTTTTAAGCTCAGTTTAACAGTTTTGACCAGTCGCTCCCAAAATCCGCCCCACCACGGAGCCAATTCGACGATAAATTTCCACTGTATTTTTTGCTTTGACAAGAACCCCTGGAACAGCTCGTGCGAGAAGCTGTTGATGAATAAAGACAAGTCTTTTTCGGCTCGCTTAAAGGTTTTAGCATTGTCTGAGTAGACAATGCTAGGGACTCCTCTTCTTGCAATAAGTCGTTTAAATGCGAGAATGAATTTCTCCGTAGTGAGATCAGATACAAGTTCTAAATGAACAGCTCGCACCACGGCACAAGTGAACAGAGCGATGTAAGTCTTTTTTCCGTTTTTAGTGTATAGTGGTCCGGCGAAGTCTATGCCAATAATTTGAAATGGCTCCGCACGATTCACTCTGTCCGCAGGTAGCAAACCGACCGTTTGAGTCATCAATTTTGCGTTCACTCTTCGACAAGTCACGCATCGGGAAATCAATGTCTTGATGAATTTTCTTCCTTTTTTAACCCAGTATTTCGCTCTAAATTCTGACAGAGTGTTGCCTAGTCCTCCATGTAAAGTTCTATGATGACAATCTTCGACTATTAATTTTACAGCCGGTGAATTTGAATCCAAAACGATGGGGCTCACAAAATTTTCTATTCCCGTGTTAAAACGTATTCTCGAGTCGATTCGTATAATTTCATTCTGGTCGAGAACTACGGCTACGCTTGCTAGGGGTGAATCGCTTTTCAGTTTCGTTGAATTTTTCAAGCTATATATTTCCTCCGAAAATCTCTGTTTTTGTATACTGCGCAACCAATAAATTTCGGCTGTTTCTAACTCTTCCGTCTTTAACGGTCCGATGACTGTTTCGATTTTTCTTGAATTGTGGCAAAATCTCAAAATCCAGGCGGTGATTCGTTTGACTTTGGTCCAACTGCTGTACTTTTCAATATCGAAAATCGCCTCTTCACTTGATCGAGTCACATTTACGCGAGTATCTATTTCTTCAATTTCTTCTTCAAAGTTGGACTCTGTTTCTTCGTCGAATTTTTGTGGCCAATGTGTCTCGTCCTTTTTCAGCCACTCAGGGCCGCTCCACCATTCGATGTCTTGAACCAATTTGTGGGCCTCCATTCCTCGGGTTAACTTATCCGCTGGATTGACCTTCCCCGGGCAATGACGCCAATAGGCGACCTCGGTGTTCGTGCGGATTTCGCGGACTCGGTTCGAGACGAATGGATTTGACTTCTTCTGCTGCTCGCGAATCCAGAAATACGTAATGGACGAATCGGTCCAGTAGAAAACCCGCTGAATTTCTAACTTCTTGAGTTTCACAGCAACTCGCGACAGCAGCAATGCGCCCATCAATTCGAGTTTGGGTAGCGTCAATGACTTCAGCGGTGAGACGCGCGACTTCGACATACAGAGCGTAACTTCTACGGATGTTTCAGTTTTTGTTCGAATGTAGACTACAACTCCATATGCTTTGGGGCTTGCGTCGCAAAACAAATGCAATTCCCGATCCGAACTTGATTGTAGTCCAGCGCTGTAGGGTCGAGGAACGGCAATTTTTCTTAGCAACACGACTTGTTGTCGCCAACTTGACCATTGTTTTGAAATGTCAGGGGGCAATGGCGAATCCCAACCTATTTTTCGGGTCCATAATTCCTGGAACATCAGTTTGCCGACAATTACGAATGGCGTCGCAAATCCTAATGGATCGTAAATCCTCGCCACGGACTGAACAATCAAACGTTTTGATTCCTTGAGTTGATCTTGTGCGTCAGCCCATTCGCCTATTTCGAGCAGGAGGTGGTCGGTTACAAAGTTCCAGATCAGTCCCAACACGGACGTCGAGTGTTTGTCGGCGTCGACCAGATTTGCGTCCGATGGAATTTCTCTTGCGAAAAGTTCACGCAGGCGCTGTGAGTTTGAGTGCCATTTGCGTAGGGGCATGTGCGCTTCCATCATCAATTCGCGAGCTTCGTGGAATATTTTTTCCACCTCCCCCTCGGACTTGATGGAACCGAGCAAGTCGTCGACGTAAAATTTATCTTTGATTTGAGCAACTGTCTCTTCATATTTTTCACGCATGTTGTCGAGATGTAGTTGGATTGAGTCGTTTAAAAGGTAGGGACTTGAGGTGACTCCGAATACTACTCTCTTCTGTCGCATAACTCTGGGCTTCACAAACTGCTGACCGTCCCATTCTTCCGGTGTCCAAAGGAAACGAACGAAATCTCGATCTGCCATTCTCAGCAATAGCTGTAAAAACGCCTTTTCAATGTCCGAAAGGTAAGCGAATGGTTCTTTTCGAAACAAAATCAGCAAAATCAGTATTTCTGGCAGCAAATTAGGACCGCTGTCCAGGCAATCGTTCAACGAGAGTTCATTTTTTCCCTTAGCTGAGGCATCGAAAACGATCCGAATCTTTGTCGTGACGCGATCTTCTTTAATAACGGCTCGGTGTGGCATGTAGTACGAATTTTCATGTTGCGGTTCATTAACTTCTTCGATTATTCCATCACGTATTTGATCGTCGAAAATTTGTTTGTAGGCGGCGTAGAATCCTGGATTTTTCTTAAATTTTCTTACTAGATTCCAAAAACGTTTCTCAGCTATTTCATAATTATTGTGAAGTTTTTTCGGTTCGACCAACCACGGCAATGCGACGACGTATCTTCCTTCTTCTCTCGTCACTTGTTCGCGAAAACGAAGTGCGCAGGAATTTCGATCGGTCAATGTTTCGTCTTCACTCTCGTGGCGAATGCCGATGGACTCGAGCTCCCAGAATTTTTTCAGACTCTCGTCCAGTTGCTCCTCGAGACGGACGCTGCACACGCGGGTGACTAGTGTGGACATTGTCGTGACGTTTATCGATGACCCCATCAAAGTCCAGCCAAATAACGTCTCCACAGCAACCAGATTTTCCTCAATTTTTCGAACGCATCCGGTCAGTATCTTCGCGATACAATCAACGCCTAAAAGTATAAAAATGTCAAAATTAGTTTCGTTTTCTGAATTTATCACGATTTTGTTGCGTTCGAGGGCGGCTCGCAAGCCAGCCTGCAACTCAGTATGAATGGGTTTTGTAATCCACGGCGTCTCGAGTGCCGTAACAGAGAGCGATTTATTTTTGTCGCCAACATTGCACAATTTAAGTTCGAATCGATTTCTTTTAGTGTTCAACGGTGTCTGATTTCCAAAAGTGTGCACGTTTAAATGTTCTTCTCCATTCGGCTTCAAATGCAAGTCTTTTGCCAAACTAGCCAGTACGAAGGAGCTCTGGCTTCCCGGATCGATCAAACACTGCACGATGGACTCACGAGATTCGTTTTGAATTTTTACGAATATTGTTGCCAATGTTGCGGTTGGAGGTTGTGCGTACGCAGCGAGGTTTTCGTTTGTTGATACGAGCAAAGTGACTTTTTCTTTTGGCGTCTCAGATGGGCCTTCGCACACGAGTTGGTTGTGATGGCGTTGACACAGTTTACACGTAACACGGAAGGTGCAGTTTCGAGACGAATGTCCTTTTTTTAAGCATTTGAAACAGCGACCTTCCTTTTTAACGAACTCTTTACGTTCGGTTGCGGTAGTCAAACACCCGTCACGCTCATGAGTCTTGTTGCAAAACATGCAATTAGTAATTGTTGTGCTCAAAACACGAGCAGACGGCACACGATTGGGTTTTTGATTGGATTTGTCTACCTCAATTTTTTCAGGTTTGCTTTTCTCTGTTGAGCGGTGAAGATCTTGAAAGTTCTCAATTTTATTGTGGTGCACGAGTTCGTTACGCACCATGTCCAACAAATCTTTAGCTTTGTATTTCCCGTCGGGATATTGACGTGAAAATTCCAGCGAAATTTGTCGTGGCACTAGTCCTAGAATGAGTGGACACGCTGTTGCGTCAATGGCATCAACATTCATATTTGCCGCATTCAGACCGCGTACGTGTGTTTCACACTCATCGTACAATTTTTGAAGAGGAATAGGATCGAGAATATCACGTACGGGTTTCATTTTCATTAGGGAGCGTAAATGTGCGCTGAGAAGAACATCTGTACGGCCAAAGCGTTCGAGCAACAATTTTTTAGCGATCGGATAGTTTTCATTTGTTGGCGGTAATCCCTTCAACACGAGTGCTGCTTCTCCATCCAAGAGCGACTTTAAATACACCAATTTACTTTGCGCAGAAATGTTCGTTTTGGTGTCAATTGAGATCTCAAAATTACCCCAAAAGTCAGCCCAGTCCAGCGGATCTCCTTTGAATTTAATTGTGTCGTACTTGGGCAGTCGCATGGGTGAGTCTTGTGGCACACTCGCGGTCCCGTGGTAATTATTTGTTATCGGCGGGAGTACAGGTGTGGTTGGGGGCGCGATGAAAGTAATTAGCGCCTCGTCGATTTCGACACCACAATCAATAATTTTTTCGTGATATTCAGTCTCGGATCGAGTGATTTCTTCATCTATCTCTTGTTCGTCGGTGAGCATGGCCAAGATTTTGGCGTCGAGCGATTTGAGTTCATTTGATTTTGCTTGTAGATGCACTTTTATCTTTTTTAAATCGAGTTCATTTATAGGTATACCAGCGAGAATTGTTTTGGCCTTCGTTATAGTTGTGGTGGTCAGCCTACGGGTTACTGCACGCTGAGCCTTCAACACGGCGAGGTCGTCGGCCATTGTTAAATTCGAGATGCTACTTGCAGTTTTTTCAGATTGAAGTTACGAGTTTGTTCCCTGGAAAGATGTCCCGGGTTTCGGCACCAATTTACGAAATGTAAATGAACTTCACGATGGGTGATGAATTGTAAAACAGCAAAAGCGACGGTCGAAATAAAACTTAACAACTTTTAATTTTACTTGAGTTGAAAAATGACATTCTTTTTCACAAGTGACGCGTGGTCAGCGAGTTGAGGGTGGAATGTGGGTTACATAGAAAAAACGGGGTCTACATCCGGTCAACAAGGGCCGAAAGATACCCAATTTACATAAAAGAGGGCTCTCGAAAAGACCCTCGAGCGATTTATATAACACAAAAAGAACACAGACAATTTAATGCAATAACACAACTGAAAAGTCAGCAAAAACCATGATGAAACACAATTAAACACGATAATACACAATAAAGCACAATGAATGAAAAAGAACACAAAACACAAAACAAAACACAAAACACTTAATTGTAATAAACACAAATCAATCACTAAATTCAATCGATAATTAAACTAAGACAAAATTACTAAAATCAAATACATGAATAAACATTAAAAACAAATTAAATCAGTCTAGATTTTACAACCATCGACGCTGTTATTTTGTGAAATCTTTAGAAACTTTGAAAACTATAACCAATTATGCTGTAGATTTGGAAGACGATTTCATTCATTTTGATGTGTGCAGAGTTTGAAATTTGAATTGTATTAAAATTTAAAGTACATTGATAACTTAAATTAATAAACATTTTTACTTCCTGAATTTATTTTGAACATTACAACATTTTAATTCTTATTAATTAGGAAGTCACTGAATAAATTACACTTTCAAATACATTCAGTATTCCGTGCACGCAACGACTTTGATTTGTTCTAGTTGCATATTTTTAAAATTCGCACCGATTTATTTCATATTTCAGCATTTCACCAGGAGTTATAGACAATTTGTGCACATACGTTTTGCGAATCGAAAACCTTCAAACAAGAGGAAGTAAAATCGGGAGCAAACACGCACGGATACGTGTGCACCTACCCCTTCTATACGAGGGAATACGGGTACAAAATGATGCTGAATCACGACCCGAACGGGTTCGGAAGCGGCAACGGAACGCATTTATCCTGTTTTTTGCACATTATGAAGAGTCCGATGGACGCCATCTTGAAATGGCAGGTCGAATATTCGGCCAGGTTCACCCTGATGGATCAACTGAATAAAATGTTACGTTGTCCAAGGGTCAAAAACATATTTTCAATTGCATTTCTAATGACTTGATCATCATACCCTCATGGTAAATAATAACCCAATATTCCATTTTATGAAATAAAAAGTACGATATTTTGCCCAAATATCCGTCCTGTGATAATA
Source organism: Strigamia acuminata (assembly GCA_949358305.1). NCBI lineage: Eukaryota > Metazoa > Arthropoda > Chilopoda > Geophilomorpha > Linotaeniidae > Strigamia > Strigamia acuminata. Next base: position 15,555,389 of record OX442315.1, on the reverse strand, counting down.
ATATTGGTTGTTTAAGCTTTGTAGGCATAAGCAGTTTCCTACGTAGGAAACCAGTCTCTCCACAGAAATTTTGCCTACAGAAAAAACTGGTACTCGCAAATTTCATTCCAGTCTTGGAATGTCTGTCAGATATCTTCTGAGACATAAAAAATTAACTTTCTGGCGTGTCGATGCAACGGAAAGCTGATCTTCGTTTCCAGGCGCAGAAACTTCTGTGGCACAGAGAGTAGCGATAGGTCTTGACAATTTGTGACTAGTCGTCATTTTTTTTAACCGGTCTCAAATATGGCAGCAATCAGTTCTGCCAACAAATGCAAACAACTGTATATTCTGTTTATAAGAATAGATTATTAGTTTATAAATAAAATTAAAAATTAAAAACAAACTAGCAATCTTATTCCAAAAGTAGCCTTAAAAATTTCTATTGGCATCCATCTTGTTTCTTTTCATGCCCATTCGCCATTTCTTTTCTGTTGCATAGAGCTGGGCGTACAACAAAAAATCCTTGGAGTAGTGACTGGATGGGGACGCTTGGCATCCGGTGGAGAGAAATCAAGGTTCCTCAAAGAGGTTTCTTTGCCCATAGTGGACCAAAACACGTGCAATACGTCATTACAACGAAGATACGCGTTCACTAATAACATGTTTTGTGCTGCTTTTGCGCAAGAAATGAGAGGTAATTCTTGCCAAGGAGATTCAGGCGGTCCATTTGCTGTACAGATTCAAAAAGGTTTAGAAGACAAATAAGAAACTTTAACTTTAGAAATTGTGTATTTAATTTTTTTAAATTGTTTGTTGCAGGTGGTACCTTGCTGGGATTGTGAGTTGGGGGGAAGGTTGTGCAGCAAAAAGGAAGTATGATTTCTACACCAATGTTGGGAATTATTACAATTGGATTTTTGATACTATCCAACAAGAATCATTACTCAAGCGGTTCTTATAAGCTATATTCAATAATAATTAGCGATAAATTGGCATTACACTCTTCTGTAAAAGTTTGATTTCACAGGTAAATAAAATTGGTGCATTCAGCAATTCATTATTTGAATTTCCTAATAAACAAAATACGAAAAGAAAGGTTTATGCTGTGTTGTGTACCGATAGGTTCAGTCATTCAGGTTCGTTCTATCTAGGATCACTTACTCCTTCAATTAAATTCACAATGTTTGCAGATAATATTACGGTGAATGCTTTTTGAAACGACGAAACACAAACTTACGATCGCGACTACAGCATATCGGCGTACCAAAATGGCGTTAAAACAAGCCATCTCATGTGCTTATTAAAAACAAATAAGTAATGACGTCATTCAGCGCAAAGTTTAAATTTTCAAATTGACCAAATGTCACAGCTATCAACTCTGTGGGTTATTTTGGTTTTGTGTCAAGTCAGTTAACATTACACGAAAACACTAATGGTATTGCAATTTTATATTTATACACGTTTAGAATTTAGATGACAATTAACACCAATTTCCTGGAAAATTTCTTCAAAAGGAGACTAAACTAATAAACATTTTTGGGACTTACCAGCAATTTGGGGCACGCTTTTGCAACGATCACCAATTTAAAATTTAGGACACGTTTAAGATTCGTTCTCTTGGCATGGAGTGCAGTATATAAGGAAGGGTCTACAACTACAAACGTAAACATTTCCAAATGGCGAACCGTGTGGACTGTACGAAGAAAATCCAAAGACAAAACGTAGTTTCAACCGTTGTGTACAATGTGCGAGATAATCCGTCATCGGATCGAGTGGAGTTACGGTGCCAAGATGGAACCGTGTTTGCCCATAAAAGCATACTAGTCGTAAGCTGCGAGTATTTCCGCGCAATGTTTGATCCAAACCTTAAAAGCATTGAGGGTGAAACGAACGTGGTTTCCTTTTCTGTCGCGTCGTCGGAAGTATTTGAGATTGTCATTCAGTTCATCTACGGGCAAGATCTGCCCGAAATTTCGGGGAATTTATTACGCGAAACTCTCATTGTCGCTAACAGAATTCAGTTGGACGACTTGTTCGACTACTACTGGGAACCTTACTCAAGCCTGCTGACTCTGGACAATTTTGTCGGTGTCTGGGAGTTGGCAGAAATGTTTAACCAGAACGAAACGACACGGAACGTCTACACGTTCGTTTTGAGCCGTACGAAACAAATTTGTGAAAGCCACGTTTTGTCTGATATTACAGCGATGCAAGTGCAAAGTCTGTTTGCTTTTGTTAACAAGATGGGCCGCACCAGATTCGGGGAATTCGTCGTTTTCCTCGTCACTTGGACAACGAAAGCACCCGAAACTGAAAAGAAGGTCCAAGTGGCAATGAGTTTATTATCGAACTACGACCTTGATAAATTGCCAAACCACTCTCTTCGCAATGTATTATCAATTGATTTAGTCGATTCAGCGATATCAAGTGTTTTGAACAAATTGGCTGCCTCTCGTTGGTTGACCACTTCCGAGCCACAAGTTCAGATTTTCGCTTTTCAAGTCCAAAAAGCACGTTGCGAGCAAAAATCGACTTTTCTGGACAAAGTTGATTGGTCGACCGTCGATTGTCGTTCCGATGTTCAAGCGGCTCTGTTCAAAGACAGTGTACCAGCAGTTTCTAGCGATGGAAGAATATTTTACTTTCGGTACGACCCTCATCTCCAAGTTTTCGAAGCCTTAGAAACGGCGACGGCGCTTTCGTTTCGCCACCATACGCCCGTCGGTGACTACGACAGCTTTACGGGATTGTCGGATACAGCCAATCTTACCGAAATATTTTTTAAGCAAACTCCTACTTTGTATTCTTGTTTCAATTTCGATACAAAAAAATGGCGTTCACTTGAATTTACTCTGAATCAAGTGTGGGATTGCACGCGGATGCTTCTGGCAACCGCCGAAGGAAAATATTTCTTCGACTGCTGCGGAACGCGTATCAAAATTGTCGATACTAAGTTGGAGACTTGCGTGACGAAGAATAAATTATCGGGCCTGTGGGAATCAGTTCCGTGCAAAACTCTCCGAAAGAATTCAGCGCAGAAATTGATTTTTTTTACGAGACATTCTTCGAGAATTTTACTTTACGACATCAGCGCTGACAACTGGTGTACAGTTTCATCGCCATCCGAAAACGGTTGCTTAAATCCTGTGGCAATGTATGTGTTTTACGACCATGACTGTTTAATATTCGAAAAGGATTACGAACAACGCTGTTGCTTTGTGAAATCTTTAGAAACTTTGAAAACTGTAACCAATTATGCTGGAGAATTAAAAGATCATTTTGTTCATTTTGATGTGTGCAGAGTTTGAAATTTTAATTGTATTAAAATTTACAGTTCATTGATAACTTAAATTTTCAACACATCTTTGGCTATTATCTAGTAAAAAAATAAATAATTACTTGAATAAAAAAAAATTAAATTAAAAATAAACTAAAACACTCTTAATCGTTTTCTGCACTGTTCAAAATTCCAAGTTTGCACTTCACTACCGGGTGGGACCACGTGTGCGTAAATCAATTGTGCACCCCATTTAAATTCGTTGCACGGGTGCGCGGGCTTAAATGTGCACCAATTTTGAATTCTCACTAAGAGGAAGTCTCTGAATAAATTACACCTTCAAAGTTGGGAATTATTATGATTGGATTTTTGATACCTATTCAACAAGAATCATGACTCAAGCGAATCTTCCATATTCAATAATAATTAGCGAGAAATTGACATTACACACTTTGTAAAAATTTGATTACACGGATGAATAAAGTTGGTGCATTCAGCAATTCGTTGTTTGAATTTCCTAATAAACAAAATACGAAAAAATAGGCTTACCATGTTATGTTGAGTTGAAGGTGTTACCGTAACTATATGTCACAAGTCAGGTTCAGTCATTCAGGTTCCTGCTCTCTAGGATCAATTATTCATTTGGTCACAAGAGATGCCGACAATATCGCTTTTTGGAAACGACGAAACACAAACTTACGATCGCGACTACAGCACATCGGCGTACCAAAATGGCGTTAAAACAAGCCATCTGATGAGCTTATTAAGAACGAATAACTAATGACGTCATTCAGCGCGAAATTTAAATTTTCAAATTGACCAAATGTCACAACTATCAACTCTGTGGGTTATTTTGTTTTTGCGTCAAGTCAGTTAACATTTCATGAAAACACTAATGGTATTGCATTTTGATATTTATACACGTTTAGAATTTAGATGGCAATTAACACCAATTTCTGGGAAAAATATCCAAAAAAAGACTAATAAATATTTTTGGGACTCGCTGTGTATTACAAAAACCAGCAATTTGGGGCACGTTTCTGCAACGATCATCAATTTAAAATTTAGGACATATTTGTGATTCGTTCTCTTGGCATGGAATATAGTATATAATGATGGGTCGGGCTAAATTCTACAACTACAAACATAAACATTTCCAAATGGCGCACCGTACGGACTATACGAAAAAAATCCAAAGACAAAACATTGTTTCAACCGTTGTGTACTATCTGCGAGATAATTCGACTTCGGATCGAGTGGAATTACAGTGCCAAAATGGAATCGTATTTGCCCAAAAAAGCATACTAGTCGCAAGCAGTGAGTATTTCCGCGCAATGTTTGATCCAAACCTTAAAAGCATTGAGAGTGAAACGCACGTGGTTTCCTTTTCTGACGCTTCGATGGAAGTATTTGAAGTTGTCATTCAGTTCCTCTACGGGCAAGATCCCAAAATAAACATTTCTATATCCTGAATTTTTTTGAACCATTACAATTCAAACTTTTTAATTATTATTAACAAGAAGATCACCTTAAAATACATTCAAGTTGTATATTTTTAAAAATCGCATCGATTTATTTCTTATTTCAGCATGAAAATATAACTTCATCAAAACATCAGAACATCAAAACGATGACGGAAAACCAAAAGTAGTAATTGCGTATCTTTTATTCTATTCACTACATAAATTCATACATACATACATACATACCAGAAATTCCATTACACACCCAAAATCAAAATGTAAACCCGTTTTTACTTACAATAAATCTTGTCTTTACCTACAAAGCATGGTTTTATTTCATCTCAGCAGAATTTCAAAAGTTTAGTCAGTTTTCAACAAAATTTCACTTCAATTTAATTACGAGAATTCAAATTGACAAGTGAAGTATTATAGCTCAATAAACTATCTAGTTGCTGATGTACTTAAAGTGTTTATTCAATGTCTGTCAGGTGACTTATAGTTATATCTACCTGCCAAGCAGCCAGCACCCCAGAAGACCCTCGCCTAAATGCTATTTAAAAAACAACGACTTTACTGGCTATGTTGCATCACTCTTTGGAGGGTCCCTTCTGCGGAGGTACTGTTATTAACTCAGAATGGATTGTTATGGCAGCACATTGTTTAAAACAGTTTAATGAAATCCTAATGACACACTACACTTTAGACTTTGGCGTCTCGAAGAGCAAATTGAATTCAACAATTACATATCTCCAATTTGTATTGGTCCAAGTGACCTGTTAGAGACGAATGTGTATACCAGCGGTCGGCAACAGGCGGACCGCGGTCCGGACACGGACCGCGGAAGATCGAAACTTGGACTGCGGAGATGTTTTACCGACGTTTTTCCCTCGGTTTCTTTGGTTTTTCGGTAGTTTTTTTTTTCCTGTTTTGTTTTTTTTCATGTTTTTCAGGTTTTATAGGTATTTTCTGGGTTGTGTGTGTTGATTAGGTGGTTTATTTGGTTTTTCCGTTTTCTTAGGTTTTTAAGTGTTTCTTTTCTGGACCTCAATAAAAATTTTCAGTAGTATCCGTTATTCCGTACCTCACTTAAAATTACTTGCCGACCTCTGGTGTATACTAAACAAGTTCTTGGAGTAGTGACTGGATGGGGACGCTTGGCATCCGGTGGAGAGAAATCGAGATTCCTCAAAGAGGTCCCTTTGCCCATAATGGATCAAAACGCGTGCAATATGTCATTACTAATAACATGTTTTGTGCTGGTTTTGCACAAGAAATGAGAGGTGATTCTTGCCAAAGATGCGATAGCTAAAGACAAGGAACCAGAATGGCGTTAAAACAAGCCATCTAACGAGCTTATTAAGAATGAATAAGTAATAACGTCATTCGGCGCGAAATTTAAATTTTCAAATGGCATTTTTATTGCATTTTTATAATTGTACACGGTTAGAATTTAGATGGCAATTAACATCAATTTTCTGGAAAAATCTCCCAAAAGGAACTAATAATTATTTTTCGGACTTACTGGTATTACAAAAACCAGAAATTTGGGGCAAGTTTTTAAAACGATCATCAATTTAAAATTTAGAACACGTTTATGATTCGTTCTCTTGGCATGGTAGTATTTAATAAAGGGTCTACAACAACAAACATAAACATTTCCAAATGGCGGACCGTGTGGACTGTACGAAGAAAATCCAAAGACAAAACTTAGCTTTATCCGTCGTGTACAATCGGCGAGATAATCCGAAATCGGATCGAGTGAAGTTAAAGTGCCAAAATGGAACCGTATTTGCCCATAAAAGCATATTAGTCGCAAGCTGCGAGTATTTCCGCGCAATGTTTGATCCAAACCTTAAAAGCATTGAGAGTGAAACGAACGTGGTTTCCTTTTCTGACGCGTCGTCAGAAGTATATGAAGTTGTCATTCAGTTCCTCTATGGGCAAGATCTGCCTGAAATTTCGGGGAATGTATTACGCGAAACCCTCATTGCCGCTAACAGAATGCAGTTGGACGACTTGTTCGACTACTACTGGGAAGCTTACTCCACCCTGCTGACTCTGGACAATTTAGTCGGTGTTTGGAAGTTGGCAGAAATGTTTAACGATCTCGAAACGACACGGAACGTCTACACATTCGTTTTGAGCCGTACGAAACAAATTTGCGAAAGCCATGTTTTGTCTGATATTACGGCGACGCAAGTGCAAAGTCTGTTTGCTTGTGTTAGCCACATGGGCCCCACCAAATTCGGCGAATTCGTCGTTTTCCTCGTCACTTGGACAACGATAGCACCCGAAACTGAAAAGAAGGTCCAAGTGGCAATGAGTTTGTTATCGAACTACGACCTTGATAAATTGCCAAACCACTCTCTTCGCAATGTGTTATCAATTGATTCAGTCGATTCAGCGATATCAAGTGTATTGAACAAATTGGTTTTCTCTCGTTGGTTGACCACTTCCGAGCCGCAAGTTCGGATTTTCGCTTTTGAAGTCCGAATTGCAAGTTGCACGCAAAAATCGACTTTTCTGGACAGAGTAGATTGGTCGACCGTCAATTGTCGTTCCGATGTTCAAGCGGCTCTGTTCGATAACAGTGTACCAGCAATTTCCAGCGACGGAGAGATATTTTATTTTCGGTACGACCCTCATCTCCAAGTTCTCGAAGCCGTCGAAGCGGCCACGGCGCTCTCGTTTTGCCACCATACCGGTACGCCCGTTGATGAGTACGGCAATATGGGAAGGTGGGAGACCGCCAATCTTATCGAAATAATTTTTAAGCAAACTCGTACTTTGTATTCTTGTTTCAATTTCGATACAAAAAAATGGCGTTCACTTGAATTTACTCTGAATCAAGTGTGGGATTGCACGCGGATGCTTCTGGCAACCGCCGAAGGAAAATATTTCTTCGACTGCTGCGGAACGCGTATCAAAATTGTCGATACTATGTTGGAGACTTGCGTGACAAAGAATAAATTACCGGGCCGGTGGGAATCTGTCCCGTGCAAAACTCTCCGAAAGAATTCTGCGGAGAAATTGATTTTTTTTACGAGAAGTTCTTCGAAAAATTTACTTTACGACATCAACGCTGACAACTGGTATACTGTGTTATCGCCATTCGAAAATGGTTCCAAAACTTATGTAGAAATGTGTGTGTTTTACGACAATGATTGTTTGATATTCGAAAAGGATTACAATCGACGCTGTTATTTTGTGAAATCTTTAGAAACTTTGAAAACTATAACTAATTATGCTGGAGAATGGAAGGATACAGAAGACCATTTAGTAGATTTTGATGTGTGCAGAGTTTGAAATTTGGATTGAATTAAAATTTATATAATAAAATTTATGTATATTAAAATATATAACTTAAATTAATAAACATTTCTTCTTGCTTAATTTTTTTTGAACATTACAATTCTAACATTTTAATTCTTAATAACAGGAAAAAAAATGCGCCTGGGAACAACACAAAATTCACTTTTAGGACGTAAAAAGCGTAGTGAAGGAAGATACGCGTTCACTAATAATATGTTTGAATTTCCTAATAGACAAAATACGAAAAGAAAGGCTTACCGTACCGTGTTATGTTGAGTTGAAGGTGTTGCCGTACCGATATGTCACATGACAGGTTCAGGTTGGTGCTACCTAGGATCAATTATTCCTTCAGTCAGATTCACAATAGTTGCAGATAATATTACCGCGAATGATTTTTTGAAACGAGGAAACACAAACTTACGATCGCGACTATACAGCACATCGGTTATTATTTTGTGATACGATGTGATACGAGGTAGCAAAATGGCGTTAAAACAAGCCATCTAGTGAGCTTATTAAAAAGGCAAGCGTTATTTCGGCAGAAATTCTGCCGAAATAACCACGGGTTAAAACGGCAGAAATTCTGCCAAAATAACCACGGGTTAAAATGGCAGAAATTCTGCCGAAATAACCACGGGTTAAAACGGCAGAATTTCTGTAGGTTCCACAGAAAGATGTAAATTCCTGGAAGGCTTGGAAGGCTTGGAAGGCTTGATAATTTTTCTAACAACACAGCCCGAAAAGTCTTTAGGATTGTCTAGCCACGTTTCGAGTCTTGAGCGATTTGGAATTAATGTCGCTTCAAATAATTCAACGTCTACAAATTTCCTCACAGCAAAAATATGTTTACAGGGCAGTCTGTGCATTTGATGAAAACTGCAGTCACACGTTGATACTGAAGCTATTCTGAAATGAGATTGAACTAAAAACATTACCGAATACTTACCTAACTGTCCATCTGTGACCGTACTTTCATTATCCATAAAAGAACGAAGCTGTTCAATAATTAGGTTTGCAACATTTTTTGGAGCACATTCGTAGACTTTAGAAATCGAATTATCAATCGAACTGTCCCCTGTAGTCGTGCGAAATTGTTTCTTAATCCGCGCATAAAATTTGGCATGGTCGTGTATTCCATCTATGCTTGTCAGAAAAGTACGAAATGCCTTGTAAAAGTCATGCAGTTTGGAATTTCGCTTGACGATTCCCTTGATTTTTTGATTTAGACATTCTAGTCTGTTATTAGTCGTATCCCCTAAATTAAAGTGCGTGTATCTGTGACACAAGACCCACATGTGTTTAATAGGCGCCCAGTTTGTTTCGTAGTATTCTTTCAACTTGGGATGAAAATATTTCTTAGACTGTGGAATGCATATCAAAATTGTCGATACTAAGTTGGACACTTGTGTGATGAAGAATAAATTACCGGGCCTATGGGATTCTGTCAGGTGTAAAACTCTCCGAAGAAATTCTTCGGAGAAATTGATTTTTTTTAGGAGAAGCTTTTCGGAAATTTCACTTTACGACATCAACGCTGACAACTGGTGTACAGTTTCATCGCCAACCGCAAACGGTTACTTAACTGCTGTGAAAATGTGTGTGTTTTACGACCATGACTGTTTAATATTCGAAAAAGATGAGCTTCAACACTGTTATGTTGTAAAATCTTTAGAAACTTTGAAAACTGTAACCAAGTATGCTGGAGATAGGAAAGACCATTTTGTAGATTTTGATGTGTGCAGTGTTTGAAATTTGAATAGTATTACATTGATAACCTGAATTTTTTTGAACATTACAATTCAAATTCTTATTAACAGGATGTTACTGAATAAATTACACCTTAAAATACATTCCATATTCCATACACACAACGACTTTGATTCTTTATTCCAATTGTATATTTTTAAAAATCGCAACAATTTCTTTCTTATTTCAGCATGAAAATATTATTTCTTTATTTATTACTCATCTTATTAGCCGCGAATCGAGCCGAAGAACATGAAAACGACGACGAAAATGACGAAAAACCAAAAGTAGTAATCGCGTATATTTTATTCTATTCACTGCATAAATTCCCGTATTAATCCACTAGAAATTCCATTACCCAGCCAAAATGGTAGCGATGGTTCACGTCTTCGACCAAATGGCCGACAATTTCTTCAACTTCGGTGACAAATTTATCCCGAAAATATTCAGCAGCAACGGCATCAACGATCAAAATGAAGAAATCGGTCCCGCAGTTTTCTACAAAGTCATCAAATCCACCTGGAAATCAATAGCGGATAAAGTTCTCGAAAGAGACTCGACAAACACACACGAGGAGTTATAGACAATTCTACTTTATTCGCACAAACTTAGTTATACATTTTATTTATAACCTCAATAAAAGAATGCAATATTCGTACAGTACTTATCACAGATATATTTGCAAAAATCAAACAAAAATAAGAAAATTCTCAACAACTTAAAGAAAAATCATCAAAATCACATTTTGATCTTCACTTCCACCATGAGGAAAATCGTATCGTCGATTAAATACAGCGGTTTTAATCGATTAAGTGCGATAAATTGATGAATGCCACATCCGGGGTTTTCGTCGTTCAATGGCCGACTCACAGCATCTTTGTAATTGTGTTGAAGGAAACTAACGTACAGTTCCGCCGAATGGTGCGATTTTTTATTCAGTTGATCGATCAGGGTGAACCTGGCCGAATATTCGACTGGCCATTTCAAGATGGCGTCCATCGGACTCTTCATAATATGCAAAAAACAGGATAAATGCGTTCCGTTGCCGCTTCCAAACCCGTTCGGATCGAGATTCAGCGTCATTTTGTACCCGTATTCACTCGTGTAGAAGGGGTAGCTGCACACGTATCCGTGCGTGTTAGCTCCCGATTTTACTTCCTCTTGTTTCTGGGAAAAGTTTTCGATTCGCCAAACGTATGTGCACGAATGGCTGCACAAAATGGGGCTTTTCGACGTGAGTTTCCCGACAAAATCGATTATTTTCGTCTCCTGTTGCTCCAAAACTTCGTTGATTTTAACTAGGAAATTTAAATGTTATTTTATTTCTCGTATTTTTATTTTTATTTTAGTATATTTACCTTTGGATAGTGTTAATGAAAGAAGTTTATCTTCGTGTTCCTGTTGCTTCCGCTTAATGGATTCTATTTTTGTGTTTTATTATATTAACAATTCTTTTAAATTTAATGAAATTTTATACCTGTTACTTGATCAAGCTCATCAAAACATTTTTCCAGTTCATTCAATTCGTCCCATTTTTCTCTGAAACCAATTTTTTGCGATGCTTAAACATAAAATTAAAAATCAAATAAAAAAAATTATATTAAAAAAAAAAACCAAAACTTGCATTTATCAACTTACCCAAAGCTATTTCTAATTTAGCAAACCGTTCAAAGTACTCGACGAATTTGTTATTGATATCCAACACATCTTTGGCTATTGTATCTAATAAAAAAAAATAAAAAATTACTTAAATAATAAAAACTAAATTAAAAATAAATTAAAACCTCACCTAACCGTTTTCTGCACTGTTCAAAATTTAAAGTTTGCTCCTCACAACTGCTCTGCATTGAACCTACACGACCAAATAAAAACAAACCGCCATTTGTAACGCGCCATCTTTAAAACCGCCATCTTTAATTCACTTTGCAAACCTTCCAGATGTCCTAACCGTTCTTTGAATTCCCTTAAATCACAATTCCGCTGCTCTTCGCTTTCAACGACTAGAAAACAAAATTAAAAATAAATTACGAAATAAATAAAAAATTAATAATAATACATTCAACCAGTTTATAAAAATTTCGATCCTTAAATTGCTCGAATGGCGACTCCTCGATCTCTGCAATTGCCCTCGGATTAAACTAAGAACAATTTTAATTTTAATCGCCGAATTATTAATAAAAATTGCAATAAAAGACCTCCATAGACGAATTGCCAGTGTTTGTATCACTGAAGGTACTTTTGGATTCCATTAAATCGCTGCAATGATTAAACGCATTCTTCAACATGCGATTATCAGTTTTTAAATCCTAATAAAACAAAAAAATTAATTTAATTTCAAATTAAATTACCAAAAATATACCTCAATAGCCACACTTTGCTGCAAAATTGCATTCATCAATAAAACTTGATGCGTCGCGTAATCTTGTTCATGTTTAAGAACATCTATTCGATATCCCTACAATAATTTCAATAAAAAAATAATAATAAAATGAATAGACACACCTTTTATATAATTTTATACAATTTTATACCTGGAAAGCACAACCAAAAGGTGAAAATTTGCATTGACATGTACTTCTACTAATTTCACTCGGACTTTTTTCCATTTCTAACTTAATTTCTATCTCATTTAAGCTACACGGGCCGTGTTTGTTATTGACAGTTTGCACCAAATCGTCTAAAAAATAGATAAATGAACAAAAATTCTAACATTTACTTGTTTTATTATTTAAAAACATACTTAATATAGTTTCTAATTTCGCCAAACGTTGTTTCATAGTCGTAAACTCGTGCGTTTTGTGTTGTCTTTGGTATTCTTTCCAGACACCTAAATTCGATCATTTCAAGCATTTAATTCCAGTCAAAATCGATTTAAAAATCCAAATTACCCTCTTCTACGTTTTCTCCAACTGCAAACAACTCTTTACAGTTTAGGGACGTCTTGGAAATCTAAAAAATAAATTTTTAAATCGCTAATAATTAATTATTTCCATATTTCAAAATTACTTTGTCTACTGAACTGTCCGTAGACTCCTCCAGTGAAGCACCTTCCTCCGCCGAGTCCATATTGCACTGAAAAGTAACGGTTTTCAAATTAAAAAATTCAGTTTTTCGTGAATTTATGTTAAAAAATCTTTACAACAACTATCGAAATTTTGTGATAGTGAAGAGGACAGAATGCGGTGAGGTTCTTATTGATGTAAATGCACTTGTTGCAGAAAATGTCGCCACACGATCCTTCAATGTATCGTTCTGTCGCGAGCGCCAGGTCACAACTGAAAGCGCAGAAAGGAAGTGAGTAGTGTGGTCTGTTTTACGTCAAAATCGTTCTTACCCTGATTTTTGTAACTTACCTATTACAAGTTAGCATATTAATATACAATTATGACATCATTCTTCATTGTATTCGGGAAAGGTTCTAATTGTGTGTTTTGAAAAACACGGCTGGAGAAGAGGAACCCTCAGCACGTGTACTTCGATTGGCTCGAAGTTGTTTACCACCTGGCGGATGGGGAGATAAATTAAATTTTATTTTGTGTCGTTTGTTAATTTTGAGTTTGGAATTGAGTTTGGAATTTCTTTGAAATTTTAGAAAATTAAAAATTTTATTAGTTTAGAAATAATTTTTTGGGTTTTGTTTTGTTTTATTTGAATTATTTGAAATTTTGTTTATCAGGTTTACCGCCAGGAATAGATGGCGCTTTCTGGTTTTGAATATAATACTTGTTTTTCAGCCTTATTTTGAGCAAAATTAATGCTGGATACAAGAAAATTAAATAAATTCTGTTAATAATTAAAAAAAAAAAAAATTTATGGGCAAAATTTTCATATTTGTTTATTTTTATTTTTTAAAACGAAAAGAAAAAATAAAAACATTATATTTTTCAAAAAAAATGTTTCCTGTGGAATACTTTATTTGCACATAATTCTGAAGCACGTCATTTTTACCTTGCACCAAGAGTAGTGCATATAATATAATTTCAATCATGCAAATTACAGGAAGATTCTTAATTTTTCTTTGTATTTTCCTTGCATTGTCTTCATCAGAAAAATCAGAAAAATCAAAAAAAGAGGATGATAAGGTACGAAATTAATTTTTATTCCATTTTTATGCTAATTTCATTTAATTTAACAAAAAATAGGTTGATTTAGATGACCTCTCAGAAATGGTAATACTGTTAGAACCTTTTGCCAATCAACTATTCACTATCGGTGAAGCCTTTTTAAAAAACATACCAGATTCAAAAAAGCCAAAAAAACTGACTGGCACTGGTAGTGACGAGAATGAAATGTTCGATGGAATGTTCAGCACTGACCCAAAAATGATATTTAATGCTGTCAAAGCTGGTTGGATGTATGTATCTGATAGACTTAAAAAAAAAGAAAAGAAAAAATCATCGGTCCACGGGGAATTGTAGCAAAATTTTACAATTTCACATGTAATGAAGAAAAATTCAATGAATAAATATCGCAGTACCATGGAATGGAATTTTGGGCGGTTTATTATTTCCAAATTTTAAAATCAGTGAATAGAAACAGGAAGAAGAAGTTGAAATCAACACAATAAAAATTATAATTTCACACATGCGCACTAAAGAATTAAGTGTAAACCTAGGCCTATCGGATGATCAGACAATTACGGTGGTCTTCGTACTTTGTAAACGAAGCAATAAATGTAAGAGAAAGATTTATTTTATTCGTCACGATTTCTCTATTTTATCGTAATTTTGTTGGTTTTCGTTCAATTTTAGCGACGTTGCAGCGGTTAACGAAATGGCAAGTGAAATTGGAAAGAATTGGTGCCCCTCTAGATTTTCTTATCAGATAAACATTATTACATACAAGACATTTGATCTCGGCCTTATTGGGTGTAATGTTTAACGAATAATGCTTATCCTCCCGCAAAGTTTGAAGCGGACCAGTTTGCCGTTTACACCACGCATTTAAATTTTCTATTAATTTACTTTGAAACGTTGAGAATGGCTGCGGATTTGATTGTGCAGGTTTAACAGTATTTACTAATTTGGGCTCCGAAATCAGTGGTTTACGTATTCCTCTATTTTTTTCTTTCCTATCGGATTTTAATTTTTGAATCAAAGTGTTTAAACGCTTCCTGTGTCCTAGAATGAACTTAAATTTTTCCGGTTGGTTCTGAAACATTCCAAATGCCAGTGCACACATGGTTAGTTGTGGTTCATCCAGATACAGTTTATAATTTCTTTTCAGTTCATTTTCGATTTCGGTTACGTTATCTATTCGAGAAAGGGCTTCGATGTTGTCACAACCGCACAAATTCAAAGCTGCAATAACTGCGTGCGGCAAAAATGAAATTTCAGCCGGCAAAGTACTGTAATAAGCGACATCTAAGGTAGCCATGTCTACAAGCGAATTCTGTAAGATATCCCTGATCGGTATATCTATCCCTTATATATGAAAGAATTTAGTACGTGTGGTTAACGTAGTAGACACCCATGCAATACGTAGCAAACGTAGGGATAACGTTTTTCAAAGTCGTTTGGTTCAAAAAATAAATTTTTGACCCAAAAAGTAAATTTTTGGGTTCAAAAAATAAATTTTTGGCTTCAAAAAATAAACTTTTGGCTTTAAAAAATAAACTTTTGGCCCAAAAAATGAATATTTGGCCCAAAAAATGAATATTTGGCCCAAAAAATTAAGATGTGGCCCAAAAAAATTAAAATGTGGTTGAATAATTGACATTTTAACGACAATTGTAGCCTCAATAAACCATTGTTATTATTATTATTATTATTATTATTATTATTATTATTATTATTATTATTTGCTAATTGTTGAATACAGCCACAAGATGCCACTGACATCACTATTACCTCGTGCTTGAACATCATCAAAATGGTGTTACTAAATACATTTTTCCCTCGTGAAGATACTACAGAAGCATGGTACCGCGCTTACTCCGTCTACCAATCCCTCGAACTTCCTTCGAGAATCCAATGGGGCAATACAAGAAGAGAATACCTTATCTCCTCCATTGCATTCTCAGTTTGTTTGGCCAATGCTTGGCGATTTGCTTATGTGGCTTACATCTGCGGAAAAGGCACGTAGACACCCAAAGTTATTTTCAACACAAATCAAACTCTAAACAAATGATTTATTGCTGCAGGTGGAATGTTGTTGCCTTATCTTATTCTCACAGTGACTGTTGGACTTCCTCTTTTGGCTTTTGAATGTCTTCTTGGACAGTTCACTGCATGCAGTCCAGTTTCAGCTTTCAATTTTACTGTGATCGGCCGAGGTAAAATGCTAAAATGCATAATTAATACGATCAAATAGTGAAAGTTGTTGTGTTTTGTAAAGGCATAGGTTTTTCAATGGGTATGGTCTGTTGGCTAATGTCCATTTATTCCATCATGTTCATTGTGTATCCCATCAAGTATCTTTTTCTCACTTTGGAAACTCATTTACCTTGGACTGTGTGTACAAATCTGACGGTTATCAATAGCATTTGTGTGCCAGTAGTGGAATTTGCTGTGAGTGGTCAATGTAAGTTTGGTTTTGTGCTTGATCAAAATTTAATTATTTTTTTAATTTTAGACATTCAATCATTCAAGGTGCGAGAATGCTACCTCAATGGGCATACCTTGTCCTCAAATAGCCGCTGGTATTTTTTGGGAGTGAGTGTACCGTAAATTGTACAGTAAATTGTATAATTTTGAGATTTTGGATTTCAGCACTAAAGTCCTCTCTGTGGAAAGAGGCATGTCAATTACATGGCTTGGAAAGGTTACTTCGGACAAGTTCATTCTTGTAGGTTTCTCTTGGGGACTTGTTTTCTTGTTTACAGTTTCCGGATTGAGGGGAACGTCGAGGGTATTTTGTTCACAATTTTTATGCTTAACATATACATCTAATGAGGAATACTTCAGGTTTCAACTGTCTCACTTGTGTATCCTCTTGTCATTCTTCTTATTCTGTTGATATGGATGGGCATTCAAGATGGCGCTGCATCAGGCTTGGAATATTTTTTCGTACCCGATTTAGCCAAAATGTGTAATGTGAAAGTGGGTTTTTTGACACTTGTTGATTGAAACCCGCCTAAGTCTTAGAGTTTGGTTGCAGGTTTGGACTGAAGCTGGTTCTCAGGTCATAATGACTTATGGATTGTGCACTGGAGGACAACTTCTGCTCGCCAGTTACAACAGATTCGACAACAATGTACACAAGTATGTTTCCTTCAATACAGGTTGTCCACAAGAAAATGTACCCATTTTAATGAAAAGTAAAAAGTATAACGAAACAATTCAATCGGTATTTGAAATCTTGCCAAATACATGTAACATTACCAGGGCTGGACTGGGAACAAATTTATTACCGCGAAATCTGGGTGTTCAGGCCACAATTAATGAAGTCGGGACAGGCTACAACAGGCCGCGACAGGCCACAGCGGCCACGGGCCACCGGGAAACTCCCGGTAGCCCGCCGGGCCAGTCCAGCACTGAACATTACATGTATAAAAAAACCTGTATTGGGGCTGCATAAATCACATCCTTCTCATAACCACACAGAAAAAAGTCTAAACCCAATGTGCAATAAAACTGATCATCCGATAGAATGAGCGGGGTAACTAGTATTATAAGATAAAACTATATGTAGAAGCTGTTAGTAACTCGGTACTAATCATTTATATAACACGATAGTTTGTTTCTTTCGACCCGCCATTAGTACTAACAGCGCTTACCATCTGTCGGCAAATATGAAAGCCTTTACTTTATACAGGGTGTCTCGCCGAACACCTACCAGGTGATTTATTTCATAATCATGTTAATTCAAAAAACTTTTGATTATGAATTTAAGTAAATGACATGTGACAAATTCAATGAAACATGTTAAATTCATGTGACATTGTTGCATCACTGTTTTGCAACAACCAACAAGGCTACGCAAAAAATGTCAATTGCAAAGTTGTAGAGGACCATCTAATTAGTCTGGAACTGTTCTTAAAAAAATTATTTCTTACTGAAAAGTTTTGAGAAAAAAAGATTTGAAATGTTAGTCTACTCAGCTTTGTAACCTAAAAATATCATGTGAAATGTATTTCCAAAATAAATTATTTCCTTTCTTTTGTGTTTCCTCTCTTCTACTTACAAGTATGACCCAATAAAGTGTCCTAATTGAGGATTAGCTTGGTTGCCTCAATAGTTTTAGGTTACAAAGCTGAGTTACAAAGCTGAGTAGATCAATGTTTCAAACCTTTTTTTCTCAAAACTTTTCAGTAAGAAATAATTTTTTTAAGAACAGTTCTAGACTAATTAGATGGATCTCTACAACTTTGCAATTGACATTTTTTGCGTAGCATTGTTGGTTTAAAAGTTATGAGTTGCAAAACAGTGATGCAACAATGTAGACCTGTGCGCCGACTCGGCTCGGCGGCTGGTCGGCTTGACCCCAGCCGCCGCCGTCGTGTGGCGACAATTTACAAGCCGCCGCCGCCGCTGATTTTCCGGCGTAGAACGGCTGAATTTTTTTTTTTTTTTTTTTTTTTTTTTACAAAACGTTTTTGCTACGTTTTGTATTCGAGATTTCAGTCAGTTTTTATTTTTTTTTTGTTAATTTTTGTTAATTTTTTTTTTTTGGGGGGGGGGGGGGGGGGTTTATTGGGTTTATTTTTGGATTTTACATCCCAAATTTGCTGGCCGCCGCCGATACCGTATTGGATCGGCTGAGCCGTCAGCCGCCGGCCCCTGCGAACGAGCCGGATTCGAGCCGCCGCCATCTCGTGGCGGCCAGCCGAATCAAGCCGCCGCCGAAAAATTACGCTTGGCGCACAGGTCTACAACAATGTCACATGAATTTAACATGTTTCATTGAATTCGTCACATGTCATTTACTTAAATTCATAATCAAAAGTTTTTTTGAATTAACATGATTAAGAAATAATTCACCTGGTAGGTGTTCAGCGAGACACCCTGTATTCGTCATTTCAAACGGCTTGTGGAGACTTCGGTGCTAAAATTTGACTGTTGAATGTGTTTTATAGACAGATTGGATTGATTGCTCTTAGCGCATTTCTGTATACATTGCTTAATGCTGTAACTGTGTTTTCTGCGATTGGACACTTGTCTTTTATGACGAAGATTCCTGTGGAGTATCTATTCGATTCCCACAGTGGGTGGTTGTTAATTTGATATTGTACCATTTTTTAACGTGCTCGTTGATTGACTTGTTATTTTGCAGGTCTCGCTTTAAATTTGACTATTTTTATGGAACTTCTTGGTCGGAGTTGGGGATCAAATCTGTGGTGCATTCTTTTTTTGTTAAAGGAGATATTGATGACGCTGATCGCTCAAGTGCGTTTGTCGTTGCTGGCTTTTATCATTCACCTCGTTCTGTTTGCTGTATTGTTTCTAGATGAGTTTTTTAAACGTGATGACGAGTGTTGTGTACGAAGAGGTTGATCGCCTGAAAAATCACTACAGCAAGATTCGTCTAGTAATTTGCATTGTTAGTTTCGTATCTGGAATGGCGTGCACTACTCAAGTACTGTATTTCTGATTATTATTATTATTAATAATAATAAATAATAATAATAATAATTTTTAGGGAGGCATATACGTTGTGGAATTTTTGCGCGTGTACGTACCGCACATGCCGCTCACGGGAATAGGCCTATGTCAGATTGTTTTCCTCTCTTGCTTCTACGGTGGGTAAGGAGGTTTCTGTTGGTATGGTTTTTGATGATTGTGTTAACAGCGTCAGATTATTTCCTTTTGGGGTTCTTTCAGCAAAGTGCCAATTAAAATTCCTTCATTTGGCCTATTAATTACTGAATATTCAGATCAGAAATGAAATCTTCAAAATTTTAAGCCAAAATAAATCCTTTTACTTGCGGCAGAATACATTTTTATAGGAAATAAATTTATTTTGAGCTGAAAAAATTGAATTCTGAGCTGAAAAAATTGCATTCTGAGCTGAAAAAATTGCATTCAAAACAATGGATTTTTCGGTGAAATCAAAATGCTTCCGCTCCAGCTTGTACGTCAGCCCTTTTTAATTTGGTTGTAAAAACCAAAAGCAGTCATAAAAACGACTTGAATGTCTAATCTATAGTAGTGCTTTGTGTGGTTTATGGTGAAATTGCAGCATCAATTTGGTGAAGCATTGCAGTAAAGTGTCAACGCGTTACCTAGGTATGAGTTCATATTTAATTCTTACTTTTTTTTTAATTTTTCAAGGTGCGACACAATTTTTTATGGACGTAAACTTTATGCTGAGTATTAAGATTCCCGCTGGATTTGCCGCCGTGTGGTTACTGCTTTGTCCAGTTCTCCTTCTAGTTAAGTGTAGTTTCTCATCATTTAATGTATTATTCCTTTGTTAAAATTTATTTATAAAATCAGATGCTATTTGTGGCGAATATCTACGACTTGTACAATACGGATTATTACGAACTTCCGGCAAAAATACGGATATTCGGCAATATACTCGCTTTCCTCACTTTGATGCCGATTCCGTTCGGGGTCTTCCTCGGCATCTATCGTTGCCACAAAGATGGCGCGTGGAAGAACAGCTTTTTGCCACATCCGAATTGGGGTCCACGAGACACAGTGATTAAAATATTGTACATAAATTGGCTCAGACACAAGAAACGAGGCATCGAGGCAATCGAGGTAGATGAAACGCTCAAGGAATTGGGACCGAACAGTAAACTTGTGGATTTGAGGGCCGCCATGTTAGCGCACATGCGCAAAGATATTTTGTTGAGTCGATTAGGCGATTTGTTGCAATTCGATCAAGATGATGAGAGTGAAACAGACAGGCCGACACAACCGCCGATATCGATGGAAAAACATTACATTCCTTCACAAACTGAATATTGGAAGCCAAAGCCGCTAACAGGGAAGGAAACGATTGTATAAAATATTCGAATCTGGTTGAAATTGTGACAAATTGTCGGGAAATTGTCGTTTACTCAGTGTGGGAATTTGACATTTTTAATAATAATAATATGAATAATTAAACGGTGGAAGTAAAATTTTTTGGCCCAAAAAATTAAAATGTGGTTGAAAACTTCACAATTTGCTAATTGTTGAAAACAGCCACAAGATGCCACTGGCATCACTATTACCACAGTCTATAGACTGTGCTGTTACCTCGTGCTTGAACATCATCAAAATGGCGTTAGTAAATACATTTTTCCCTCCTGAAGATACCACAGAAGCATGGTACCGCGCTTATTCCGTCTACCAATCCCTCGAACTTCCTTCGAGAATCCAATGGGGCAATACAAGAAGAGAATTCCTTATCTCCTCCATTGCATTCTCAATTTGTTTGGCCAATGCTTGGCGATTTGCTTATGTGGCTTACATCTGCGGAAAAGGCATGTAGAAACCCAAAGTTATTTTCAACACAAATCAAACTCTAAAGAAATGATTTATTGCTGCAGGTGGAATGGTGTTGCCTTACCTTATTCTCACAGTGACTGTTGGATTTCCTCTTTTGGCTTTTGAATGTTTTCTTGGACAGTTCACTGCATGCAGTCCAGTTTCAGCTTTCAATTTCGCTGTGATCGGCCGAGGTAAAATGCTAAAATGCATAATTAACACGATCAAATAGTGAAAGCTGTTGTGTTTTTTAAAGGCATAGGTTTTTCAATGGGTATGGTTTGTTGGCTAATGTCCATTTATTCCATCATGTACATTGTGTATCCCATCAAGTATCTTTTTCTCACTTTGGAACGTGATCTGCCTTGGACTGTGTGTACAAATCTGACGGCTATCAATAGCACTTGTGTTCCAATAGTGGAATATGCTGTGAGTGGTCAATGCAAGGTTGGTTTTGTACTTGAGCAAAATTTGATTATTTTTTTTCTTTTTAGACATTCAATCATTCAAGGTGTGCGAATGCTTCCTCAATGGGCATACCTTGTCCTCAAATAGCTGCTGGTATTTTTTGGAGGTGAGTGTACTGTAAATTGTACAGTAAATTGTATAATTTTGAGATTTTGGATTTCAGAACTAAAGTCCTCTCTGTGGAAAGAGGCATGTCAATTACATGGCTTGGAAAGGTTACTTGGGACAAGTTTATTCTCGTAGCTTTCTCTTGGGGACTTGTTTTCTTGTTTACAGTTTCTGGATTGAGGGGAACGTCGAGAGTATTTTGATCACAATTTTTATACTCAACATATACATCTAATGAGGAATACTTCAGGTTTCAACTGTCTCACTTGTGTATCCTCTTGTTATTCTTCTTATTCTGTTGATATGGATGGGCATTCAAGATGGCGCTGCATCAGGCTTGGAATATTTTTTCGTGCCAGATTTAGCCAAAATTAGTAATGTGAAAGTGGGTTTTTTTGACACTTGCTGGGGATTGAAAACCCGACTAAGTCTTCCAGTTTGGTTTCAGGTTTGGACTGAAGCTGGTACTCAGGTCATTATGACTTATGGATTGTGCACTGGAGGACAACTTTTGCTTGCCAGTTACAACAGATTCGACAACAATATACACAAGTATGTTTCCTTCAATACAGGTTGTCCACAAGACAATGTACCCTTTTTAATGAAAAGTACAAAGTATAACGAAACAATTCAATCGGTATTTGAAATCTTGCCAAGTACATGTAACATTGCAGGTGTTACACTGGTTGCAAATCCTGTATTGGGACTGCATAAATCACATCCTTCGCATCAGTGTTGTATCAAACACGAACTAATAGTTTGTGTTCATGAACGAAAAATTCGAACTTCGTTCACTTTTATAGGAGTGAACTTAACTTAGAACTTAGAACTCTTAGAACTTAGAAATCTTGCCAAGTACATGTAACATTGCAGGTGTTACAAGGGTTGCAAATCTAGTATTAGGGCTGCATAAATCACATCCTTCACATAACCACACAGAAAAAAGTCTACACCCAATGTGCTGCTCATCCTATCGGATGATCAGTTTAACTATGTGTAGTACAAGATAAAACTATGTAGAAGCAGTCAGTAACCCAGTACTAATCATTTACTTAACAAGAAAGATTGTTTGTTTCGAACCCGCCATTAGTACTAACAGCTAACACCATCTATCGGCAAATATAAAAGCCTGTACTTTATATTCATCATTTCAAACGGGTACATCGGTTTGTGGAGACATCGGTGCTAAAATTTGACAGTTGAATGTGTTTTATAGACAAATTGGATTGATTGCTCTCAGCGCATTTGTGTATACATTGCTTAATGCTGTGACTGTGTTTTCTGTGATTGGACACTTGTCTTTTATTATGAAGAGACCTGTGGAGAGTCTATTCAGTACCCACAGTGGGTGCTTGTTAATTTGTTATTGAACCAATTCTTAACGTGCTCGTTGATTGACTTTTTATTTTGCAGGTCTCGGTTTAAATTTGATCATGTTTATGGAAATTCTTGGTCGGAGTTGGGGATCAAATCTGTGGTGCATTCTTTTTTTGTTAAAGGAGATATTGATGACTATGACCGCTCAAGTGCGTTTGTCGTTGCTGGCTTTTATCATTCGCCTCGTTCTGTTTGCTGTATTGTTTCTAGGTGAGTTTTTTAAACGTAATGACGAGTGTTGTGTACGAAGAGGTTGATCGCCTGAAAAATCACTACAGCAAGATTCGTCTAGCAATTTGCATTCTTAGTTTCGTAGCCGGAATCGCGTGCACTACTCAAGTACTGTATTTCTTCTTTTTCTTCTTCTTCTTCTTATTAATTAATAATTAATAATTATATAATAATAATTTTTAGGGAGGCATATACGTTGTGGAATTTTTGCGCGTGTACGTACCGCACGTGTCGCTCACGGGAATAGGCCTAAGTCAGATTGTTTTCCTCGCTTGCTGCTACGGTGGGTATGGACGTTTCTTTTGTTATGGTTTCTGGTGATTCTGTTAACAGCGTCAGATTATTTCTTTTTGGGGTTCTTTCAGCAAAGTGCCAATTAAAATTCTTTTGTATGGCCCATTACTTAATATTCAGAATTGACACCTTCAGAATTTCAAGCCAAAATAGATGATTTTGCTTGCGGAAAAATATATTTCTGTGGAAAATAAAATTATTTTGATTTGAAAAAATTGCACTTTGAGCTGAAAAAATTGCATTTTGAGCTGAAAAAATTGCATTTTGAGCTGAAAAAATTGCATTTTGAGCTGAAAAAATTGCATTTTGAGCTGAAAAAATTGCATTTTGAGCTGAAAAAATTGCATTTTGAGCTGAAAAAATTGGATTTTGAGCTGAAAAAATTGCATTTTGAGCTGAAAAAATTGCATTTTGAGCTGAAAAAATTGCATTTTGAGCTGAAAAAATTGCATCCAAAACAATGGAGTTTTCGGTGAAATCAAAATGCTTCCACTCCAACTTGTTCGGCAGTCCTTTTTAATTTGGTTATAACTAGGCTATAAAAACCAAAACCAGACATAAACCACTTGAATGTCCAATCTAGTATGTGCTTTGTGTACTTTATGGTAAAATTGCAGCATCACTTTGGTGACGCATTGCAGTAAAGTGTCAACGCATTACCGAGGTATGAGTACATATTTAATTCTCACATTTCTTTTTAATTTTTCAAGGTGCGACACAATTTTTTCTGGACGTAAACTTTATGCTGAGTATTAAGATTCCCGCTGGATTTGCCGCTGTGTGGTTACTGCTTTGTCCAGTTCTCCTTCTAGTTAAGTGTAGTTTCTCATCATTTAATTTATTATTCCTTTGTTAAAATTTATTTAAAAAATCAGATGCTATTTGGGGCGAATATGTATAACTTGTACCAGACGGATTATTACTTTCTTCCGGTAAAAATACGAATATTCGGCAATATACTCGCTTTCCTCACTTTGGTGCCGATTCCGTTCGGGGTCTTACTCGGCATCTATCGTTGCCACAAAGCTGGCGCGTGGAAGAACAGCTTTCGGCCACATCCGAATTGGGGTCCACGAGACACAGTGATTAAAATATTGTACATAAATTGGCTCAGACACAAGAAACGAGGCATCGAGGCAGACGAGACGGATGAAACGCTCGAGCAATTGGGATCGAACAGTAAACTTTTGGATTTGAGGGCCGCCATGTTGGCGCACATGCGCAAAGATATTTTGTTGAGTCGATTAGGCGATTTGTTGCATTTCGAGCAAGATGATGAGAATGAAACAGACACGCCGACACAACCGCCGATACCGATGGAAAGACATTCCATTCCTCCAAAAAGTGAATATTGGAAGCCAACGCCGCTAACAGGGAAGGAAAAGATTGTATAAAATGTTCGAATCTGGTTGAAATTGTGACAAATTGTTGGAACATTGTCGTTTACTCAGTGTGGGAATTTGAGATTTTTAATAATAATATGAATAATTAAACAATGGAAGTAAAATTTCTGGAAATTTTTGCAATAAATACGTTGAAAATTAATATTTCCCCGCTGTGTAAGGATTTGGGTTGAGTTGCGGTCCGGCTCTGCCCGCTTTTCCCGTCTTATTTTGTTGGGGGTATATTACTGCAAGCCAGATCTCAGGGTTACTGCATTTGGTGCTTGTTTTGATGGTTTGATTGATTACGATGGTTATATATTTATTTTGGTGGATTTTAATCTTCCGAAAGTGTTTTGGCCTGCCTTTTCTGTCGATCGGTAATTTCTTTAAAACACGCATCGGTAAACAAGGATCGAATCCACCATTACTGCATGCAATACGTGGTAAACGTACGGACAACGTTTTTCAATGTCGTTTGGCCCAAAAAATGAATTTTTAGCCCAAAAAATTAATTTCTGGTTCAAAAAATTAAAATGTCGTTGAAAAATTTGCTAATTGTTTGAAACAGCCACAAGATGCCACTGACATCAATATTAACCTCGTGCTTGAACATCATCAAAATGTCGTTAGTAAATACATTTATCCCTCGTGAAGATACCACAGAAGCATGGTACCGCGCTTACTCCGTCTACCAATCCCTCGAACTTCCTTCGAGAATCCAATGGGGCAAAACAAGAAGCGAATTCCTTATCTCCTCCATTGCATTCTCAGTTTGTTTGGCCAATGCTTGGCGATTTGCTTATGTGGCTTACATCTGCGGAAAAGGCATGTAGACACCCAAAGTTATTTTCAACACAAATCAAACTCTAAACAAATGATTTATTGCTGCAGGTGGAATGGTGTTGCCTTATCTTATTCTCACAGTGACTGTTGGACTTCCTCTTTTGGCTTTTGAATGTTTTCTTGGACAGTTCACTGCAAGCAGTCCAGTTTCAGCTTTTAATTTTACTGTGATCGCCCGAGGTATAAAATGCTAAAATGCATAATTAACACGATCAAATAGTGAAAGTTGTTGTGTTTTTTAAAGGCATAGGTTTTTCAATGGGTATGGTTTGTTGGCTAATGTCCATTTATTCCATCATGTTCATTGTGTATCCCATCAAGTATCTTTTTTTCACTTTGGAAAGTCATTTACCTTGGACTGTGTGTCCAAATCAGACGGCTATCAATAACACTTGTGTTCCAATAGTGCAATATGCTGTGAGTGGTCAATGCAAGTTTGGTTTTGAACTTGACCAACTAAATTTGATCTTTGTTTTCTTTTTAGGCATTCAATTATTCAAAGTGTGCGAATATTCCCCTCGAAATACCTTGTCCTGAAACAGCAGCTGCCGTGTTTTGGGAGTGAGTGTACCGTAAATTGTACAGTCAATTGTTTAATTTTGAGATTTTGGATTTCAGCACTAAAGTCCTCTCTGTGGAAAGAGACATGACAATTACATCGCTTGGAAAGATTACTTCGGACAAGTTTATTCTCGTAGCTTTCTCTTGGGGACTTGTTTTCTTGTTTACAGTTTCTGGATTGAGGGGAACATCGAGGGTATTTTGATCACAATTTTTATACTTAACATATTTAAATGATACATTTAATATGGAATACTTCAGGTTTCAACTGTCTCACTTGTGTATCTTATTATCATTCTTTTTATTCTGTTGATATGGAGTGGCATTCAAGATGGCGCTGCATCAGGCTTGGAATATTTTTTCATACCCGATTTAGCCAAAATGAGTGATGTAAAAGTGGGTTTTTTGACACTTGTTGGTTGAAAACCCGACTAAGTCTTAGAGTTTGGTTTCAGGTTTGGACTGAAGCTGGTACTCAGGTCATTATGACTTATGGATTGTGCACTGGAGGACAACTTCTGCTTGCCAGTTACAACAGATTCGACAACAATTTACACAAGTATGTTTCCTTCAATACAGGTTGTCCACAAGACAATGTACCCTTTTTAATGAAAAGTACAAAGTATAACGAAACAATTCAATCGGTATTTGAAATCTTGCCAAGTAAATGTAACATTAAAGGTGTTACACTGGTTGCAAATCCTGTATTGGGGCTCTATAAATCACATCCTTCGCATCAGTGTTGTATCAAACACGAACTAATAGTTTGTGTTCATGAACGAAAAATTCGAACTTTGTTTACTTTCATGTTTGATGATGAAAACGTTGCAAAAATGTTAGTTTAAATGTTTAGATGATGTTTTAATCATCAAAACATTCATTTCTAATCACTTTTAACAACGAAAACAGTCATGAAAACGACTGCTTTACTAAAAAAAAAGTGTTTTAACTAACAGCTAACACCATCTGTCGGCAAATATAAAAGCCTTCACTTTATATTCATCATTTCAAACGGGTACATCGGTTTATGGAGACTTCGGTGCTAAAATTTGACAGTTGAATGTGTTTTATAGACAAATTGGATTGATTGCTCTCAGCGCGTTTGTGTATACATTGCTTAATGCTGTGACTGTGTTTTCTGCGATTGGACACTTGGCTTTTGTTACGAAGCTTCCTGTGGAGCATCTATTCAGTTCCAGCAGTAGGTGGTTGTTAATTTGTTATTGAACCATTTTTTAACGTGCTCGTTGATTGACTTGTTATTTTGCAGATATCGGTTTAAATTTGATCATGTTTATGGAAATTCTTGGGCGAAGTTGGGGATCAAATCTGTGGTGCATTCTTTTCTTGCTAAAGGAGATATTGATGACTCTGACCGCTCAAGTGCGTTTGTCGTTGCTGGCTTTTATCATTCGCCTCGTTCTGTTTGCTGTATTTTTTCTAGATGATTTTTTTAAACGTAATGACGAGTGTTATGTACGAAGAGGTTGATCGCCTGAAAAATCACTACAGCAAGATTCGTCTAGCAATTTGCATTCTTAGTTTCGTAGCCGGAATCGCGTGCACTACTCAAGTACTGTATTTCTTCTTCTTCTTCTTCTTATTAATAAATAATTAACAATTATATACCGTAATAATAATTTTTAGGGAGGCATATATGTTGTGGAATTTTTGCGCTTGTACGTACCGCACATGTCGCTCACGGGAATAGGCCTATGTCAGATTGTTTTCCTAGCTTGCTGCTACGGTGGGTATGGAGGTTTCTTTTGTTATGGTTTCTGGTGATTCTGTTAACAGCGTCAGATTATTTCCTTTTGGGGTTCTTTCAGCAAAGTGTCAATTAAAATTCCTTTGTGTGGCCCATTACTTAATATTCAGAAATGACATCTTCAGAATTTCAAGCCAAAATAGATGCTTTTGCTTGCGGGAAAATACATTTTTACGGGAAATAATTTTATTTTGAGCTGGAAAAATTGCATTTTGAGCTGAAGAAATTGCATTTTGAGCTGAAAAAATTGCATTTTGAGCTGAAAAAATTATATTTTGAGCTGAAAAAATTGCATTTTGAGCTGAAAAAATTGCATTTTGAGCTGAAAAAATTGCATTTTGAGCTGAAAAAATTGCATTTTGAGCTGAAAAAATTGCATTTTGAGCTGAAAAAATTGCATTTTGAGCTGAAAAAATTGCATTTTGAGCTGAAAAAATTGCATTTTGAGCTGAAAAAATTGCATTTTGAGCTGAAAAAATTGCATTCAAAAAATGGATTTTTCGGTGAACTCAAAATGGTTCCGCTCCAGCTTGTATGGCAGCCCTTTTTAATTTAGTTGTAAAAACCAATACCAGACATATAAACCACTTGAACGTCCAATGGTAGTATGTGCTTTATGGTAAGATTGCAGTATCAATTTGGTGAAGCATTGCAGTAAAGTGTCAACGCGTTACCTAGGTATGAGTACATGTTTAATTCTCACATTTCTTTTTAATTTTTCAAGGTGCGACACAATTTTTTCATGATGTAAGCTTTATGCTGAGTATTAAGATTCACGCTTCAGTTGCCGCCGTGTACTTAATGCTTTGTCCAGTCCTCCTTCTAGTTAAGTGTAGTTTCTGTTCATTTAATTTATTATTCTTTTATTGAAATTTATTTAAAAAAGCAGATGCTATTTGTGGCGAATATCTATGACTTGTACAATACGGATAATTACTTTCTTCCGGCAAAAATACGAATATTCGGCAACGTACTCGCTTTCCTCACTTTGATGCCGATTCCGTTCGGGGTCTTCCTCGGCATCTACCGTTGCCAGAGAGATGGCGCGTGGAAGAACAGCTTTCTGCCAAATCCGAATTGGGGTCCACGAGACACAGTGATTAAAATATTGTACATAAATTGGCTCAGACACAAGGAACGAGGCATCGAGGCAATCGAGGTAGACGAAACGCTCGAGGAATTGGGATCGAACAGAAAACTGTTGGATTTGAGGGCCGCCATGTTGGCGCACATGCGCAAAGATATTTTATTGAGTCGATTAGGCGATTTGTTGCATTTCGATCAAGATCGTGAGAGTGAAACAGACTTGCCGACACAACCGGCGATACCGATGGGAAAAAATTCCATCCCTACGCAAACTGACCCACGGAAGCCAACGCCGCTAACACGCAAGGAAACGACTTTATAAAATGTTCGAATCTGGTTGAAATTGTGACAAATTGTCGGAAAATTGTCGTTTACTCAGTGTGGGAATTTGAGATTTTTAAATATAATATGAATAATTAAACAGTGGAAATAAGATTTGTGGAATTTTTTGCAATAAATTCATTTTAAGTTAATATTTCCCCGGATTATTCGAAAATATTTAATTGGTGACATGCAATTTGGTTGTGATTCATATTCGTGTTGACACGTATATGGAAAATTGTTTTTATTTTAATTTTTTTTTTGGGTTTTTTTTTGTTGTTTTATTATTTTTTATTTGTTGTTTGTTATGAATCACTACCGGTGCGGTATTTATCGAAATTAAAATGTACGATTTGTTTCCTTTTCGTTCTGGGTGTCGTGTAAATTGCGGTGTAAAATGACGAGTTCATTCACGCAAGAAGAGTTACAATTTGTTGTTATGCGGATGGATTAAAATTATTAATTCAAGTTGATCTTCCTGGAGGAAGATGTTGCGGTGAAAGCAGAAGGGTGTAAAGCAGAAATTAATAAATTAAGTGGTTTCGTTTCCTGTCAGATTATTCGTCATCTTGGAAGTAATAATTTTCAAAACGTTTCCTAACTGTCACCTGTGATCACTATAATAATCACTATAATAAAATTTAATAAGCTGTCTGATGTACATAAAAGGTAATACAGTGTATATACAATGGATATAGGTGTGATTGAGAGGCACAAAAGCAAAAAGGTAATAATTTACCGTATAATTCTATGTTATATTACAACTTGGTTATATTACAACTTGGGAGTTGCAATAAAGTGAAAAAGAAATGATAAGAAATTGGGCCAAAAAAATGGGTCTGCTGGGGAGAAAATGAGTTGGCTTGGAAATACCCCAAATAACCCGAAAAAAAACTTTATCAGAAAAATAAATTGTAATTTATTTTTTAAATTTATTTTTTTATTTTTTTTTATTATTTTTTGCTTTTTTTGCATTGGAATAATTTTTAAATTTTCTCCAAATGAGCATTTGTCCAGAATTTTGAAGCATAATTTCTACATTTTGAAGCATAATTTCTACACTTTGAAGCAGAATTTCTACACTTTGAAGCAGAATTTCTACATTTTGAAGCAGAATTTCTACATTTTGAAGCAGAATTTCTACATTTTGAAGCAAAATTTCTACATTTTGAAGCAAAATTTCTACATTTTGAAGCAAAATTTCTACATTTTGAAGCAAAATTTCTACATTTTGAAGCAGAATTTCTACACTTTGAAGCAGAATTTCTACATTTTAAAGCAGAATTTCTACATTTTGAAGCAGAATTTCTACATTTTGAAGCAGAATTTCTACATTTTGAGGCAGAAGTTCTGTATATTGAATCAGAGTTTGTGTATTTTGAACCAGAATTGTGATATTTTGAACCAGAATTGTGATATTTTGAACCAGAATTGTGATATTTTGAACCAGAATTGTGATATTTTGAACCAGAATTGTGATATTTTGAACCAGAATTGAATCAGAATTGTTATTTTGAACCAGAATTGTTATTTTGAACCAGAATTGTTATTTTGAACCAGAATTTCGCTATTTCGAACAAGAATTTCGTTATTTCGAACAAGAATTTCGCTATTTTGAACCATAATTTCGTTACATTGAACCACAATTTCGCTATATTTGACCGCAATTTCGCTATATTGGACCATAATTTTGTTAGATTGAATTACAATTTCGCTATATTGGACCACAATTTCGCTATATTGAACCACAATTTCCTTAAATAAAAAAGAATCTCATAAACCATGTTAAACGACCCAGTGATTGATGACGTCAACCACCTAAATCCTCAATAATTAAAACACATAAAATTTATACATAATGAAAATTATGTAATACCTATAGTATATCCGTAATTATTTACTTACAGGATCTGCAGATTAATATCGAAACTTAACAGTGGGTTCAGCATCACAACATCCACCCCTAGGGCCTCCAACACGATTACGCGCATGTCGACACGGATTGCAAGCTAGGTTTTTCCGTCGTCATCCACCTTCAATTAATTAGGCTACATGTAGAAAAAGAGGGAAAATACCTGACGAAAGCGAATTTTTATCCTCGTACACCTGTATAAAAATGATGCTCCTACTAAATCCAAAACAAATCGTGTACAAACAGTCCAGAAATCATGAGTGTGTTGCAGCTATTCACCGTGCTTGTGTGTTTGTGTTTTGGCGCCTTCTCGCACCGGGTGCATCCTCGTTCTCGGCGGCATTATCGACACGGACTCGTGGATTCGCAGTGCACTGCCGATCCTTTGTCGACGTATCCGTCGTATCGGACACTCTGCCCGTTCAGGTGGGACATCAATGTGCAGGAAAATCGCATCCCTCAACAGCTACCGGAAGCACAGTGCAATTGTCCGGAGTCGCCGTGCGGGGGACACGGAAAAGGCGGTTTGTTTGTGTGTAAACCGATTTCGAGAACTTTTGAGGTTTTGATCGACGATCAGCCGAGTTATGTCAAGTTGGCCGTTGCGTGTGTTTGTATGCTGGAGGAGTTTGGACTGGAAGGACATCACGTGCAGTTACAGTAGTTGAATATTGGTGAAATAATGAATGGTTTTTATAATATTAATTTATTTTTTTTGTATTTTTTTAAGTGGATTAATTTTGAATTTTTTTGATTGTTTCGTTTATTTGTCACGAGGCTGCGGTGGTGACAGGCGTAAAAATACCAAAAAATTAACACAAAACTTGTAAATTAAAAAAATATTTTATAAATAAAAATAAAAATAAAAATATAAATATAAAAGAAATTTTTAAAATATATTTTCACGTTGTTTTTGTGGTAAGCGGAGTTGTTTTAATATTTTTATTAAATTTCATAACACGGAATGAGCAAATGACATTGAAATCTACGAGTTCAATGACATAGTCAACGACGTCACTGAAAACGTTATTTTTCCCAGAAACTCGTTCTATTTTGAGATACTGCAATTGCGTGATGTCATTTCGGAATCCCATTGGGAGATTCACAAGGTGTGTTTGGGGCTGGGTCGGCTGGGTGTGTGCTTCTCTTGTCGTCATATTGACGTCAATAGAAGGGAAAATGAAGGGAAAAATTAACGTTCCGACGAAGAGATTTCAATCTTTCGATTTTTCTTTCTAATCAAATAAGCGCAAGGGATGTTTGAACCGGATAAACAGACCCGGAACAAAAATGAAGACAATTCAAACGTATTAACATAATTGCATTGTTTATAAACAGAAAATAAATGAATTAATTGTTATTTCTTTTTTTTATTCTCAACAATTATTTTCATTCTCGTAAAATACCTTGAAAAACAACTTTTGAAAAGAATAAATGGCGGATGACATCACCCGCGAAAATTTGAAAGGTGATTCCCCGCGAACTCCAGCACTGACTCGCTGACCTTCATCGTCATCTTAAGTAGGTCAAATCTTCTCTTATTTCTTTATGGGTGAAGATATTATCTCATTTTACTTCTGTTCAAAAAAAAAGCAATAAAATTTTTTTTTTTAAATTTAAAAAAAAAAATTAAAGTTTACTTTCGTTTTCTGTATAAAAAATCGAAACCAACCGAAACAAACCCGTTAAAAAATAATAAAAATAAAAGTTTAATTTTTTTCTTCCAATGTTTGAGTCGGAAAAATGACTAAACAAACTCCCGAGTTCGGGAATTTTTTTACAATTCTTTGATCGTCAAACAAATCTTTCATTTTTCACATCCAATGAAATTGCGCTGCGCGGGGAATCTGCAGGAAGGACTGCGAGTTGTGCGGGGAAACACCGCGTTTGTCCCCGTCGGGTCATTTAAAAACTCTAGAAATGGACGAACACGAAATACTTTTGATCCGACGCGCAAAACCAAATGGCACGCATTTATTTATTCGCAATTTTCATCTTTTATTTGTTGGATGCGTCTGCGTACAACTTGAGAAGACACAAACTTGGTAAAACACTCCAAATTCCTTTTTTGTCGCACTCGAAAGAAGCAAGACAACTCAAAAGTGCCTTTAATCATTACGTGAAAAGACTCAAACGTTCGGCTTTGTTCCTACCCGACGTTATTGGCGATTATCAACCACCGAAACCGAATTCAAACGGCGCGTGTAGCGTGTTTTATGAATTGGACGAAGCGACCAATAGGATTCCGAGGAAGTTATGGAAGGCCAAATGTCGCAATTACAAGTGCGGTGGAGGTGCGGACATGTGTATACCGGTAATTTATCCACATTTTGTGATAAGAATTGATGGGGACAAGCTAATTCCCGCTTATGAAAACGTTACGACTAGTTATCAATGCACTTCGGACTATAAATCGGAAGAAGGGGCGGCTTTGCTCGTTCCAACACAATAACGGCGTCAAGTGTTGTTTATTTATTTTACTCGTTTACTGTGATGTATTTTTCATTCTCGTCCTGTTGTTAGTTCAAATGTATTTAATATTTATGCAGCAATCTCGATGGACTTTCATTGTATTTATTATTGTGTGTACTATTGTACAGATATTTTAAACATTTTTCATTATTTTATTTGTTTCATTATTAAATGAAAGACATTTTCTATTTATTCATTTATTTATTTCGTTTTATTTTATCACAAAATATAATTTTATTACTTTTATTTTAGTTTTTTTACGAGTAAAAATGGAAATTTCAGGGGGAAATCCCTGAATTTTTAAACAAAGGGAACCATTTTGTGGTGCAATTTTTCCAAACAAAATGATTTTAAACTTCGTTTTGGGTTTGTTTGCAGTTTCACAATTTTCTATTATGGTTTTCATGAATTTCTATTCAGTCGTTGCCACTTCTTTCGCTTTAGCGCCACGAGCAAATTGCTATAAATTAAAAATAAAAAATAAAATTAATTAAAAATTGAGTTTTTTAAAAAAATGTAAACATTCGAATAAACGCACAACGACGAGCGGTTTTCCATATAAAATATATCCATTTGTATCGTCCAAAGCAGTTTTCGCTTTTTGTTCGTTCGGTAACGTAACAAAAGCTTGTCCTTTCATGCGTCCTTCTTTCATCAACACCATAGCAAACCTAAAAATTACAAAAATTCAAATCAAACTTTATCTTTGTTTAAATTATCAAATCCAAACCTCAATTTTTCCTCTTCCGATCGATCGTCGACGTAAAATCCAAAAATCTTTTTCAAATCAACTTCGTTCACTCGCTTGCTCAAATTCTTTATGTACAAACGAGACGTCACTTGACCTGCATTGTACGATTTAAACACGGAACTGGAATTCATTTCTGCAAACAACGACCGAAATTAATCGAAATTCGGCTCGAAAAAAAATTTAATTTTCACCTTCTTTTGATATTTTGTTTCTCCTAATCTCCTCACGACTGATGTAATCATTTCCCGTCTCCAAATCATCATCTCGTCCGTCCATTTCCGCTTCTTCGTTTTCCACTTGAACCGGGGCGAACTGACCAAATCCACTTTCGATTATTTCCGCCTCTTTTTCCACTTCTTCGTCCGTTTTTTTAGTCATTGCTTCCAAATTGAGCTTGAATTCGATTTTCTTCGATGTTTGCGTGTCTGGCACCTCAAAAACATTCGTCTTTTCCGGCAAACTAGACGAAACTGGCGTCGTTTTGTTCAGTAAATTCAACATATCTTGGATTTTAAATTTTTTTCTGCTTTCATTCCTCGTTTTCAGACGCTTCACACCAAAAGATGAGTTTTTACTAAAATAATAAAATCAAAAACTCAATTAATTACACTTTTAACGTAAAAAAAAAACGCTTATTTCTACTTTTCGTCATCGCTTTCCAACTCGGATTCACTCGAATGCGCATTTTCATCCTTCTAAACACAAAAATAAATTAATTTCCGCGTCATTTCTTATTAATTTCGACTTACTAAAGGTGGAAGAGGCGTTTCTTCACCGAACGGAGCAGGTAAATTGAGTTTATTCATAAGATGTAACACTTGAGTGTAAAATTTCGGCACTGAAATAAGTGTATGTACAATATTCGTCAGAATTGTTTCCGTCGGTTTCGGATATGAATAGCGTAATTTCGGATTGATGGGATAGTTCAATCTGAAATAATACACGTCTGAGATTCAATTTATCGAGTTTTTTGTGTCGTGTATGTGATTCAATGTGTACCCAAATAACACGGACAAACTGTTGATATTCCGTTGTATCGCTTCCACTTGTTTGTTAAAATCGACGCTTTTTGATTTCACCGAATCGTTTTCTTTTGTCATCGTCTTCAAATTCGGTCTAAAATATTTTGGTATAATATGTTAGTTATAAATTTTTGATTTTTTTAATTTTTAATTTTTTAAAAACGTTTTAATCACTTTTTAAATCCACCTAGATGAGGAAAATAACGTTTTTGTTGTTGCCGCGCAAATTGAACGACTAAACGACTTCCTAAAACTTCGAGTTGATGCAGTCTCACTAATGCCTGAGAAAATAAATAAATAAATAAATAAATAAATAAACATAATTGGGTGTAAAATTACCTCTTGTGCAGCTTCCTCCGATGCAAAAACAGCAAAAGCCGAATTTTTCTATGAGGAATAAAAAATAATTAATTTAAATTTTAAAAAAATTATAAAAAAAGTTATATATTTTTACCATTCGTCCTGATTCTGGCATACATCGAATACAAGATGCACCAAAATGCTTCAATAAATCGTCCTTTTCCTCCGGCGTAAGCTCGGCAGGAAGGCAACGAACGAATAAAGTGTCATTCACAGCAGCCATTTTGTGTGTGAACAGAAGTAGATACTCGATATCGATATAGCCACTACACGACTCCCCGTGATTTAAATTAAACATTTGATTAACAACTGCAATTATTCCATTGTAACTTCACAATTAAATAGACCAAAAGAAATTTTGTTACAAGTAAACTTATAACTTACAATAAAAACGTGTTTTTATTTTTCAAAATTCTAGCGCATTATTACTCCTGGTACCGGAGCAATAACAAAATTGAGGAGTCGTATTGCGGGCAACCAACATCCGGTATGGTAAATGCATAACGTTATGTAAACAGCTGGTTGCTCGTGGTTATTGGTTAGGAAGACAATTGTCGGTCTTGAAATGCACGAAATCTAGTCAAACAATGTAAAAATCTTGAAGATAAATCATGAACGTTTTTGAAACACTGTGATATTTTTATTTGCAGGTGATTTTACAGAATAAAATGAAAGCGGTCGAGTGGGAAAATGAGGGGAAGAAACGTGCCGACGAGATTTCATTTTTAGGATTCAAAATCAGTAGATTTTCGACAACAGTTCAATTTTTGATCATAACATTTGGCATTTTTTGCTTTTATTTGATATATGGATGTATCCAGGTAGAATTCTTAACGAAGTAAACAAATTGTGTATTTTTCACTGATTTTTCACGTTTTTCTTTTAATATAGGAGTTGATATTTCGTCTGCCAGGCTTTAAGCCTTTCGGATGGTACTTAACGTTGATCCAATTCTCCGTTTACAGCATTTTAAGTCAAATCGAAATGCGTTTAACGCAACAGAAGGATACACGCAAAATTCCTGTTATGACATATCTGTTTTTGGCATTTTTAACGTTGTGTACTATGTGTTTTTCCAATTGGTCGGTCGGCTACATCAATTATCCGACGCAAGTTGTTTTTAAATGTTGTAAATTAATTCCAGTCATGATAGGCAGTGTTTTGATTCAAGGTATTTGAAGAAAAACACCGAGTTCGGTTGTTTTTAATTTTTTTTTTCGGTTTTGAAGGTAAACATTACGGGATTGTAGATTTTTTTGCTGCTGTTCTCATGAGTATTGGGTTAGTTTTTTTTACTTTGGCTGACAGCGAAGTGTCGCCCAATTTTGATGTTAGAGGTAAATATAGTATTTTTTTTTTTTTAAATTATTATTAATGGTTTTTATAATGTTTTTTAGGTATAGTAATGATTTGCATTGCCTTAACGGCCGATGCCATTATTGGTAATGTTCAAGAAAAAGCAATGAAATCACATCAAGCTTCCAATGTTGAAGTGGTAAATAAATTTTAAAAAATCTCAAAAAAAAAATTTAAAAAAAAAAATACATAATTTATTGTTTAGGTGTTTTACTCTTATACGATTGGATTTTTATATCTTTTTGTCTGTTCTTTTTTGTTTGGAAATTTAAAACCAGCCATTGCGTTTTGTGCCGAGGTATAAAAAAAACAAAAAAGACCCATTCCAGTAGAGTTGTGAATGGCAATTTCAGTTTATATTACGTAACATTTAATTCACAACTATACTAGAATTAAGTCCATAATGGATTTTTATTTATTTTAGCATCCCATTGAAACGTATGGTTACGCATTCATTTTTTCCGTTACGGGATATTTAGGAATTCAATTAGTATTGAATTTGATTCGCATTTCTGGAGCATTCGTTGCAGTTACAGGTAAAAATCATTAAAAAAATTATTTTTTTTACTAAATTTAAATTATTATCAATTTCAGTTACGACGCTTCGAAAAATGGTTTCCATCGTAATTTCGTTTCTTCTCTTTAATAAACCATTCACGTTACAGTTAATTACTAACGATTTTTACTGAAATTCGTTCCTAATACATTCAAAATATATATAGATACGCTTGGGCAGGATCGCTGGTCGTCCTCGGAATCTACTTAAACATTTATAGTAAAAAACAATCGACGTATTCAGTCAAAAAACCGAAATCAACCATTCAAGTTTAAAAATAAAATAAATCACAATTTATTCAACAATTTATTAGTGATGATTACATGAAATTACTGTATAATAATTATCTACATTAAAAATATTTTTGAATCGATTCCCCCAACGTTATTTCCATCGCTGCGATTACAGTTTGACATTTCTGCTCCACTTCGGTCGATTCATCTTCGAAAAACAAACGGAAAAACATTAATAACCCACAAAACTAACCCAAAAATACCAATCATTACCTTCCATCAATTCGGCCAAAAACGGAACAGTATCGGGCAACAAACTCAAGTAATCTTTTTCAAGATGGCGGTTCAATTCGCCTACACACTGCAAAGCTCCTAACCGGACTTTAGGCGAATGGTGTCTCGTTTTTAAAAGAATTTGATAATTCAGCGTCTTCCAATTAGCTTCGTCGGCCGTTGCTTCCGCCAGTTGGCCCAAACAAGGCGCCAAAAGTTTCTCAATTCGCTCGTCGTATCCGTTTTTGTCGGTTTCGTTTTCGATTTGATCGACGAGCGGGTTGACGAGGGTGTCGAATCGTTCCTTGTTGACGAATTTGTCTTTGTCGTACAAGAAACATTTGTGGAGTGTTTGTAAAATGAAATTAATGAGTGTGCTGCACTCGGTCTCGGATTCGAACATCGTGTCGCCCTTGCTGCTGTTGTTCGCGTTCAACAGAGACGCGGCATTCTGCACAAGGTGACCCGCGAACAAAAGAAAGAGGGATTTCAATTTGTCCACGATTTTGTCGGTCAAATGGTAAAATGTGATGGACCGTTCTACCGGCGCTTCGGCTTGACTTGCCCAATTGTAAATCTAAAACAAATTTTTAAAAAAACCATAAAAAATAAATAAAATTTAATTTAATACAAACAATTCAAACCTTGTAGAAAAGTGGACGGAAACTGGATTCCGATAGTTTCATTACCAACGCTAGGACCGGTTCGAATAAATATTCTTCAGAACTTGTTACGTCCTCCTGTGAAGAGAATTTTTAGGGTTATATCCGAATTCTAGTTCAGTTGTGAATGCAATCCAACCCACAATGACCACACGTGAAGTCACAAGTGTAATGGGAGTTGGAATTTTTAAAAATATAAACTTACGTTGGGATTTTGTGAGCGGAAATCGAGTATATTTAAGAAAAATGATTGCAAAGTATTCAGATTTGACGCTCTGGTTTCTTTATCCATGGTGACGATGCATTCGGCTAAAATGGACATTAAAGTCGATAGCGATTGCTTCGATTTAACCGTTATCTCTTCGTAGCAATTTGTAATTGCGGGTAGTAAAACGCGTGTTGGAACCATCGTAGCCAATTTGTGCCTAAAATAAAACCGTTAAAAAATAAAAAAAATATTTTATTTACACAAACAAACCTCAATGCGACAAGTTTGGAATCAATGGCGGGTTTTTGGCTGCAAATTTCATTACTCGAAACGACGCAAATCTAAATAAAAAAATCAAAATAAATAAATTTACAGAAAAACATTAGCTAAAAAACAACAAAAAAAACACCTGTTGTATCAAAGCCGGTAAATACGGGCTGAGAAAATGCGATAACGTCTCGACGAGTCGTAAAACACTCGAAATTACACTCATCAATAACAATTCTTGGCTGAAAAACCCAAAAACACGCAAAATTAAGCACAAAAATCCAATGAAAACCTCAAAAATAACATTTATCGTCACCTTAGCAGCCGCGAATGCTCGGAAAACACTTCCAACACGGCGGGCATGAATTTGTGCAGCGAACCGATGGCGTACGCACCGAGACAAGCGCACACTTCCACCAGACACAACAACGCACTGCCGCAAATAACGTCGTGCTCGATGTTTTGTGTGAACGAACAAATCACGACTTCCAGAACTCGCATCAGTTGATCGCTTTGATGCGAGCCGAACGAACGACACAACATCTTCAAGCTCAAAAGCGCCACTTGATGGTTGGTGCGAGTGGAATCGGAATTATCCACGTTTTCGACTTGGCGCAGAAGTGGGTCGATTAAAACAGCAAGAGACGACACCTGAAATGCGATTTAAAAAGGTTAAATTAAAGAAATACTGATAATTTTTCAGTTTTCCGATTTACTTCGCTCTCTTGCAACGCGTCGGGGTGGAATTGGAGCCGCGAATTGAGTAATTCCATCGCTTTTCTGCGCACGATCGACAAATCGCTGTCCATTAAGCTTGAAATAACGGACACGAAGAGCGAACCCGGTAGTAATGCATTGACCTGAATAAAATTTTAAAAAAATTTTAAATAAATTAAATTAATTATGAATTATTTAATTTTTTTGATATTTCTACGAACTTTGTCTAGAACTTCGTAAGTTCGATGTAGAAGTGTTTTCCAGAATTTCCACGTCGGTTTAGTCGAGTTCGATTCGGATGCTAATGCGACGCGGTTCGAAAAATGAAGGATTTGTTCGAGTAGGGTTTTACACGACGTTTCGAATTCCTTGGGTTGAACTTCACGGATTTCCGACACCTAAATTCAAATAAAATTCGTAAAGAATCAACGGTAAATAAAAATTGATTAATTATTTAATTCACCTGTTCCATGAACGTTTGGGAACTGACGACAGAAGCGACAAAAGTGACGCAGTTGAATTGAAAATGGCGGAATTCTTTAGCAGAATGCGTGTTGATGTCAAACACGGCATCGCATGGTTTAACCGGTTTCAAAATTCGTTTTGTCGACCGATCGTCTAGAAAACATAAAAAAAATAATAAAAATATATAAAGAAATGTAAAAGTGTAAAAAAAAATTAAAAAATAAAAACCTTTTTCGATCGGCAGTTGTGCCAAAATTTGAAATATCTCTTCGCTCGCTTTCAACTGAATGAAAGGCGAATAAGACGCCGCCAATGCCAACGCGAATTTAATCAAAGCGCTCGAAACATCCTATCAAATAAATAAACAAAATTAACCAAACCACTAAATTCGATTAAAAACGATCAATTTACCTTATTCCTAAAACCCTTCTCCGCGTTTTCATTCGTTTCTTGCCGCTTATACGTCACATTCAGTTGCAAAAGCAGCGCCAAAGTAGTCCCTAAGAACAATTCCGGGTTCAACGAATCCAGCAAATGGGAAAATATCGCTCGCCTTCGATGCACCGGCATATCGGGAAAAGCGTCGACAAAAATCCGCAGCACGTGAAACACCGGTTTGTTTCTACCACCGCTCGTTTGGTTCGTCGCCAACATGGCGGGCACGACAGCCTTGGTCGTGCGCGCCATTATTTCAAAACTGTAGTAATCGTCTTGACGCAACATATTCGTGCCCATGAAAGTGAAAATGGCCATCACATTGTGCAAAACGCTTTCCTAAAATAACAAATTAAATAAATAAATAAATAAAAATTAAAAATAAACCAAATAGTTACCGGAAACATGTTCGCCATTAGCGTGAGCAGCGAGAGCGCGTCGTTGTGTGTTTGTTTGTCTTTCGACGCTCTCAGACATTTCACGACTAAATCGATGTTCACGTATCGTTCGTTGCTCGACTCGGCCGACAATTTCGAACAACAGTGATGGACGCAAGTGAGAATTAACTGTTTTCTCGCTTCGGCCGAACTCTGGTCCTCCAATTCCAAACATCGTTTCAACAAATCGAACAAAAGCGGAACCAAATCGAGCAGCTTTTTGATTTTCTTCTTCGTTT
Organism: Strigamia acuminata; assembly: GCA_949358305.1. Classification (NCBI taxonomy): domain Eukaryota; kingdom Metazoa; phylum Arthropoda; class Chilopoda; order Geophilomorpha; family Linotaeniidae; genus Strigamia; species Strigamia acuminata. Next base: position 15,513,442 of record OX442315.1, on the reverse strand, counting down.
GGAGCGTTTCTAGAACGGCGCATACGTATTTCCACTGTTCCACCTCGTTTTCGGACTCTTTCGCGTTCTCTTCCAAGATGGACTCCACCCGGCGTCGTTTGGTCGGACGAATGGCGAGCGAGAGGTGCGGCAACGTGTTTAACAAATTCCGCAACACCGTTACGACGTGCACGGACTCTGATACGAGTTTCTTCAATATTTTGTTGATGGTTTCAGTCAGCTCCGGGTGTTCGTTCGACACTTTAAACTCGATCAACGCGTCGAATAAAACTTGCTGGTTGGTTTGGTCGAACGAATTAAATAATTCCTTCGTAATTAAACCCAGGACGACGGAACGACAGGACGTTTTCGCGTGTGGGAGCTCGAGTTTCGATTCGAGCGATGTTTTGAAAACCGCGACGATTTTTGCTTGCTGCGGAGCCGATGAAACAACTTCGGATGAAAATCTAATCAAAATGTGTTCAATCATTTTCCCCTGACTTTCGGTCAGTTTTTCGTGTCCAAATAACTTCTCAGCGAGTTCGCAGACCAACGACAAGCGTTTTGGCGAGTCGGTGAACCGCAAACATTGCAAAAGACTCGCTTTTACGAACTCAGACGCTGTTTTCGATCCAATTATGTCGAATAATAAATCGAGAATGACTTCATTTCGTTTGCAAAATTTAGCCAAAATTAACGGAAGTTGTCTGAAATAAATAATAAATAAATAAAAATTTTAATGTAATTTGATTTAATTAACTTACTCTAAATCCATTTCTAACTCCGCCCTGTTTTTAACGAGTCCATTAACGAGTGGTTTATAATTCAACTGCTTAAAATCTCTGCTATTAAGCGCCTCAAAACAGTCCAAAATTAAACCAAGCAATGGCGGCGGCGCTTCGGCTAACGCAACTAACAGCAGAGCGATACCTTCATTACACAGGAGAGAAAATAAAAAATTATTACCAAATATTTATAAATAAATATAAAATTAATTTACTTGGATTGTTTGCGTCATTTAAACACTCCAATTTCGCTGTTTGTAAGCAGTTTTTGGCGATGGATAACGATCGCGCTTGCATAACGTGCGTGATTTTTAAAAACGACTCGGCGACGGGCTGAGCATGCACCGTCCATAAAACGGTTAAAAAGCGGACAAATATTTGCGTGTCCTTGAAAACCTTGTTGATAAAATCTCCGAGCAACGTTCGAAATAAAGTTTGTTGTTGCAATTGCTCGTCGCAACTCGCCTGTTCCGTTAAAAGGTTGAAAACGTCTATCAAGAGACTCAGTAACGGGGTTTGGTCCACGCACGTACTCCACCAAGGATTTTCTGGAAATAAATAATGTTTATGAGCATTTTACTCGATGAATTGTCGATTAACGTACGTTTGAATGGTTCGGAGAAGGCGATACTGTTGATAACAACGGTTAAACTATCAGTCAGATGCGCAACTGGCAATCGATTACCGTCAACGATATTTAAACACGACTCCAAATCGGAACAATTATCGGACGATTCACAATGCAACTGAAATAAATATAAAATTAGGTTTTTGAAAAATGATAAAACGTATTTTTTTAACCATTTTTTTCAGTTTTAAACACTGAGCGCACAATTCGGTCAAAAAACTCGATAATTTAATCGATTCTTCTTGCGAGTGTAACGGAATTAAATGCTTCAATAGTGATGTGATCACAAACCGTGACTGAACGATCGATTTTGAACGAATAGTGCACTGTTCAATCAACAGCGTTAGCTAAAAACAAAAGCAAAAACAAAAAAAATTAAAATTTCTTCCATTTAATTTGGAATTTTCATACGTACAAATTGAAATCGCGATTCCCTGTCCAATTCCATCAATTTGCCGCCAACAAATTCAGTTATTTTTTCAAAAAACGTTGCCAAATTCTCTTGCGATAAACCTATTAAACAAACAAATAAATAAATATAAAAACATTAAATTCTGGATGTAATTCAAGACCTGGTTTTCCAAAAAAAAGTTTGTGCGTGTTTAACAAATACGATTCCATCAAACGACGAGCCAAATTCAGCGTGTGTATATTCGTGGGAAAAATATAAAAGATTAAATAAACGATAACTTTATCCAATTCATCATTAGACATGTTCGAAACGAATTTCTCGCTGCACATTCCATCAAGCACCAATTGGGTCAGTTGCGTATATGTCCTATAACAATTTTAAACAAAATAAATAAAATCGATAAATTTCAAATTATTTCCCATCAAATACCTTCCGTGTTTATCTAAAATCAATTTCATGGCGTCGAATAAAGTCCAGGTTGGGACAAAGTGGTAAATAATCTAAGAAAACATCAATAAATAAATACGTCGTATACAATAATACAATCTTAAAATAATTACCTCAAATTCACGAAATATTGCCATTGGTATTTGATAAAAATCGTCATGCAGACGAGCTTGCAACGCCTCGCTTACAAAATTTTCATTTTTCTCCTAAAAACCGCAAAAAAAATTAAAAATTAAAAACGGTTCGTTGAAATAAAATTAATTTTTCGCACTTTGTGGTCGCGAATTCGCTGTAATAATTTATCCACTGCTGCTTTTCTTCTTGCTTTGTTGGGGTGATTCAGATTAAGATACAGCGACGTTCCGTACAGCTTTGTAGACCGCTAAAAATAGATATATATATTATATAAATATATATTTTGTTAGTTCTATATTTTCTAGAATTTATTTCCGTTTTACGTTTTGTTTTCCAACATTTGTCGACGTAGTTAAAACTTTCTGAATGATATTTCGCTCCGATTCCGACGCTCTTTCCAAAAACATTTCCAAAACCTCGTCGAAAATGTCGGGATACCTAAAAATTATTATTAGAAAAAAAAAATAAATAAAAAAATTAAAAATAAAATGTTAAAAAAATTAAATGCAAATATTTACTTCGTTTCAAACTGACACAAAATTTTTGCCGTCACTTTTTGCTCGATACAATGATTCAAATGCAGTTCGATTAATTTCCTGTAAAAAACAAATAAATAAATAAATAAATTTCTAACTTTTTCTAATCAAATTTTATTACGTGATGGTTGCTCGCACGAGATCCCCATCCAATTTCAACTTGCGAACGATTTTTTTGAACAATTTAAAGACAACTTTTGACTTATCTTCTTCTTTTATCTTTTTTAATTTCATTTTAATGCTCAGTGTTTTATCGCCCATTAAAACAATGCAACCCAATAGAATCGGATGAATCAATGGCGTCAAATAAAAATCCTTTTCTAATTCGCATAACGTATCAACAAATTCATTTAACATTTCAAGTCGCAGCAAACACCTAAAAAAAAACCCAAAAAAATTAATTAAATAAAATCCAATTTCAATTTTTAATAATTTTCTAAACCAACCTATGAGGAATAGTTTCGTATTTTTGCGTTTGATAAAGCACAAGTAAACACATAATGGCTTCTGTGGAAACATTATCCTTAATTACTTTTACAACACTTTTAACAAATGTTTCGAATAATTTCGGTTTCATCACATTTTTAACTGCCAGTTGACTGATAAACATAAAAGATGCGCATTGTACATCTAAAATGGAACTCTCTAAACCACTTAAAATGTATGGTAAGACAACTGTGAGCAGATCGTGTCTCTTCTCTTTTTTACACTGCCGTATGAGCGAGACGATCGTCGACGAATAAAACGAGACGATAACTTGGTATTTTTTTGCATTTTCATCACCGTCCTGAAACAAAATTTTAAAAATATCGATCAAATGATGAATATTTAGACGTTCGTTTACGATTTACCCGTATTACTGGCTGTACAAGTTCGCAAATAAACGCCAGAAAATCTAAATTCCTCTCAGCGTAATTCACAATCGCAGATTTGACCAACGGAACTCCACTTTTCTGTCAATTTTAATTCATAATTTATACATTTTTCTAAAAAAATTTAATTTTAATTTATACCTGAACACTTTGAAGCCACTCCCATCTCGATTTCCTCCCGTGTAAATTAATCATCTGAATTGCACGAACAAACACGTTGGTTCCATGAAACGGTAGAAAACAGCGCACCAAATCGTCATCATTGTACAAATGGATGTGATATCTGTTAAAAATAACAAAAAACATTAATAAACAATACACAAATAGCAAAAATATCTCAAAAAGCATCAATAAATCTCAAAAAGCATCAATAAATCTCAAAAAGCATCAATAAATCTCAAAAAGCATCAATAAATCTCAAAAAGCATCAATAAATCTCAAAAAGCATCAAAAATCTCAAAAAGCATCAATTAATCTCAAAAACATCAAGAAATATCAAAAAATCTAAAAAAAACATCAAGAAATATCAATAAATATCAATGAACAATATACAAATATTGAAAAATACCACCCAACCTGTGAACGAGCCATTCGAGGGCCTTGTGAGCGGGTCGCAGCAAAACGTACGGCGATAATCGAAACAGAAAATCTGATATAACTTCGTCTAATTTCTTATTGATTTCTTTCGTTTGAACTGAACGTTCAAACATTTGCGACGACTCGCTGAATAAATTCTTTTCATATTGCTTAAAGTCTTCATCGATCAAAATAAGTTCCTCGAGACCGTTTAAACCTGCAAAAAGGGATTTTTAAATTAAAAATCATATTAGTTAAATGCGCCATTTTGATTTATTTAATTTATTGAATGTAATTTAATTCATTTGATTTTATTTAATTACCTAAACAATACGCGGTGGAACGTTCAAGATTGGCCGCTTCTTTCGGATCGTATAAAAAAGAAACACGGAATCTATCTGAATGTTTTAACTGTAAAGTTTGCGGTACGGCAAGACGTTTTAATTGCTCCGCTAACGAATGTGCCATTTTTTAAGATCAAAAAGGTGGAAGTACACGTGCTTCGCCCGCCATGCGCATCGTCCAATTATTTTCAATAAATGCCGCTAGGACACGACAAAAAAATCCAAACAAAATTTAATAAATCTTTAATAAAAAATATTCAATTGTATTTAAAATGAATTTAATTATCCGGATTTTACATTAAAATAATAATGATAATAAAATTCTCGCACAATTATTGATTTTAAATTTTAATGTCATATTCTAGGTCGGTTATGAAAGGAAATGATGTCATTACCAACCCTAAACAACTCACCTAGAACTGGAAGTACATTACAGTACCTTGCGAGCGGCTAGTTTGCCGTAATATTACCGAAGAGACGTTTTATATTTAAGTTTGTTCGTCCAAGATTTAAGGTAACAACGAATTTTACTCTCACGGAATGTTATTAACCTTTTTTTTTTGTTTCCCAGCTTAGATTTTTATCGTCTTTCGAAGTGAACAGTATAAATGACCCCGCCGAAGCGGAAAGCCAGTTCTGGCGCGCCTAATACAAGCGCCAAGAGAACTCGTCGCCAAACACAACAAAACGACAGCAACTCGCAAATAAATGAATTTGACACTCAATTGGTAGTACGCGACACCGCAGTCGTATGCCAAATTATTTCCTAATAAATAGGCATCGGTGCTAATAAATTCTTATCAATTTCTAGGACCAAACTGAAGCCGAAGTTGGGATAATCGAAGAAATAAAACTCAAAAACTTTATGTGCCATTCACGTCTCGATTTCAAATTCGGGTCCAATGTCAATTTCATCGTCGGTAGAAATGGAAGTAAGATGAATTAAATTACGCATCCGTGATTAAATCAAACTAAACTGAATTAAATGAAAAAAGTGATTTTTTTTAAATGAAATTTCTTCAATTTTAGGTGGCAAAAGTGCGATTTTGACGGGTTTAGTCGTGGGACTAGGCGGAAAAGCGACTGCTACCAGTCGTGGAACCACTATAAAAAGTTTTATTAAAAATGGAAAAAAGTATGGAAGAAAATTAAAAATTTATTGTTTTATTATTAATTAATATTAATGATAATTACAGTCTCGCTGAAGTTAGCATTACTCTACGGAACCGGGGCACGGATGCGTATAAACCGAACGAATACGGAGATAAAATTGTGATTACGAGAAAGCTTTACGGGGATGGACAAAGTGTATATACTTTAGCGAATTCTGCTGGTAATTTTAATCGTTCGTGTTTTTAATGAATTATTCTTGTGATTTTGTAATTAATTTACAATTTGTTTGTAGGCGTAAGTGTTAGTAAAAAGCGGGAAGAACTTGCGCACATTTTGGATCAATTCAACATTCAAGTTGATAATCCAGTGTCGATTTTAAACCAAGAAGTCAGTAGAAATTTTCTACACTCAAAAAGTCCACATGATAAATACAAGGTTATATAAGATGATTATTTTACTGGATTTTTTTTTTGTTTACAAGTGCATGGGTTTAAATTTCAGGCAAAGTAATGTAATTTATCAAAATTATAATATAACTGACGTAAATATGTTGAAAGTAGTCAAATTTATGATGTAATTGACGTAAATATGTTGCAAGTCGTCAAATTCATGCTGTAATTAACGTAAATATTGTGAAATCGTCAAATTCCAATTGTAGTTGATGTAAATACGTTGCAAATCGTCAAATTCCAATTGTAGTTGATGTAAATACGTTGCAAATCGTCAAATTCCAATTGTAATTGATGTAAATACGTTGCAAATCGTCAAATTCCAATTGTAATTGATGTAAATACGTTGCAAATCGTCAAATTCCAATTGTAATTGATGTAAATACGTTGCAAATCGTCAAATTCCAATTGTAATTGATGTAAATACGTTGCAAATCGTCAAATTCCAATTGTAATTGATGTAAATACGTTGCAAATCATCACTTTTATGTCGTAATTAACGTAAATAAGTTGCAAAATGCCAAATTTAAGTTGTAATTGATGTATTTGCGTTTTATTTGTTTAATCACGCCGAATGGCGTCATGTTTACGTATTTTTACCTCGAAATCTAAACCCATTTGCTTGAAAAACGATAAATCTTAACGGAAATTAATTGTTTTATGTTGTTGCAGTTTTTTTTAAAAGCGACACAATTGGAGCAAATGGATCGAGATTACAACACTGCCGATCACGACAGAAGACTAGCGAAAGAATTAATGGAATCGAAGCAACTGGCCTTGCCGCGAATAGAGAAGGAAGTGAACGATTGGAATAAAAGATATAAGATTCTCGAATCGATGGGGAAACTTCGAGAACGTCTAGACGAAGTGAAAAACGAAGCTGTGTGGGCTCAAGTGACCGAATTAGAAAATGTTAGTGAAAGATAATTGATTTATTGATTTTGATTTATTGATTTTTATTAATTTTTAATTCCAGGCACGTGATGGTCAAATGAACGCTCACGCTAAGGAGGAGCGACGTAGACCTAGATATTTAAGCAAAATTGATGAGTCAAAAGTATTTGGATTTTTTTTTAATGTTTTTTTTTTACTGTTCTGATTTTATTGTTTGGGTTTTTTGTAGAAAAAAGTAGCTGAGAAGAAAGCGGCGTTGAAAGATGCGCAAGAAAAGTTGACGCTTATTTCAAGTACTTTGGAAACTTTGCAACCGCAGAAGACAGAGAAGAAACAACTCCTCGAGACGGAGAAGCAAGTTCTGCGCAAAGTTCAGGTATGGAAGTGTGAAAGACGTAATTTTTATTTGCATTTTTGTTAATTTTTGTTTTTGTTAGATGGAACATGTTCAATTGAGGTCCGAAATCAAAACATTAGAGTCGGATAGAGAGAATTTAGTGAATAGGATCGGCGATATAAGAAACACGTAAGAAATAAATTGAATTTTATGAGTAAAATTGGCGAAAATTTTGTATTAAGCAAGAAAATTGTTGTTTTTAGGTCCGTTTTGCGTAATGACCAAGAAGACAGGCAAAAGCGTGTCGATGAGATGGCGACAAAAAAGGAAAAACAGCGAGATTTTGAAGCCCGAATAACAACGACTACTCACCACTTGAAACAACTACACAGCGCAGTGATTAAATACCAAGGCGATATCGACTTAAACCTGTAAAATTCAACATTTATCAATACCAAATCACTGTTTAATCGATCAATTTTAATTCAGTGAACAATCGAGACAGATTAAACAACGGATAGACCGAAAAACGACAGAACTCAAGAGTTTCGAAGGCTGTAGAACCAACCAATTACAAAAATACGGACGATGGGCGTCCGAATTAGAGCGAAAAATCGACGCGGCGGTCAGAAACAAACAATTCAAGGCCAGACCTTACGGTCCCATAGGTAGACACTTAAATTATCGATTAAAAATCCGATATTTACCTTTATTTTGATGATTTATTCAAAATTTAGGCGCATACATCACGCTTAAAGACGCCAAATGGGCGCTGGCCGTGGAAATCTGTCTCGGGGGTAACCTGAGGATGTTTATAGCGGACAATCACGAAGATTCGCGTCTTTTGGAGAGGCTGATGAAGGAATGCATCCAGGATCGACGACCCGACATTACAGTGACTCGCTACACCAATAAAGTGCGTTTGAAATGAATGAAAAAAATTGGATTTGAGTCTGAGTGATTTGATTTTTGTTGTTTCGATGCAGCTTCACGACGTGTCTAGGAATCGCACACGTTCCGACGCGCATCCGACTGTTTTTGACATGGTGGACGTTAAGGAAGTGATGATAATGAATTTTCTCATCGATCGCATGTCTATCGAGAATGTTTTGTTGATTGAAAACAATAGCGATGCTCGTGAAGTGATGTCCAAACGACCGCCGCAGAAATGCCGCATGGCTTACACGATTTCTGGGGATAAAGTGTTTCCGTTTCCGCATTATAGATATTATGCGGCCAAGGGAAACAGACGCGCACAGTTGTTACAAGGCAGCGTGGATGAGTTAATTAGGTATGAATTTGGTATTACGCTATTGTAGTTGGTTGAGGGGACGTGCTAGTTAGCCCCTGATCAGGCAAAAATGCATTTTTTGTTTATTAATGCATTTTTGTAGTTGAAATATGCAGTTTTAGGCTTAAAAATGTATTTTGGCATTTATAAATTGCAGTTTTAGGCTTAAAAATGTATTTTTGCATTTATAAATTGCAGTTTTAGGCTTAAAAATGTATTTTTGCATTTATAAATTGCAGTTTTAGGCTTAAAAATGTATTTTTGCATTTATAAATTGCAGTTTTGTGTCTAAAAATACACTTTATGCCTGATAATGTAAACAAAACTTCACCGGCACTAAATAAACTCGCTAAGGCTTCGAGTTTTTAACGTTTGCGGTTTTAATTGAAGGAATATCGAAGAGGATGTTACGGTTCTGCGCGGGCAGTTGCGGGATTGCGAAACGAAAATCCAATCGACACGTGTGGAACTCGATGAGAACAAACGAGAGATGCGGACGAATGAAGAACACTGTAAAGGCTTACATCAAAACATACAGAGGTTACAAAATGAGATTACGGAGTTGAATAATGTGGATGATTTGGAACCGGTTGACGTCACAACATTGGTAGAGTTTTCGTAGAAAAAGGAGAAATTGATCGAAACTTTTGATATTTTTATTTTTATATTTTTTTATTTTTTTCACATACAGGAACAGGAAATTAAGCATTGTGAAGAATCTTTAGCGGGATATCAAGAAAGATTTGAAGAATTAAAAGCCGATTTGGCCGACAGGAAGCAGGTGGTGGCCGAACTGGAAGGAAATATGAACGAATTGAACAAAAGGATTCAGAATATTCTGACGGAAAAAAGCGAACCGCTGAAAGTAGTGCTTAGTCATACACAGCAAGATGTGGCGTATGCCGAAGACGAGCGGAAACATTACGAGGGTTTGCTCAAAGAACAAGATAAGAAAGTGGAAAATTTGAAAAAGGAACTGGATAAGCTGGATGCAACAGTCAAGGTTTACTTAATTGCGTGTTAAAATGCAAAAATCAATTGTTTTTCGTGTAAAATCAATTGTTTTTCGTGTAAAATCAATTGTTTTTCGTGTAAAATCAATTGTTTTTCGTGTAAAATCAATTGTTTTTCGTGTAAAATCAATTGTTTTTCTGTAAAATCAATTGTTTTTCGTGTAAAATCAATTGTTTTTCATGTAAAATCAATTGTTTTTCGTGTAAAATTAATTTTCTTTCGTGTAAAACCATAATTTCGTCATGAATTCAAGTTTTATAAGTCGTTTACACTTAGAGATTATCAATATATTCATTAAACTAATTTTAAAATTTTATTTTAGTCGAGCCGGGAAAAAGCGACTCGCGTGTGTCCGCGAATCGAAACTTCGAGAGACCCAGAAAGCATCGACAACGAAATCGAACAAATTAACACCCAATTGCAATCTGACGAAAGAAGGTTATATTTATTTTTATTATAATTTTTATTATTTATTTTTTGACAAATATTTTTTTTCCTGCAGTTACGGCTCTAAAGAAGACGTGACGAGACAATATTACGAATGCAAAAAGAAATTTGAAATGGTTAAAAAAAACATCAACGATTTCAAGAGATTCATTAAAGTGAGTACACAAACAAACAAATACAGGATAAACAATAAAAAAAATGTTTTAAAAACAAAATAATTGCCACTCCAGACCCTGACTGAGTTACTGAAGAACCGCAGAGACAATTACTCCACTTTTCGTCGGAAAATCGCGTGGCGCGTTAACTTTCTCTTCATCATGTCTCTGAAACAACGAAACTACAACGGAAAAATCGAATTCGACCACGGCCGTGAACTCTTATCGATAAAAGTAATTTAAAAATCTCAAATTTGTCGCTTTAAATGATTAATTTTTTTTTTGTCGAAAAAAGGCGCAACCATTGCAAAACATCGCAGAAATGAACGAGGACATTCGTTCTTTGTCGGGCGGCGAAAGATCCTTTTCGACCATTTCGTTTATTTTGTCCATTTGGGAAGCGATGGAAGCTCCATTTCGGATTCTGGACGAGTTTGACGTGTTTATGGACATGGTGACTCGTCGCGTGAGTCTGAATATGTTGCTGGAATCTGCAGTGAGCAAACCCACTTGCCAATATTGTTTTCTCACTCCGTTGGAAATACCGTCGCACCAGAAGGAGAAATTCGACTGCAACAAAATCAAAGTTTTTAAAATGCCCGATCCCGAGCGGAATCCAACCACAAGCACCTTTACTCAACGATCTACTTGGGACGATGAGAATGAGAATGAGATTGAGAATGGACAGTGAAAAGATTACAATAAATCTTCATTTTAAAAACAAACATTTCATAAAATATTACAAAAAAAGTATTTATTTCATAATTCAGTACATTACTTTTTTAAAATAAAAATGTAAACATGTATATCGTTTAAATTTTCGTACTATTTTGAATAAAAATGACAAATATATTATCAATGAATGGTCAAAATTGTGATTTAAAGAGAACTGGACTGATGGAAAGCCATTTTCGGCCATTTTCCCATTTTCGCCAACGTGGAGCGACATCTTGTGTTAGTTGACGCATTTAGTTTTATCAAGTAAAAGCGCTTTAGTTATCTCAGTGTGATGGCGGCGACAAGTTTGAAGCGCACTCTTTACGTTGGTAAATCGTTTGTTTTTGAGGTATAATTTGAATTCTAATACAATTTAATGAACTTTTTAAAGGTGGTTTGCCTGAAGAAGTGGATGAGAAAATACTCCACGCTGCTTTCATACCGTTCGGTGATATAAGCGATATACAAATACCGCTTGACTATGAAACTCGTAAATATTTAAATATTTAATACGTTAAAACACTTGAAAAAATCAATTTCTGCTTTTAGAAAAACACCGCGGGTTTTCTTTTATCGAGTACGAACTCGCCGAAGATGCTGCAGCGGCCATTGATAACATGGTAGAAAAATTTAGTAAAAATCGATTGAATATTCTTAATAAAGTAAATTTTTTTTGGATTTTCAGAATGATTCGGAGTTATTTGGACGTACGATACGCGTGAATATTGCCAAACCAATGCGGATCAAGGAAGGATCTGTTCGACCAGTGTGGTCCGACGATGCGTGGCTTAAGGAACATGCCGGCGAAACGCTTAAAAAACCCGATGGAAACGAGGCTGAAAATGAGGAAACTACGGATGATACAAACACGAAAGAAAAATCGGATGAAGTATTAACAAAAATTATTATTATTATTATTTTCAGCTAAAAAAAATGAAATTTTGATGAAATTTTGTGAATTTTTTGTTCTTTTTAAATTTTTGTGAAATTTTTTGGATTTTTATGAATTTAATGTTTTATTTTTTTTAATTTTTTTAATTTGAATATTTTTTTCTAGACGACTGAAGAAGTCGAGAAAAGTGATACGACGAGGAATCCACAGGTGTTCCTTGATATTCGAGTCGGGAAGAGAAATGTGGGTCGTTTGATTATCTTATTACGAGCCGATGTTGTTCCGCTGACTGTTGGTAATTGGATATTTAAAAAATTAAAATTTTTAAAAAATTAATTTTTTTTTTACATTTTTAAAGAGAATTTTCGGTGTTTATGCACGCACGAGAAAGGATTCGGATACAAAGACACGATTTTCCATCGCATTATTCCAAGATTTGTGCGTTTTTTTTAAAGAAAATTTATTAATTTTAATTTTTTTTAAAATTATGATTAAATTTTCTTTTAGATGTGTCAAGGCGGTGACATAACCAATCACAACGGTTCGGGCGGTCGTTCAATTTACGGGAAAAAATTTTCGGATGAAAACTTCATATTAAAACACACAGGAACCGGTAAAAAAAAATTTTTTAAATTAATTTTTAAATTTTGTCAATTTAAATCAATTTCACATTTCAGGCGTTTTATCCATGGCCAATTCGGGTCCTAATACAAACAACTCCCAGTTTTTCATCACAACCGAACGGACTGATTGGTTTGTTTTATATAAATCGTTAAATTAAAGAGAAAAAAATTTAAAAAATTAAAATTTTAGGTTGGATGGAAAACACGTTGTATTCGGTCAAGTAATCGCTGGATTTGAAGTTATTAAAAAGATGGAGGTAAAAATTGAAACTGTAGAAGCGTTTTATTCGTTTTTATTCCGTTTTTATTTGTTTCTAGGCGTGCGGCAGTAAAGCGGGATCTCCGAGCGAGCGCGTCACAATTCACAATTGCGGAGAATTAGTGTAGAATACTTTATTATTATTATTGTTTTCTTTTATTTTTTTTTTTTTTAATAAATGATGTTTTCTTTTTTATTTGCTTTTAATGTTTTGTTCTTTCTCGTTTTTATTCGAAAAAAAGAAATTAACGATATTTTATAACATCCTTTCTACATAAAGATCTCCATTCAACTTTTACAAATCGGTATCAGGTTATTTAAGAATAAGTCGTTATGAATGAAATGTATAGCAATTTTGTGCCAAAAAAATGATTTAATAACATCAATATTCATTTATTGTTCGTCTAATTACAGCAATGAAAAGGCATTTATTACCAATCCGGTTACGTTACGTATTCCACCAGAAGGTGGCGCCATCTTTCAAAAAATCTCTTATTTACATTTAAAAGATAATATTTTAAAATTCAAACGGATTTCGGTCGAACCGGGCAGCGGGCGCCGAAAATCGGCGAAAAATCGAGCCGAAATTAACTAATTAGTACGAGCCATCATTATGCAAATGTCAGTTAATTTCGAATTTAAAATCATATTTGAAAACGTTCGGAAATTGGGGCGCAAACAAATTTACCCACAATGCTCCAGTAATTAAAAATGGCTCCCCTGTAATTAGCAGACGGCTTTGTTACTGACAAGAGACGGGATTTTTCTTTCGTAAGCAACAACTCGGGTCGGATTCATTCGTCTGTCTAATGTTGATGAAGAAGTGCACGTGAAACAACGGATTCCATGAAGGTAAATAAGACGGAAATTTGGAGTGGGAAGAACATTCCCGTTTCGGGGGGTAGAGAAATGGCGATGAATTGAAAATGGGCTTTTGACATTAAAAGATGGAAATTTTTCATAAGCACTTTACGGCACGTAAACGCGAGCGGCAACTAGTCTGCTCGTTAACCACCACTTTTTAGCATTTTAAACCGAGCGTGTCTACTTAATCTGATTGGTTGGCGACATTTTTGCTGGGTTAGTGGGCGAAAAAAAATCGACGGAAACGAATCGGGATCGGGATATTTTTCGCGGCCGGTCGCATCTTCGCATTGAAAATTCACCATGTCAAATGTCAGTGCGGTTATCGCTATTTAACCCTGTGTTAATTCTAACTATTTTTAGATGCCGTGCGAGTTTAGGATGCGGTGTGTGCCACCAAAGTTTCCACTTTGAAAGTTGTCTGTGGGCTTTTTTTTGGGGGGGATTTTTTTTTTTTTGGTTTTTTTTTTTTTTGGTGGCGGATTTTAGTTGTGTAAATATTGTTTGATGTTTTGATTTTGATTTTGTTTGATTTGTTTGGGTAAATAATGAATAGAGAGTTTTTTTTGTGTGTTTTAGGCCTAAATTTGTGTTGAGTTAGTGATTTGTTGACTTTTTTTTAATATTTTTATATTTGTAAAGGTTTTTTTTTAAATTTTTGTTGGTTTTTTTAATATTTAAAAAAATATTTTTTGAGTTATTTTGGAAATTTTAAATTATTCTGATCAATTATTATTTATTTTTTGTTGTCACGTTGCAACGGATTTTTATTTTAAAATGCTAATGAGGATTTTTTATTATTTTTCACTTTTATTTTATTTTTTTGGATTGTGAATTCTAAATTGGATTTTTCTACGTGGTAAAGTTTTGGGGTTTTGGAATATTATTAGCATAAAAATGATTAAAAGGAAAAATAATTAAATCACAAATAATAAACCTCCATTGATTTTTTCCTCCTTCTTTTCCCCCTTCGTATTTGTTTCATTTTATACGTGCAAGAGAAAACGAATGATATTGAATTATCAAATTTTTTTTTTCCGAATTATTATTATTTTTTTTTTATTTCGAATTTTTTTTTTTATTATTTATTATTTTTCTAACCCTAATTCTTAACCCTATTATTTATTACAACCCAGATATTTTTTTTTTCGTCTTTTAACCTTTTAAACCTCTTCTGGGAAGTTTTTAAATGTTTTTTAAATAATAAAAAATAAGTAAAATAAGTGATTAAAGAAAAATGAAATTGATAATATTTAAAAATAAATCAATATATATGAAATAGTTGAAATTCGAGATGGAAGAGAAAAAAATCATTCTAAAAAGTAAAAAATTATTTACGTAATCATAGAAAACAATTCATAGATAGTTTTTAAAAGTCATCAAAAAGTCGAGAATAATTCAAAAAAATCCAGAGAGTTGAAAATAGTTCAAAAAATTATCAAAAAACTCGAAAATAATTCAAAATCCATCAAAAATTATCTAAAAACTCGACAATAATTCAAAATATCCATCAAAAATTATCAAAAAACTTGAAAAAATTCAAAATATCCATTAAAAAATCATATAAATAACTCTAGATAATTAACAGATTCATCAAAAAAACTTAAAAACAAATGACAAAATCATCAAAAAAAGTTGCAAATAATTTTTAAAAATCATAAAAAAGGCCATAAATAATTTTAAAAATTATAAAAAAAAGGTCAAAGATAAATCCAAAAAATCATCAAAATCGTCAAAAACCAAATAAAAACCCAAAACAAATCAAAAAACACAAACCAAAACCCCCACGATACCAATAACGAACAAGTCTCATAAAAGAAACTTAAAAAAAAAAAAACACTCAATCCCAATCAAACAAAACAAAAAAAACAAAAAAACAAAAAACTTTCAACACCAACGAATTAAAATCCAAAATCCAAAATCCCAAAAAAAAAAACAAAAAAAACAAAAAAAAAATACCAAATGAGGTTAAACTTATTATCAACTTTACCGTAACACAAGATTTAAAACATTTACATGATATTAATTTTTTCATCTCTTTATACAAATTTTATTCTAATTCCATACCCTAAAGGTCTTCAACCGCAGCAAAACGAAACGAAAAAAAGGAAAAAATTACACACTATCTCGTCTTAGTAAACTAGGATAAGACGCTGTGAGAAAAACGAGGAAAAATACCTCCCAAAATCCCAATACAAACTCACGTACACCAAAACATAACCAAAAAAAATAAATAAATATAAAAATTAATTCAAAAAAAATTGAAACCGAACAAGGCTCTCTTTGAATCGAATCCATTTTTTTGCCCATTCTCCCTCTATGGGCTGAATTGTGATGGATAAATCTTTGAAATGTTTACATGGAATTTTAATTGCAATGATTAGGCTTAATTATTTGGACCCAATATTTTTTATTTTAAAAAAAATATATATTTTTTATTGGAGTTTTCGTGACGTTTTGGGTTAAGTTTGGGTTCTGCTTGTCCCCCCCATTGGTGGGTTTCGACGATGCCATTTGTATGGGGCCCCTAACAAAGTGGCAATAACTCTTAATGTGGTTCGTCAATGGTTGTTATGTGCGCGGATAGTAAGGGAAATGCATTAGAATAAAGATGGGTATAAAAAATGGATAAATTATGGAAATTTATGTGTTTTTTTTTTAATCTGATCATTGGCTGGATTTTCATTGGCTAATAGTTGTTAACCTCGGAGTTTTATTATGATTGTATTAAAAATTATGAGGTCAGTGAATTTATCAAGGAACTGACACGTATTTTTTTTTGTGGTTAGTTTAGGAAAGTTTGGGAATTTTTGAAATTGAGATTTTTACGGGTCATCAGTGAGTTGTAATTTTTTTGTTGACGATTCATTAAAGTTGGTGAGAAAACTTGCAAATTTGGCCAAATTAGTGAAGAAAAGATGCAAATTGGGCCATATTAGAGTAGAAAAGGTGCAAATTCGGCCATATTAGTGCAGAAAAGATGCAAATTTGGCCAAATTTGTGAGAAAACGTTGCAGATTTGAGCAAATCAATGACAAAACCGTGCAAATTCGACTAAATCAGTGGTAAATTGTGTAAATTTGGCGAAAAAACGCTTAGATTTTGCAAATTCGACCGTATTTCTCTGAAATAAACTGTAAAAATCATCACAATTCGACAAAGATAATAATCCAACTTAAATCTAACTAATCATCACATTTATTTCTTCTGGAAAATAAACAAAACCTACGCAAAATTGTTCAAAAAAGATATCCCAAAAAAAGAGAAAGAGAATAATGATAATAAAGCCAGAAATAGCATACACACCAAACCCAAGTTTTCCTTGTACAACGAGGAAAATAACACCACACAAAGCAACAATAACAATCACTTTACTTATTATTTATCAGTCGACTAGCAGTTTAAAGATAATTAATTTAATTTCTTAATACCCCAATCCCAACATGGCGGCGACACTTTACGAAATGTAAATGAACTTCACGATGGGTGATGAATTGTAAAACAGCAAAAGCGACGGTCGAAATAAAACTTAACAACTTTTAATTTTACTTGAGTTGAAAAATGACATTCTTTTTCACAAGTGACGCGTGGTCAGCGAGTTGAGGGTGGAATGTGGGTTACATAGAAAAAACGGGGTCTACATCCGGTCAACAAGGGCCGAAAGATACCCAATTTACATAAAAGAGGGCTCTCGAAAAGACCCTCGAGCGATTTATATAACACAAAAAGAACACAGACAATTTAATGCAATAACACAACTGAAAAGTCAGCAAAAACCATGATGAAACACAATTAAACACGATAATACACAATAAGGCACAATGAATGAAAAAGAACACAAAACACAAAACAAAACACAAAACACTTAATTGTAATAAACACAAATCAATCACTAAATTCAATCGATAATTAAACTAAGACAAAATTACTAAAATCAAATACATGAATAAACATTAAAAACAAATTAAATCAGTCTAGATTTTACATTGGGGGGGGGGGAATTCAATTAGTCTGAAGCCTCTAAAGAACACAGTCTTTGTACTGGGCGTCTCAAAGTTTTTCCTTCGGGCAAAGTCAATTCACAAGAGCGTATTTTTTCGTCCCGTCCGATAAAGGTATTTGAAACTCTTGCCATTTTCCATGACATTCGAGGCTGACCTTGTTCTTGAATGAGAACCAAATCCCCAATTTGAACTTCTTTTGAGGTTCGTACACGACGGAATTCACGAAGCTCGACAAGGTACTCGTGCGTCCAACGACGCCAAAGCAAATTAATCAAACGTTGACGCAGCTTCCATCGCTTCACGAGCTCGGGTCGAAATGAATTGTCGACACGACTTTCTGGACTGTAGACGTCTGGAAGCGTGATGAGACGTCCTCCGGTCAAAAAATGAGAAGGCGTCAGCGGTTCTTGCTCCAACGGATCGTCCGTAACGTAAGTGATTGGTCTCGAATTAACCGCAGCTTCGACCTCTGTCAAAACGGTCGACAGTTCTTCAAAGTCCAACGATGATCGAGCAAGGACTTTTTTTAAGCTCAGTTTAACAGTTTTGACCAGTCGCTCCCAAAATCCGCCCCACCACGGAGCCAATTCGACGATAAATTTCCACTGTATTTTTTGCTTTGACAAGAACCCCTGGAACAGCTCGTGCGAGAAGCTGTTGATGAATAAAGACAAGTCTTTTTCGGCTCGCTTAAAGGTTTTAGCATTGTCTGAGTAGACAATGCCAGGGACTCCTCTTCTTGCAATAAGTCGTTTAAATGCGAGAATGAATTTCTCCGTAGTGAGATCAGATACAAGTTCTAAATGAACAGCTCGCACCACGGCACAAGTGAACAGAGCGATGTAAGTCTTTTTTCCGTTTTTAGTGTATAGTGGTCCGGCGAAGTCTATGCCAATAATTTGAAATGGCTCCGCACGATTCACTCTGTCCGCAGGTAGCAGACCGACCGTTTGAGTCATCAATTTTGCGTTCACTCTTCGACAAGTCACGCATCGGGAAATCAATGTCTTGATGAATTTTCTTCCTTTTTTAACCCAGTATTTCGCTCTAAATTCTGACAGAGTGTTGCCTAGTCCTCCATGTAAAGTTCTATGATGACAATCTTCGACTATTAATTTTACAGCCGGTGAATTTGAATCCAAAACGATGGGGCTCACAAAATTTTCTATTCCCGTGTTAAAACGTATTCTCGAGTCGATTCGTATAATTTCATTCTGGTCGAGAACTACGGCTACGCTTGCTAGGGGTGAATCGCTTTTCAGTTTCGTTGAATTTTTCAAGCTATATATTTCCTCCGAAAATCTCTGTTTTTGTATACTGCGCAACCAATAAATTTCGGCTGTTTCTAACTCTTCCGTCTTTAACGGTCCGATGACTGTTTCGATTTTTCTTGAATTGTGGCAAAATCTCAAAATCCAGGCGGTGATTCGTTTGACTTTGGTCCAACTGCTGTACTTTTCAATATCGAAAATCGCCTCTTCACTTGATCGAGTCACATTTACGCGAGTATCTATTTCTTCAATTTCTTCTTCAAAGTTGGACTCTGTTTCTTCGTCGAATTTTTGTGGCCAATGTGTCTCGTCCTTTTTCAGCCACTCAGGGCCGCTCCACCATTCGATGTCTTGAACCAATTTGTCGGCCTCCATTCCTCGGGTTAACTTATCCGCTGGATTGACCTTCCCCGGGCAATGACGCCAACAGGCGACCTCGGTGTTCGTGCGGATTTCGCGGACTCGGTTCGAGACGAATGGATTTGACTTCTTCTGTTGCTCGCGAATCCAGAAATATGTAATGGACGAATCGGTCCAGTAGAAAACACGCTGAATTTCTAACTTCTTGAGTTTCACGGCAACTCGCGACAGCAGCAATGCGCCCATCAATTCGAGTTTGGGCAGCGTTAAAGACTTCAGTGGTGCAACGCGCGACTTCGACATACAGAGTGTGACTTCTACGGATGTTTCATTTTTTGTTCGAATGTAGACCACGACTCCATATGCTTTGGGGCTTGCGTCGCAAAACAAATGCAATTCACGATCTGGATTTGATTGTTGTCCAGCGCTGTAATGTCGAGGAACGGCAATTTTTCTTAGCAATACGACTTGTTGTCGCCAACTTGACCATTGTTTTGAAATGTCGGGGGGTAATGGCGAATCCCAACCTATATTTCGAGTCCATAATTCCTGGAACATCAGTTTGCCGACAATTACGAATGGTGTCGCAAATCCTAATGGATCGTAAATCCTTGCCACGGACTGAACGATCAAACGTTTTGATTCCTTGAGTTGATCTTGTGCGTCAGCCCATTCGCCTATTTCGAGCAGGAGGTGGTCGGTTATAAAGTTCCAGATCAGTCCCAACACGGACGTCGAGTGTTTGTCGGCGTCGACCAGATTTGCGTCCGACGGAATTTCTCTCGCAAAAAGTTCTCGCAAGCTTTGTGAGTTCGATTGCCATTTGCGTAGGGGCATGTGCGCTTCCATCATCAATTTGCGAGCTTCGTGGAATATTTTTTCCACCTCCCCTTCGGATTTGGCGCAACCGAGCAAGTCGTCGACGTAAAATTTATCTTTGATTTGAGCAACTGTTTCTTCATATTTTTCACGCATGTTGTCGAGATGTAGTTGAATTGAGTCGTTTAAAAGGTAGGGACTTGATTTGACTCCGAATACTACTCTTTTCTGGCGCATAACTCTGGGCTTCACAAACTGCCGACCGTCCCATTCTTCCGGTGTCCAAAGGAAACGAACGAAATCCCGATCTGCCATTCTCAGCAATAGCTGTAAAAACGCCTTTTCTATGTCCGAAAGATAAGCAAATGGTTCTTTTCGAAACAAAATCAGCAATATAAGTATTTCTGGCAGCAAATTAGGACCGCTGTCCAGGCAATCGTTCAGTGAAAGTTCATTTTTTCCTTTAGCTGAGGCATCGAAAACGATCCGAATCTTTGTCGTGACGCGATCTTCTTTAATAACGGCTCGGTGTGGCATGTAGTACGAATTTTCATGTTGCGGTTCATTAACTTCTTCGATTATTCCATCACGTATTTGATCGTCGAAAATTTGTTTGTAGGCGGCGTAGAATCCTGGATTTTTCTTAAATTTTCTTACCAGATTCCAAAAACGTTTCTCAGCAATTTCGTAATTATTGTGAAGTTTTCTCGGTTCGACCAACCACGGCAATGCGACGACGTATCTTCCTTCTTCTCTCGTCACTTGTTCGCGAAAACGAATTGCGCAGGAATTTCGATCGGTCAATGTTTCGTCTTCACTCTCGTGGCGAATGCCGATGGATTCGAGCTCCCAGAATTTTTTCAGACTCTCGTCCAGTCGCTCCTCGAGACGCACACTGCACACGCGGGTGACTAGTGTGGACATTGTCGTGACATTTATTGATGACCCCATCAAAGTCCAGCCAAATAGCGTCTCTATGGCGATCAAATTTTCCTCGATTTTTCGTATGCATCCCGTAAGTATCTTCGCGATACAGTCTGCGCCTAAAAGAATAAAAATATCGCAATTAGTATTGTTTCCAGAATCAATCACGATTTGATCGCGTTCGAGGGCGGCTCGTAAGCCAGCCTGCAATTTGGTACAAATGGGTTTTGTAATCCATGGCGTTTCAAGCGCATTAACGCAGAGCGATCGATTTTTGTCGCCAACATTGCACAATTTGAGTTCAAATCGATTTCCTTTAGTGTTCAACGGTGTCTGATTTCCAAAAGTGTGCACGTTTAAATGTTCTTCTCCATTCGGCTTCAAATGCAAGTCTTTTGCCAAACTAGCCAGTACGAAGGAACTCTGGCTTCCCGGATCGATCAAACACTGCACGATGGACTCACGAGATTCGTTTTGAATTTTTACGAATATTGTTGCCAATGTTGCGGTTGGAGGTTGTGCGTACGCAGCGAGGTTTTCGTTTGTTGATACGAGCAAAGTGACTTTTTCTTTTGGCGTCTCAGATGGGCCTTCGCACACGAGTTGGTTGTGATGGCGTTGACACAGTTTACACGTAACACGGAAGGTGCAGTTTCGAGACGAATGTCCTTTTTTTAAGCATTTGAAACAGCGACCTTCCTTTTTAACGAACTCTTTACGTTCGGTTGCGGTAGTCAAACACCCGTCACGCTCATGAGTCTTGTTGCAAAACATGCAATTAGTAATTGTTGTGCTCAAAACACGAGCAGACGGCACACGATTGGGTTTTTGATTGGATTTGTCTACCTCAATTTTTTCAGGTTTGCTTTTCTCTGTTGAGCGGTGAAGATCTTGAAAGTTCTCAATTTTATTGTGGTGCACGAGTTCGTTACGCACCATGTCCAACAAATCTTTAGCTTTGTATTTCCCGTCGGGATATTGACGTGAAAATTCCAGCGAAATTTGTCGTGGCACTAGTCCTAGAATGAGTGGACACGCTGTTGCGTCAATGGCATCAACATTCATATTTGCCGCATTCAGACCGCGTACGTGTGTTTCACACTCATCGTACAATTTTTGAAGAGGAATAGGATCGAGAATATCACGTACGGGTTTCATTTTCATTAGGGAGCGTAAATGTGCGCTGAGAAGAACATCTGTACGGCCAAAGCGTTCGAGCAACAATTTTTTAGCGATCGGATAGTTTTCATTTGTTGGCGGTAATCCCTTCAACACGAGTGCTGCTTCTCCATCCAAGAGCGACTTTAAATACACCAATTTACTTTGCGCAGAAATGTTCGTTTTGGTGTCAATTGAGATCTCAAAATTACCCCAAAAGTCAGCCCAGTCCAGCGGATCTCCTTTGAATTTAATTGTGTCGTACTTGGGCAGTCGCATGGGTGAGTCTTGTGGCACACTCGCGGTCCCGTGGTAATTATTTGTTATCGGCGGGAGTACAGGTGTGGTTGGGGGCGCGATGAAAGTAATTAGCGCCTCGTCGATTTCGACACCACAATCAATAATTTTTTCGTGATATTCAGTCTCGGATCGAGTGATTTCTTCATCTATCTCTTGTTCGTCGGTGAGCATGGCCAAGATTTTGGCGTCGAGCGATTTGAGTTCATTTGATTTTGCTTGTAGATGCACTTTTATCTTTTTTAAATCGAGTTCATTTATAGGTATACCAGCGAGAATTGTTTTGGCCTTCGTTATAGTTGTGGTGGTCAGCCTACGGGTTACTGCACGCTGAGCCTTCAACACGGCGAGGTCGTCGGCCATTGTTAAATTCGAGATGCTACTTGCAGTTTTTTCAGATTGAAGTTACGAGTTTGTTCCCTGGAAAGATGTCCCGGGTTTCGGCACCAAATTTACGAAATGTAAATGAACTTCACGATGGGTGATGAATTGTAAAACAGCAAAAGCGACGGTCGAAATAAAACTTAACAACTTTTAATTTTACTTGAGTTGAAAAATGACATTCTTTTTCACAAGTGACGCGTGGTCAGCGAGTTGAGGGTGGAATGTGGGTTACATAGAAAAAACGGGGTCTACATCCGGTCAACAAGGGCCGAAAGATACCCAATTTACATAAAAGAGGGCTCTCGAAAAGACCCTCGAGCGATTTATATAACACAAAAAGAACACAGACAATTTAATGCAATAACACAACTGAAAAGTCAGCAAAAACCATGATGAAACACAATTAAACACGATAATACACAATAAGGCACAATGAATGAAAAAGAACACAAAACACAAAACAAAACACAAAACACTTAATTGTAATAAACACAAATCAATCACTAAATTCAATCGATAATTAAACTAAGACAAAATTACTAAAATCAAATACATGAATAAACATTAAAAACAAATTAAATCAGTCTAGATTTTACAGACACAGGAAGTAAAAGTAGTTTGAGCAAGTATTCGTTTCTTATCTCTATATGGCGAGGAGTTAGCAAAGTAGGTTAATTCTGGTCAATTTATACATTTAAATGTTAATTAGGTTGAATTTTATATGAGGGGAAACGTAAAAGGAAAAAAAAATTATCTCGGACTGGTTATATAATAAACCATTAATCCTTTACGTAATGTGAAATTTGATATATATTATTTTTTAAATTTATTGTTTGTAATGGGGGATAATAAATTACATTTAATGTCTGATTCGTGGTTAAAAATGAGGACACTGGACTTTGGTTTGGATTTTTTTTGTTTAGAAAAAATTTTTAAAAAAATTTATTTTAGATTTTAATTTTATTTAGTTGATTAAGATTTGGTATTAAAATGAAGTTATTTGGGTTTTTGACATGTTTGTTATCGGGCATCTAAAATTTCTTGACCTCACATGTCATTTGTGATGTACACATTAATTCCATCTGCTTTGAGGCTTTTTTTTTCTTCTTTCCTCTTCATGTTTATGTAAACAATTTTTACAATTACGTTTAAGCTGGTTTTGCGATTGGGCAACATATTTTATCTAAACAAATTAAAATTCGGATACAAATGAGACAATGTGGCCATTCAAGTGAGATCGGGGGATTTTTTTTAGAGAAAGGCGAGATTTAATATGGTAAAACGCGTAAATGTTAAATATTACATAAATTTTTACATTTTGACTGGTTTATACAATATAAACAAGTTTAAATGACTACGAATGCGCATAGAAAATGGGATGTGTGTTGGTGAGGGTTGCCGTTGCCGGGCATCTCGTATTTCGTATTTGGCTGCCTCGTTCCAGGAAATGTCTGTCGGGATGCATAATTGTTCCGCATTAGAGTTGCTCAAAATGTTGCTGATATAAAGAAGCAAAATTATAATTATACTAAGCAAATTAAATTAATGTCGTTAGATTTTGATCTATGTTTGTTTCTGGTCAGTTTTGTTTGGCGATTTAACTGCAATAAATTTAGAAATGCTAGAATTGATGAAATGATACCAAAATTTACACTGTGTGGCACTCAATAAGAGGAATTGTTTTCTTGAACACACTAAAAACTGAACTGAACTAAAAGATGGCTTCCTACAACACGTGGTAAGAATAGCCAATAGGAGGTGCAGAAGAGAGAGGTTACTTTTATAAGTCAAAGAAGTGATTTCAATTTCACTTAATCTTAATCTTTGTATTTGAATTCTTTCAAGTTGACGTCTCGGAGATATGATGTAAAAACGTCGTATCCTGTTTGGAGATGTCATTTCAGACAAATAAGTCAATTCGTCTTTTGAAGTTCAAATGCACCTATTGGAAATTTGAAGTATAAATATGTTTAGTCTAAATGACTTTTCGAATGCTTGCCGCTGAAAGAGCGGCAATGTGGTATGCTTTAGCGATGATTTTGTACAGGTTCGACTAATCGTTTTGCAGGAAGCTGAAACCAGTATTGATGTAACATTTCTTAAGGATGTTCTTTTTATTCCAGTTCTACTTTTCTGTACTAACTGAAATTAGGATTGTTTGTACTAATTACAGGTCTGAATGAAATTAGATCAAAACTAGTACATTAGCACAGTAAAAGTCTGTTTAATGATGGGTGAATTAAAGTTTACTCAATTTGGAATTAGCAAACTTTGAAAATGTGGAACAACATCCTCTGGGGCCTGGGCCGAGAAGACAAACAAATCATATAATTGAGTGAATAATATCAGATTTGATCATGTTATTAAAGATAAGGGATATGGGTATCTGACTTAAGTGCAGAGTGGGGGAGTCTTTGTGGGGGAGGCAAATCAGTGAATAATAAATTGGCTTGTTGATGTATAATCCAACGTTGAAATTGCTGAAGCCGGAGATGTTTTGAGTCAAACGATCGAATCTTTAACCGGGGAAGTTGTTTGGAATCAACAGGTAAGTGACTAAAGTTTCACTTTTAATTTGTCTTCAATGAAAGGTATCTTTTGGATCTCATCGGAAGCTGCGGATCTAGATCCAAGATTGGTGTGAACACTGAACTCCGTTCACGGATCTAGATCCGTGTGTCCAACAACTCCGGTCGTCAATCGAGTTCCCACAACTCGATTCGACGATTGGATTCGGATTAGAATTCATTAAATAATGTCAGCAGTCTGTAGCATTCCATTGTTGCGCATTATTCGATAATAAAATGGCAGCCATTGTAGTGAGGTGTTTCTAAAACCTGTTGCTACTAAAACTCGGTTTGGTTTGATTAAATCACATTTTAGTGTGACCACAACTCCATCCAAGTGAATATTGGATCTGATAGGCCAGCGGTCGGCAACTGGCGGCCCGCGGTCCGGATATGGACCGCGGAAGGTCGAAACATGGACCGCGGTGACGTTTTAGCGACGTTTTTCCCTCGGTTTCTTTGGTTTTTTTGTGTTTTTTTCATGTTTTTTAGGTTTTATTGGTATTTTTTGGGTTGTGTGTGTTTATTGGGGGATTTATTTGGTTTTTAAGTATTTTCTTAGGTTTTTAGTAAGGTTTACAAGTGTTTTTTTCTGGACCTCGATAAAAATTTTCAATAGTATCCGGACCCCACTTAAAATTACTTGCCGACCCCTGTGATAGGCGGATCAGATCCAGCCAAACTCGATCCGTTGGTGTGAACATGGTATTAAACATTGAGACAAAATATGATTTCTATGAAATCAGTAAAGTGAAGCGAGGTAAAGTGAATTGACATTTACATAGTAAATAGGGATGTATTCAAAGCCACAGCGACTTCTGGTGCACATGTTTAAATCTATATTTACACACACTGCGCTGTAATGAATTTTCCAGACCTTGCTATTTAACTTTTATTGTACTTCGTAATGATATTCTCGTATCTTATTGACAATTTGTTGGGACTTGGGAGCATTGGTCTGAAATTGAAGCCTCGATTGTGTGTTTGTTAAATGTGTTTTTCATAGCGAAATGATATCATGTCTAAAGTTGCTGGGACAACTAGTTGCTAGGTGATGACCGCTGAGCATCCTCGTTTCATCCCGGCTTGTTTTAAGCATAGAAGTGGCAATTTCATTTAGCATAGTAGGTATAATTTAGCTGTTTTCCTCCAGCAGTGTGCTTTGATGTTTTTCCCAGAAGTATACGATACAACGAAGATAATATAGAGTTGTAGGGAAACATGTAAACATGGTCATTATTTGTTATTCGGCATTCACTGGACTTCATCTTGAGAAATTTATTTATTTATTCATTTATTTAAAAGCATTTGTGGGATGTCGATCGCGAAGAATGTTCGGTGTCTTGGTGCTGAATTCAAACACTAAATTCCATTTTTTGCACACGAAAACACATAAAGTCTAAAATTGTTTATTGCACACATGTGAATAGTGATGTTACTTGTTATTATATCTAAAAATCATGTATTTGTTGCGTTTGTGTGTGCGCAGACAGGGATTTTTCAGTTTTCTTTTGGTCATCGAGATGTCGGCTTAGTCTCCCATATGGTTAAAAAATGTTATAAAAAAAATTTATACATTAAATAATGGCATTTCATAATACAATTGAAAAATTCATTTTGAAAATGCATTCATATTTGACAAAAAATAATAATAATAATAAATAACCACGCAAAAATGTATTACAAAATGGTTTCTTGTGAAATCCAATGCATTTCAAAATACATCGCAAAATAATTTCAATGAGTTTTGGGACCACATAGCCGGTAGTTTTAGGCTTACAAAATCATTTCATGCAATGCAATGGTTGTTTAGTATGAACGCAGTGCAGTTGGATACCCAAACATAATTGTTTTTGATAGTTAGTCTGAAATTATGGTGTGGGATTTACAAAATTACAGTAATTTTTTCATATACTTTGTGTTTTTTGAAGCGATGCTTCACTGCATATGATGAAAGGAGTGATTGTAAGGAATTTATATTTTATCTGTGTAACACGGCGCTTTGAGGTAGCTTACGGGAACTTATTAACTTAATTTGTGTTTTTTTTTTCACGGGCTGTCAACCGGTGTAAAAATATCGTACAACTTGTCAGTTTTGAGCATCCAAACGTGACACCTGGTTTGACCATTTCATTTCTGCTAATTGCTTCACAAGTTTGTCGACTAATTTCATTCGCGTGCCAAACGACCTTATACATTGCTTATTATGTCACAACGTTTCTATTTTTGGGTTTTATTCACAAGTTAGATCAGGGGTTGAACTTCAAATTGTTCTAATGCTTGCAGGTGAAGCATCCACCATCAAAAACGTGAGTAAAAGTAGAATTGCGTTGAAAGAAGTGGGCTATAATTCGTTGATTGGGTGCGAATGAAGGAATTTTAATTGCCGCTTACTTGTAAAATATAAAAACTATAAACTATAAACAGTTAGACTTGTTTTAGTCCTCTAAACCAAGTTTCATCACAATCCGAGCGACGGATTGTACTTTTTGTACGGTGAAAGCTTGGAAACTGTCATTAAACCATGTTAGAAACCTTTATAACCATGTGCACGTAAACAAAAGTTTAACCCAATATTTTTAGCCATGTGCTGGAAAGACATTGATACACTTCCAGGAGATTGTCGTAGTTTTCTGTTTCTTTTTCGCTGTAATCATCCGAAAACAAGGTAAACTGATCCAATTCTTGTTGGAACTCAGTTGATGGGGGTAAAACGATAAAATTTCTTAGTGACTAATCGAAGATCTAATCCTAATAATATATTTTGATGAGTTTCCCCGAAATTGGAAGAAAAAATGATGATTGATCGGTGGTTTTTAATAGAGCAGCAGAAAATTAATCAATCTAATGTGTAATCCTGTTGTGATTCGCTGTGTCGGCAGCCTAGCAAGCTTTGAAATCGCTACATAGCACATTGTACTACCAATTTTACGGTTGAAGAAATAAAGCTACCGTTGCAGAAAGAACTACTTGTACTTAATGCAGCAATAGCGTAGTGAAATAATGTTTTCGGCAGTGGCTGAGTCCAATATGAACGTATTATTTTAATGACGTGCTGTGATTGGTTGAGATCTATTGATGTCGTTGATTATCTCAAAAGGATGTTTTCGAGGTTTTACCTTCTTTTTTTCGTAGCCTTTCTGCACTTTGTGCTGCTAATTTTCGTGCAAATCACGCAAAAATCTTCTTGCACACTTTACGGTATCTCACAGTAGATTTTGCCGATAGTGCGCGGGTGTACAATGAGAGGATTAGTTTACAGTACAGGAAAATTGATGGTTTTTGGAGGTGGGAGTAAAGACCATGAATTTTCCTACATACAAGTACTGATAATTACAATTATACTTTTCATTCATATTACTCGCAACATTTGAATTCTTTTATTCAACTGTTTGGTTAACTTAACAAACACCTGCATTTAAGGAAAAGATATGAAACAATCCAACAAAAGGGCACAACTGTAAATGGAATGTTTTTGGGGGGAAAAAAACAAGGAAGTGTGAACTAGTTATTATTTTTTTTCTTATGAATCTTATTGAACCAACCACGAGCTTTAGCAAATGCAGTTACCGATGAAATGGTGATATCTTTCTTTTGTTCAGGTTTGTTTACGTTGCTATTTAGTGGTTATTTTAGAGATGGGAAAAGGATGCACGGGTGTTGAGTGGTTACAACTAACTAACTTCATTCAAAGGTTAAAGGTCAACATTAGGTCACTTCAGGAATGTCCAAGCGCAAGTGGCGCCTCATAAACCAATAGTTTAGTTAGGCGTTTGAATGTATAGGAGGAAATAAGCCTATAGTTAGAAAATGAATGGATAACCTTGATTATTGATAAAAGTTGATGTTTTTCAACTCGGTTTTCATCTAAATAAGGAATTATATTTTACATTTTGTCATTTATCTGTTTTGCTGCTGCAATTTCCTTGAAAGCTTAAAAGGTTTTCGAGTTATGAAACCCTATTATTTCATTTTGATCATAAAATGGAGACTTTTTCTGCATCTATGGAGCAGATTTTGGAGGAAAAAAATGAATTTTAAATGCTTGCAATTATATTTTGCTAAGGATTTAGATGACCTTACTAGAGCCAGCCACATTGGGGTTGTTTAGGTGGATTTTTTGGCTTTGATTTGTGTTTGTGATTGGAATTGTTTTCATTATTCCAATAGTCGACCCCTAAACGTCAGTTTTGTTCTATTGTTTGGTTTTAATTATATATTTGCTTTATTTCCTTAGAGTTGGTAGAGAACAAGGTAAATGGTATTATTATAACTTTAAGGTGGAAACAAATGTTGATATTTGATTATTATCGGATGAGGTAAAATTTGATTTAGTTTTTTTTTTTTTTAATTTACTTTTTTTTAAAATTTTAAAATTTTTTTTTTAATTTGTATAAATTTACAAGTGGCTCCTCGAATAAACACTGACCTCGATGCAAGGCGGGTCAGAAACCATAAAAAATAAAATATAATAATAAAAAAAAATTGTATAGGAAAAAAATTCCACGTGGGCATGAAAAAAATGGTTTTATCATATTGGCATGGAAATTGTGGAATTAAATATAAAAAATATTTTATTTTATGGGTTATGTGGGTTAAATTTTTAATTTTTATTGAAAGTTGATCTGATTTTTTTTTTTTTAATTTTTTTTTTTTTGGTTATTTATTGGTTGAATTGACAGAGATATAAAAAGATATATTCACTGTATATGTTTTGTAAGGATTGATTTTGCTATTTTCATACTTTATCTTTTTTCATTTAACCATTTTATTTATGTTTTTGTGGCTTGGGGCAGAGCGAGTTTTCATTCAAATTACTTTTCATCTTCAATCTGGATAAAGTGAATATTTTGAGTAAATTTAGGGTTTGGATAAAAGATCGAAGAAGAAAAAATTGAAAATATTTTTTTCATAGTTAAAATACATAAAAGAAGATTAAATCACATGATGCATTGAAACTAAGCAATTGATTGGAAGAAAATTAGGTCATAACTCATCTCTCATCTGTTATATGTTGATTAAAGAAATTAGAATCAGGTGGGTTTTATTTTCATAGAAAATAAAAATAATAAAAAAAAATTTATTATTTGTCTTCTATGGTGGTATCAGTTTGATAGTAGAAAATGTATGGAAAAACATGTTAAAAATGTAATAAAAATCCTATCTAATTTTGTAGTGTGCAATGTGAGGGATATATGTACAGTATGTACACATATATTTACACTAAAATTAATACGAATTTTGTTGGTTACAGCAAATAAATGTCAAGGCACATTCATAAAGTAATGTTTTACTTGCAGTTAACGTGTTTTGTTGTTTAGGTGTTGTGCGCATGCCTACTGCGACTGAAAATATTCAACATCGACTGCCATTTTTAAAGTTAGATTTAGACAAGAAGTTTAAAAAGAGAGTGGGCTAGAAAAATGTATTCACACTTTCATAGAGTATATCTGTGGACTAATGGTAACAATATGTAGTGTGGTATTTTGTCAAAAGAGGTCGTTATTAAAAAATGGCGGGGCATGGATGTCGCTTACGGAACGTAAAGACCATTTTAATGTATTTCAAATTTGAGAATGTTGTTGAAGTTCAACGACAATGGAGGCATAAGTGTGCAACAAAACCTCCAACACGCCATACTAATAACTAATAAAGCCTGGTTCGCACTAGCAAGCAAAAGTAGCAATAATGCTTGCTTGCTTGCTTGTTTGCTTTTTTGCTTGTTTGCTTTTTGCTTGCTAGTGTGAATCAGGCTTTAGTGTTTGGTAACTCAATTTTCTTCTGTCAATACTTGATTAACTATTAAACGTTCAACCATTTTTATTGTTTCAGTACTAACAGTTTTTCTTCTTTTAAAGAAAGATCTATTAGTCCATCATTGCTTCCATAATCAATAGGTGCGTTCAATTTGCGAAAGGAAAGAAGAATCTTTCCTTTCGTTACTTTCGCCACCGGGAGTGACGTCAAAAACGTCATTTTTACCGAAAGGAAAGTGGCCAAAGTCACTTTAGCCAAAGGTAGCGTTTGGGTTACTTTTCTTCCTTTCAGTTTTACTTTCGCGATCGGCGCATGCGCATTAGTCATTTGTTAGCCAAACCAACAATTAAGTAAAGGTTTATTACTTGTTGTAATGATAAAACATTGTTATAACTGAAAAAACGTTCGTTTTTATCGAAAAAACGTTCGTTTTTATCGAAAAAACGTTCGTTTTTATCGAAAAAACGTTCGTTTTTATCGAAAAAACGTTCGTTTTTATCGAAAAAACGTTCGTTTTTATCGAAAAAACGTTCGTTTTTATCGAAAAAACGTTCGTTTTTAACGAAAAAACGTTCGTTTTACCGGAAAAACGTTCGTTTTACCGGAAAAACGTTCGTTTTACCGGAAAAACGTTCGTTTTACCGGAAAAACGTTTGTTTTTATCGAAAAAACGTTAGTTTTTACCAGATAATGTTCGTTTTTACCGAAAAAACATTCGTTTTAATCAAAAAAACGTTTGTTAGTTACTAAAAACCAGATTAAAATCGAATTACAGCATGCTAAAACTAGAATTGACAAACAAATAGAAAGTAACAAAAAAAGTGCATTCATTCTAAAGTACTTTTTCTTCCTTTGCGAAAGTAAGAAAAGGAAAGATTTTTCTTTCCTTTCGCAAATTGAACGCACCTAATGTTTGAATAAGTAAGAATTTTTATTGGGACACGTTTGGCTTGATCAAAGAAAAGAGACTAAATCTTAGAAATTGAACTTCAAACATCCTTATGCCTTTATAAGCGTAAGCATTAACTCGAGTGTGGGTTTCCAGAAACTGCTCAATACATTGGACTTTGCATTTTGCAGTAGGGTTTACAAATTTGTAAAGAAAATTAAGAATAAAAAGAATAAAATATCCAAGTAATCTTGACATCTTAATCTAATCGGTCGGAAACTTTGGCAATCCAACAAAGAGCAATTCCCCTATTCTGAGAAGAAAATCCACTCTTCTCACTGTGGATATTATGCCAATTTGCTTTCTCATGCAGTAATTAAAATAAAAATTTTTTTTGGCAAGCATAGAACAATTGCAAGTTCAACCCTGATCTAACTTGTGTGGTAACCAGGGTTAGACTGGGTACAAATTTAGTACCGGGAAATCTGGATAGATCAGGCCACAGGGACAGGCTATGGTAGGCCAGGGACGGGCCACGGGTGCAATTACTATGTGGCATGTCGCGGTATATCGCTATATGTGATATTGCGATATATCGCAAACAACAGCTAGTGACGAATGTAGCTGCGATATTCCCCCCCAAAAAAATCGCATTGCGATATATCGCAAATTCGCACGGGCCTAGTCACTGGACCACAGGACCACCGCCGGGCCAGTCCATGCCGGATTACCGAATAGACAGAGTAGGCACCGGCTTGTGGGCCCCACGCCTTTTGGAAGCCCTGTGACAACGGATCAAAATACTATTGATTTGATATTGAAAGAAAATTACAATCGAGCTTTCTTAAATAGTTTCCAAAAGATAGAAAAAATGAATCAGCTATTTTGTGGTTTCTGCTTCTGCAATTTTTGGTGTCCATTCTGAGGAAAAAAACACGCTAAAACAAAGTTTGAATGCACCTATAATGAATGTCTTTATTTTTTTTACCATCTGGATGAAAGTAAATCTGATAATTCTTAAGAATTTATACACTGTAAGGATGAAAACAATATATTTTGTTATTGTTTATTTTAATTGCCAAGTCATGATGTTAGTGTATTATTCATTGAAGGACATCACAACTGGTAGACAATATGATCAAGTTATATTTCCTTAGTCTGTTTGGCAAATGTAAAATAACTTGGAAAATAGAGGATTGAATGCATGATCTTAATCTGATTTACAGATTTCAATCTCCAGTAAACATTACAATAACAGAATTGTATTCAATTCTGAGTTTTACATAATTGCAAAATTACAGGGCTGGTTTTAAAGATAGTTGGACCAAATAAAGCTACTAGAACATAGAACTAATAGATGATTGGTTCAATATCTACCAGGAAGTGATTTCATTGGCTCACAATAAACTTGATTTTAATATTCGGTGTTCGGTGGTTTTAATATTCAGTAAATATCTGGAGTTTATTACCTTTTTCAATTAAAACAAAAAAGAATTTAACGATTGACGTGTATGTTAAGTAAAAAGCAAAAACAGGTGCTGATTTCTGTGGGAGTGGGTGTTGTAATAGCTAATATCACATGGGTGAACACAAAGATCAAACAACGAAAATAAAAGGTTTTATTAACATTGGTAGTCGAACTCAGTAGTAGACAATGCTAGTCTAGGTCATAATAGGATGAGGAAAACCAATTGAATTAAAAGAAATACAGTTACTACAATAGTTGTAACTGGAAAAGGTCCCGTCCGAGGATACACTTGTATTACAAGTGTATAAAACCGTCCATGTGACGTTAGTGTATTTTTTTGGTATATAAACCCCTCTGTTTGTTCAATAAAATCAGTTCTTAATCATTTAGCAACATTAAAACAAATTTTTAGGGAAAAACAATTGTTATTCTCAATTGTGTGCTTCTATAAATTGGAAGAATACTTGTTGGGCAAACGGAGTATCTAGATTCGACTCTTGGCTTAGGCCTCAAAAATAATTTTTTGCATAATAATTTGACATGGTAATTTAATCTGTTTACATGTTTACATGCAGTTTTCAATGCGAATAAGTCTGTCTTTTCTGGAAAACGGTTTCGTTTACTCGATCAGTTTTCAAGAAAAGTAAAATTAGTATTTTTACTTATCCAGATAATTGGGTACATATTTATTTCAATTATATCCTATTTTATAAGTTAATTTTTTGAAAAATAAAGGTCTCGGAAGTGGGTTAGTCCAAGGTGCTGTTCGGAATCTTAGCAAACCCTACCGGAACCATCGAATGTGGAATTCTTTCCACAATTTGTATAAAAATCAGTAAAATATTGCAGAAATCAATCAATATTGATAATTGTTCTGCAGAGGAAGGCCAAAAGTGATTCCCATGTGCACATCCATCTTGAATACTCAATTTCTATCTAAATACAGCTAGTGAAACAAATTGACCCAGGTAACAAGTCGTTGCACGTATAAATGTAAATACTTAACAAATCCTCCCCCTACACAAACAACAACTTCCGCAGTGGACCAATTTTGCACACAACAACGCTCACCCATCTCAAACAAAAATATTTACGCCAGATTTAATATCTCGTAGATATCGTTGGAATTTGGAAATAATAACCAATTTCGTACCATAAACACTTCGCCTTGTTGTTGTCGTCGTCGTCCTCCAACCACGAGCCTCAAATTACTGCTTTTTTGTTGAGAAAAAAACATAAACGCGTTACAATCGTTGGAAAATCAAGGAAATTAACAATCTGGTTATTATTTCACATCTGCTGAATAATAATGTTGTTTTACCAGTCTTTGTTTCGTGTAGAAAAAGGCGGAAAAGAGATATTTTATTTTTTAATGATGAGTTATGCATACTATAAGTTTACGAAATGTAAATGAACTTCACGATGGGTGATGAATTGTAAAACAGCAAAAGCGACGGTCGAAATAAAACTTAACAACTTTTAATTTTACTTGAGTTGAAAAATGACATTCTTTTTCACAAGTGACGCGTGGTCAGCGAGTTGAGGGTGGAATGTGGGTTACATAGAAAAAACGGGGTCTACATCCGGTCAACAAGGGCCGAAAGATACCCAATTTACATAAAAGAGGGCTCTCGAAAAGACCCTCGAGCGATTTATATAACACAAAAAGAACACAGACAATTTAATGCAATAACACAACTGAAAAGTCAGCAAAAACCATGATGAAACACAATTAAACACGATAATACACAATAAGGCACAATGAATGAAAAAGAACATAAATTCACAAAACAAAACACAAAACACTTAATTGTAATAAACACAAATCAATCACTAAATTCAATCGATAATTAAACTAAGACAAAATTACTAAAATCAAATACATGAATAAACATTAAAAACAAATTAAATCAGTCTAGATTTTACATTGGGGGGGGGGGAATTCAATTAGTCTGAAGCCTCTAAAGAACACAGTCTTTGTACTGGGCGTCTCAAAGTTTTTCCTTCGGGCAAAGTCAATTCACAAGAGCGTATTTTTTCGTCCCGTCCGATAAAGGTATTTGAAACTCTTGCCATTTTCCATGACATTCGAGGCTGACCTTGTTCTTGAATGAGAACCAAATCCCCAATTTGAACTTCTTTTGAGGTTCGTACACGACGGAATTCACGAAGCTCGACAAGGTACTCGTGCGTCCAACGACGCCAAAGCAAATTAATCAAACGTTGACGCAGCTTCCATCGCTTCACGAGCTCGGGTCGAAATGAATTGTCGACACGACTTTCTGGACTGTAGACGTCTGGAAGCGTGATGAGACGTCCTCCGGTCAAAAAATGAGAAGGCGTCAGCGGTTCTTGCTCCAACGGATCGTCCGTAACGTAAGTGATTGGTCTCGAATTAACCGCAGCTTCGACCTCTGTCAAAACGGTCGACAGTTCTTCAAAGTCCAACGATGATCGAGCAAGGACTTTTTTTAAGCTCAGTTTAACAGTTTTGACCAGTCGCTCCCAAAATCCGCCCCACCACGGAGCCAATTCGACGATAAATTTCCACTGTATTTTTTGCTTTGACAAGAACCCCTGGAACAGCTCGTGCGAGAAGCTGTTGATGAATAAAGACAAGTCTTTTTCGGCTCGCTTAAAGGTTTTAGCATTGTCTGAGTAGACAATGCCAGGGACTCCTCTTCTTGCAATAAGTCGTTTAAATGCGAGAATGAATTTCTCCGTAGTGAGATCAGATACAAGTTCTAAATGAACAGCTCGCACCACGGCACAAGTGAACAGAGCGATGTAAGTCTTTTTTCCGTTTTTAGTGTATAGTGGTCCGGCGAAGTCTATGCCAATAATTTGAAATGGCTCCGCACGATTCACTCTGTCCGCAGGTAGCAGACCGACCGTTTGAGTCATCAATTTTGCGTTCACTCTTCGACAAGTCACGCATCGGGAAATCAATGTCTTGATGAATTTTCTTCCTTTTTTAACCCAGTATTTCGCTCTAAATTCTGACAGAGTGTTGCCTAGTCCTCCATGTAAAGTTCTATGATGACAATCTTCGACTATTAATTTTACAGCCGGTGAATTTGAATCCAAAACGATGGGGCTCACAAAATTTTCTATTCCCGTGTTAAAACGTATTCTCGAGTCGATTCGTATAATTTCATTCTGGTCGAGAACTACGGCTACGCTTGCTAGGGGTGAATCGCTTTTCAGTTTCGTTGAATTTTTCAAGCTATATATTTCCTCCGAAAATCTCTGTTTTTGTATACTGCGCAACCAATAAATTTCGGCTGTTTCTAACTCTTCCGTCTTTAACGGTCCGATGACTGTTTCGATTTTTCTTGAATTGTGGCAAAATCTCAAAATCCAGGCGGTGATTCGTTTGACTTTGGTCCAACTGCTGTACTTTTCAATATCGAAAATCGCCTCTTCACTTGATCGAGTCACATTTACGCGAGTATCTATTTCTTCAATTTCTTCTTCAAAGTTGGACTCTGTTTCTTCGTCGAATTTTTGTGGCCAATGTGTCTCGTCCTTTTTCAGCCACTCAGGGCCGCTCCACCATTCGATGTCTTGAACCAATTTGTCGGCCTCCATTCCTCGGGTTAACTTATCCGCTGGATTGACCTTCCCCGGGCAATGACGCCAACAGGCGACCTCGGTGTTCGTGCGGATTTCGCGGACTCGGTTCGAGACGAATGGATTTGACTTCTTCTGTTGCTCGCGAATCCAGAAATATGTAATGGACGAATCGGTCCAGTAGAAAACACGCTGAATTTCTAACTTCTTGAGTTTCACGGCAACTCGCGACAGCAGCAATGCGCCCATCAATTCGAGTTTGGGCAGCGTTAAAGACTTCAGTGGTGCAACGCGCGACTTCGACATACAGAGTGTGACTTCTACGGATGTTTCATTTTTTGTTCGAATGTAGACCACGACTCCATATGCTTTGGGGCTTGCGTCGCAAAACAAATGCAATTCACGATCTGGATTTGATTGTTGTCCAGCGCTGTAATGTCGAGGAACGGCAATTTTTCTTAGCAATACGACTTGTTGTCGCCAACTTGACCATTGTTTTGAAATGTCGGGGGGTAATGGCGAATCCCAACCTATATTTCGAGTCCATAATTCCTGGAACATCAGTTTGCCGACAATTACGAATGGTGTCGCAAATCCTAATGGATCGTAAATCCTTGCCACGGACTGAACGATCAAACGTTTTGATTCCTTGAGTTGATCTTGTGCGTCAGCCCATTCGCCTATTTCGAGCAGGAGGTGGTCGGTTATAAAGTTCCAGATCAGTCCCAACACGGACGTCGAGTGTTTGTCGGCGTCGACCAGATTTGCGTCCGACGGAATTTCTCTCGCAAAAAGTTCTCGCAAGCTTTGTGAGTTCGATTGCCATTTGCGTAGGGGCATGTGCGCTTCCATCATCAATTTGCGAGCTTCGTGGAATATTTTTTCCACCTCCCCTTCGGATTTGGCGCAACCGAGCAAGTCGTCGACGTAAAATTTATCTTTGATTTGAGCAACTGTTTCTTCATATTTTTCACGCATGTTGTCGAGATGTAGTTGAATTGAGTCGTTTAAAAGGTAGGGACTTGATTTGACTCCGAATACTACTCTTTTCTGGCGCATAACTCTGGGCTTCACAAACTGCCGACCGTCCCATTCTTCCGGTGTCCAAAGGAAACGAACGAAATCCCGATCTGCCATTCTCAGCAATAGCTGTAAAAACGCCTTTTCTATGTCCGAAAGATAAGCAAATGGTTCTTTTCGAAACAAAATCAGCAATATAAGTATTTCTGGCAGCAAATTAGGACCGCTGTCCAGGCAATCGTTCAGTGAAAGTTCATTTTTTCCTTTAGCTGAGGCATCGAAAACGATCCGAATCTTTGTCGTGACGCGATCTTCTTTAATAACGGCTCGGTGTGGCATGTAGTACGAATTTTCATGTTGCGGTTCATTAACTTCTTCGATTATTCCATCACGTATTTGATCGTCGAAAATTTGTTTGTAGGCGGCGTAGAATCCTGGATTTTTCTTAAATTTTCTTACCAGATTCCAAAAACGTTTCTCAGCAATTTCGTAATTATTGTGAAGTTTTCTCGGTTCGACCAACCACGGCAATGCGACGACGTATCTTCCTTCTTCTCTCGTCACTTGTTCGCGAAAACGAATTGCGCAGGAATTTCGATCGGTCAATGTTTCGTCTTCACTCTCGTGGCGAATGCCGATGGATTCGAGCTCCCAGAATTTTTTCAGACTCTCGTCCAGTCGCTCCTCGAGACGCACACTGCACACGCGGGTGACTAGTGTGGACATTGTCGTGACATTTATTGATGACCCCATCAAAGTCCAGCCAAATAGCGTCTCTATGGCGATCAAATTTTCCTCGATTTTTCGTATGCATCCCGTAAGTATCTTCGCGATACAGTCTGCGCCTAAAAGAATAAAAATATCGCAATTAGTATTGTTTCCAGAATCAATCACGATTTGATCGCGTTCGAGGGCGGCTCGTAAGCCAGCCTGCAATTTGGTACAAATGGGTTTTGTAATCCATGGCGTTTCAAGCGCATTAACGCAGAGCGATCGATTTTTGTCGCCAACATTGCACAATTTGAGTTCAAATCGATTTCCTTTAGTGTTCAACGGTGTCTGATTTCCAAAAGTGTGCACGTTTAAATGTTCTTCTCCATTCGGCTTCAAATGCAAGTCTTTTGCCAAACTAGCCAGTACGAAGGAACTCTGGCTTCCCGGATCGATCAAACACTGCACGATGGACTCACGAGATTCGTTTTGAATTTTTACGAATATTGTTGCCAATGTTGCGGTTGGAGGTTGTGCGTACGCAGCGAGGTTTTCGTTTGTTGATACGAGCAAAGTGACTTTTTCTTTTGGCGTCTCAGATGGGCCTTCGCACACGAGTTGGTTGTGATGGCGTTGACACAGTTTACACGTAACACGGAAGGTGCAGTTTCGAGACGAATGTCCTTTTTTTAAGCATTTGAAACAGCGACCTTCCTTTTTAACGAACTCTTTACGTTCGGTTGCGGTAGTCAAACACCCGTCACGCTCATGAGTCTTGTTGCAAAACATGCAATTAGTAATTGTTGTGCTCAAAACACGAGCAGACGGCACACGATTGGGTTTTTGATTGGATTTGTCTACCTCAATTTTTTCAGGTTTGC
Organism: Strigamia acuminata; assembly: GCA_949358305.1. Classification (NCBI taxonomy): domain Eukaryota; kingdom Metazoa; phylum Arthropoda; class Chilopoda; order Geophilomorpha; family Linotaeniidae; genus Strigamia; species Strigamia acuminata. The sequence continues at coordinate 15,473,590 of OX442315.1, read as the reverse complement.
TTTTCTCTGTTGAGCGGTGAAGATCTTGAAAGTTCTCAATTTTATTGTGGTGCACGAGTTCGTTACGCACCATGTCCAACAAATCTTTAGCTTTGTATTTCCCGTCGGGATATTGACGTGAAAATTCCAGCGAAATTTGTCGTGGCACTAGTCCTAGAATGAGTGGACACGCTGTTGCGTCAATGGCATCAACATTCATATTTGCCGCATTCAGACCGCGTACGTGTGTTTCACACTCATCGTACAATTTTTGAAGAGGAATAGGATCGAGAATATCACGTACGGGTTTCATTTTCATTAGGGAGCGTAAATGTGCGCTGAGAAGAACATCTGTACGGCCAAAGCGTTCGAGCAACAATTTTTTAGCGATCGGATAGTTTTCATTTGTTGGCGGTAATCCCTTCAACACGAGTGCTGCTTCTCCATCCAAGAGCGACTTTAAATACACCAATTTACTTTGCGCAGAAATGTTCGTTTTGGTGTCAATTGAGATCTCAAAATTACCCCAAAAGTCAGCCCAGTCCAGCGGATCTCCTTTGAATTTAATTGTGTCGTACTTGGGCAGTCGCATGGGTGAGTCTTGTGGCACACTCGCGGTCCCGTGGTAATTATTTGTTATCGGCGGGAGTACAGGTGTGGTTGGGGGCGCGATGAAAGTAATTAGCGCCTCGTCGATTTCGACACCACAATCAATAATTTTTTCGTGATATTCAGTCTCGGATCGAGTGATTTCTTCATCTATCTCTTGTTCGTCGGTGAGCATGGCCAAGATTTTGGCGTCGAGCGATTTGAGTTCATTTGATTTTGCTTGTAGATGCACTTTTATCTTTTTTAAATCGAGTTCATTTATAGGTATACCAGCGAGAATTGTTTTGGCCTTCGTTATAGTTGTGGTGGTCAGCCTACGGGTTACTGCACGCTGAGCCTTCAACACGGCGAGGTCGTCGGCCATTGTTAAATTCGAGATGCTACTTGCAGTTTTTTCAGATTGAAGTTACGAGTTTGTTCCCTGGAAAGATGTCCCGGGTTTCGGCACCAATTTACGAAATGTAAATGAACTTCACGATGGGTGATGAATTGTAAAACAGCAAAAGCGACGGTCGAAATAAAACTTAACAACTTTTAATTTTACTTGAGTTGAAAAATGACATTCTTTTTCACAAGTGACGCGTGGTCAGCGAGTTGAGGGTGGAATGTGGGTTACATAGAAAAAACGGGGTCTACATCCGGTCAACAAGGGCCGAAAGATACCCAATTTACATAAAAGAGGGCTCTCGAAAAGACCCTCGAGCGATTTATATAACACAAAAAGAACACAGACAATTTAATGCAATAACACAACTGAAAAGTCAGCAAAAACCATGATGAAACACAATTAAACACGATAATACACAATAAGGCACAATGAATGAAAAAGAACATAAATTCACAAAACAAAACACAAAACACTTAATTGTAATAAACACAAATCAATCACTAAATTCAATCGATAATTAAACTAAGACAAAATTACTAAAATCAAATACATGAATAAACATTAAAAACAAATTAAATCAGTCTAGATTTTACAATAAGCACAAAAGATTGCATGTGCGCAGAATATGATGTGCACCTGTTAAGATTTGAAGAAATTTAAAAGAAAATCATTTTGTGTGTTTGATTGTTGTGTTTTCATTAGTATTCCTTTTGTGATAACTTAATGATATAAGTAGTCGTGTTTTAATTTCAACATGTTTAGTCGTCGGGGTTGGATCGGAGCCTACGGTTAATCTGATGTCCTTGACAGGTTTGTAAACCTTCGGATTTGTAATCACATTCCAGTTGCATGTACGCGGGCTAGGGGGAATGGAATGGAAGGGAAAGGGATATTATTTTTGTCTTATTATTTCAAGAGTGGTCGTTTGTGTTGGGAAAATGTGAAGTGTTTTGGTTGGGGGGTTGTTGAGAGGTTTAATTATTTTTTTTTAATTTTTTTTTTTTTTTTTTTTTTTGGTGATGCGTGGTTGCAATGGAATAAATATTTTATACAATAATTAGTGGTTTGGAGTTTCAAGTGGGATAATTTTATGAGTTAAGATAGCATGGCAGTTGTTGTTTTTTTTTGTTGATTTAATTGGTTTATGAAGTTTTTTTTTTGTTTTTTTGTGTTTTCCTGTTTGATTGGTGGTTAAAAATGGGGTCAGTGACTGATTAAATGTTGGATTTTTGTAGATTTTTTTTTTTTTAAATCTTTTGTATTTTTTTTTTTATTATTATTTTTATTTTTTTTTATATATAAGTTATGTCATAAAAGTAATAAAATTGATTTTATTCTTTTTTTTTCCATTTTATCAATTGTGTTTTGGATTTATTGGCTTTTTTATTTCTCCACATTTTGGATTAATCTGAAAAATTTATCAAACAAACTGAAAGAGGATAAAATGCAATATTATTTTTCATTTCTTTTTCTCTAAATCGATTTTTTTTCTTCTTCCCCTCGCCACCCTCCCACCTCCCTTCCTTCATCTTCTGAAAATATTCCTGTCATAACAAGTGGATTTGCAAAGTGGTTGAAAAATCGATAAGTTTCTAAATTGAAATTTATTTCAAGAAAGACAAAAAAAAAAAAAATCCCCAAAAATACCAAAATAATATTTTTTTAAAATTAAATTTTTTCTTTTTTTTTCAAATTTCGTTGCAGGAACCATGGCATCGCTTGGATCTGGGCACCCAGTGTTGTTCACAATCGAACAAATTGAGTTGATTCGTCGCTTGCGCAGCAGTGGCATTTCCAAGGAGCAAGTGGTGCAAGCGTTTGAAGAGTTAGACCGGTTGGATGCTGAGTTGGGACGATCGTACCCTGGGCCTATGGGCGCATCGCGAGCAACAAACCAGATGGGTGGAGGAGGGTTAGTCACAGGCCAGCAATTGGGACTAGCCCTCGTCCACCTCCAACTGCAGCAACAGCTTCTTCGGCAGCAAGCGGCCATTTCAGCCTCGGCTCAGCGACGGCCCAGTTCTGAAGGGGGAGAGCCAGCAACAGCAAGTCCACCGACGCAAACTTCGGATTCGCCACCTGCAACTCCACAAACAAGCAACGTTACTCCCAACTACCTCAGTATCAGTAATACCCCTGCCAATCAATTGACAACTCCGCCTCGTTTGCTCAATGGGCATCACGACCAGTATCTCGAAGATCAGGCCGAATTGCTAGAGTTTATGAAGTAATTCCTTTTTTATTCATTCTTTTATTCCCCACACTTGTAAAAATGTTGTTGCAATGTTTTTATATCATGAAAACATTCATTCAAACTTCAAAAGACGAACTTTCTTCTCTTTAAATTACTTAAAAAAGTAAATTCTCGATTGAACACACTGAAAACTGAACTGAACTAAAAAGATGGCTACCTACAACATGTGGTAACAATAGCCAATAGAGGTGTAGAAGAGAGAGGTCCCTTTTATAAGTCAAAGAAGTCATTTCATTTATTTGAATTCTTTCAAGTTGACTTCTTGGAGATTAAACTTTTTTCTTTTGCAATCCTTTTTTGCCCATGAATTTTTTTATGCGACTCTGGGTATGTAGGTATACATACAAATCAAACATTTTTCACGACCCCCACATTTAGTTTAAGAAGCCCTGATGTAAAAGACGTCATATCTTGTTCAGAGAAATCATTTCAGACGAATAAGTCAATTGGTCTTTTGAAGATTAAACCATAAATGCAATAGAAACAATAAATCTGCCTCCGACATATCGCAATCGTGTGAATATGTTTACCACATCACATTCATATTCACAGTAAAGTAGTAATTGTCGTTAATTCAAATTTATGAAATTGGGGGTATTACAAATTACGACCAACACTATGATTATGGGGTATTGGTGATATTATGCTCAAATTGTAATTTTTTTATTTTTTATTTTTTTTAGACAAGGTGACATGGCAATCCTGGAAGAAATTCGAAAATTTGTAGTGAAGTATAACATCAAGCAGCATTTTATAGCTGAAATGACAAAGATTAGTCAAGCATATGTGAGTCGCTATTTTCGGGGAGAGGTTGCCGAAATGACAGAGAGAACTAAAACTGCCATCTACTCTTGGTACCTGACGTGTAAAAAGAATCCATGGAAGCTGAGTAAGTCGGATAATAAATAAAAAAAGAGAAATGTTGTAAATTATCAAGAGTGTTCTGTGTTGGAATCGCTTCAATAAAATGGAAAGGAAGACATTTGCTGTTTGACTAATGACTCCTAATGTTGTTTATTGTTTGTTGTTGTATTTTATTAATTGTGTTGTAGGTTACATTAGGATTCCCTAGAACTAGATTATTGTAAATACACACGAGGGAAAACCTTTGTCAATTTTTAGACTCATTAGGTATTAGTTAGCAATGTGGAGGGAAATTAGTAAATATTAAACAGTGTGTGCTGATGTAATTTGGAGATTAAGTATTAATGACTTTGGTATTGAAATTGGTTTTCTCAAACATTAGTCGGATGTGTACAATATGTTGTTGGTCAAACAAAGCAATTGATTTTAGATTAAGTTACGGATAAATAAGCGTAGAACAAAAAGATGGATTGATGTTTATTGTCTTGCAGTCGAGTCTCCTTATAACGAATCGCGAGAGACCTGAAAAATCGGCTTGTTATAACGAAAGTTTGTTATATCAAAATCTATGGTCAAACGACCAACCGAGCCGTTTTTAGGTTTTCGTTATAAGAAAAAAAATTATATCGCGGTTCGTTATAACGAGGTTCTGCTGTTTTTCTTGCATGATGTTAATCAAGATTTTTATTTTTAATTTTTATTTTTTTTTAGAACAAATCTGTCCCAATTCAGGTGTGAAGCGAATGTTGTCGGATTCAGGCGATTTGATTCCGCTTAAAAGAGAAAGATTCACATTTAAGGCAGCACATTTGGCCATCTTGGAGAAATATTACAATAACGATCCGTATCCTGACACACAAACTCGGGAGCAAATTGTCGAAGAATGTAACAGGGCCATGACGAAACCAGGTATATCGAACAAACGCGTAGAATTAAAATATAATTGTATCACGATTACGGTTGCCGTAAAAATACAGAAAAATAAAAGCTACGTCAAGCCAAGTAGTTTAAATATGTTGTTTAGTTTAAATGTCTTTATTGAGTATTTATTTATTTATTTATTTATTTATTTATTGTTCATTGTAGATCGAGACTTGACTGACAAGGAGCGTGTCACGCTTAATGTGGTGACCAATTGGTTCAATAACAGGCGAAAAGAAGCCAAACAGAAGCTCAAGCAGCAAGGTAATAATGGCTGTGAGTGAGTCTTTATTTATTATAAAAAAGTGTTTGTCAAATGTTTTTGCAACTTTGTTTGTAGTTATTCACTTGTTGCAATTTTAGAGAGAGAAAATTATTGTTGTTGATTTGAAAATTGGGCTCATTTCGTTTATGCACGATTTGATTTAATTGGCCTATCACACTTGACAATTTCTGTCGACAGTTAATCTTTATTACATTTATGAAACAAAAACGGTTCGACTGCTTGGATTTTTGAACTGGACATTCCAGTGGTTTGTTTTGACAAAACACAATTTGTACTGAGGTTTACAGTATAGAAAAATGTCTGCTTGTTTTATTAACAATACTTCACAACGATGTGATTAGCTGAGCGAAATGACATCATTACAAATACCGCTTTCCCGATTGGGTTAGCGAAATGTCGTCATTATTATACCTCGCTTGCGATTGGTTGACGAAATATCGTCGTCAAAACATCCCTATAAAATAAATACTAATTAAATTTTAGTCAAATAGAAATAAAATTGGGATGTAGTACTGGGAATTCCAAAATCCCAACTTGAAATTGTCATTTCAAACCAACGAAATTCAGTTTTAAAAAATCCAATAATCAATAAACGACAATCATTTGCTATTATTCTAACCTACAGTTCGCGCCCGATGCTAAATTCGTACTGCCGCAAACGATTTTCTAATTCCAGTTGTTATTATGCCAATATTAGGCCTAACAATGCTAAAATAAAGTAAATAAAAAACAATACAGTATTTTGTTACTACGCTGTAAATTACTTTTAATAATGAGTTTACTGTTATTTACTTTATTTTAGCATTATTAGGCCTACTATTAGCATCAAGATTCTGTAGTTAATTGATATTTCTTTATTCTTGGCAACTGATGCGCTCAAAACTCAAACCTTTATTTGTTTTTGAACGATCTGTCCAAATTTATCTTTTTTTCTTTATTTTTGTTAATATTCAAATTTCTGATGACTTAATTTATTTCTTTGTAGGTGCATTTCAAGGTTTAGATCTGAGTCAGTCACTGCCTAGCCAAGATATAAGTCAAGCCATGGCTATGAATTGGGATCATCTTCAAACACCCACGCACATAGTGTGCCAACCAGATATCGAGCCATCAGAGAGCGATCAAAGTCAAGACGACAGCGACGGTCAAAGAAGCGTCACTGGACGAAGCAACCAAATGCCATTGTTGAGATTGAACGAGACACCGCTCGACGTGAAGCTAGAGTCGGCGATCGAAGTGAAGCTAGAGCCAGGCCAGTGAAATCGACATTTAAAAAGAAAAAAGAAAGAAAAACCAAGAAAAATCATTTTAACGCAAAACATTCAACTTCCATACTTCTCAATAACATTCACGTACCTGCTGCTGTTGCCGAACTTAGTTTGGGATGGCATTAAAAAAAAAATACAAAATATATATAAAAAAAAAAAAAAAAAAAAAAAAACTTTTAAAAAAAAATTTAAAAAAAAAAATAAGAAAACGAGAAAAAAAAATAGGAAAGGAGTTCACAAGGCAGACTGTGTTTTTCAGTCTTTTTTGTGCGACATTAGGGTTCGGTTTTTATTTAAATTTTATCTGTTTTACAAGCAGCTACAAAGATTACGAAAGAGAACATCGTCCCTCTAATATTTCTATTAACGTACTCAGGAATTTTTAAATCGCTCAATTTTTCCTCCTAGTTCCCAATCAAGATCCAAAGATGTTTGTCCATTGCATTTTTTTTTTTTTTAATTATTTTAGTCAATTTGGCTTTTTTTTTTTTTTTTTTTTTTTTTTGAGGTAACACTAGGGTTATTTTCAATGTTTTATAAAAAAAATAGTAATTTTTTTGAATGAGGGAAAGTATATTTACAAAATGGTGAAGGAATCTTGAAAAGATTTAAAAGTTGGTAATTTTTTTTTTTTTAAAAAGTCAACAAATTTTTTTATTTTATTTTTTTTTATTTTTTTTTTATTTTTTAAGGTTTACATGGGTGTGCAGTTTGGATGGGAGTAAGAATCAAATTTCTTCCGGAAAAAGACGGGGTATATATATATATATATATAATATAAGTAAATAACACGCGCCGTAGTCAACTTTCTTACTCTATTCAACTGTGTGTCCATGGTAACGTGGTAATGTTTGGAAATCAGAATTTGCAATGCAGTGAGAAATGAATAAGTTTAATTTATTTTCATTTTTCTTTATTAATTTTTTTTTTATTTTTCTATTTTTCACTAAAATCTGGCAAAAATATTTACCGCTTGAAACTCGTGGAAATTAGACAAGAGAAACGGAGGTGCGGCTATTCATTCGGAAGTTTTAGTAAACACAAGAAAATGATTTTTTAATTTTGAATTTTAATCATTCGGGGTGAGTTATTAGCGAGTTCTGCTTTGTGAATTCCATTTCTGGATTGTGTGTGTGTTTTTGTTTAGAATTGACGAAAACCAAAAAAGAAAAAAAAAGAAAAAAAAAATGCCATTTTACAATTGAATTCTAGTAGTGAGTTTTCTAGACCGCACGGGCATCATGATGAAACGTAGTTGTTAGGCTTAAAAACAAAACAAATAATTAATTAGGTAATTAAAAAGATTAATTACAAAAAAAAAAAAATAAGTAAATAAACACTTGGGACTCGAAGAGTTCTCGAGACTTTGAAAAAGTCGTCGAACCAAGTGCTTGTGATTGTGTGTGTGTTTTGGAAGGAAAAAAGAATACTAAAAATGAATGTAGAGGGTCTCGAAACATAAGGCATTCGAATGCAAAGTGAATCCTCTTGCGCTGCTTCCTAATAGGTCTGGTTCCTGGAGAGAAAGAAAATTTGTTTGAAATGCGAATTTGTACAGTGCTCAAATTGTTTTACACACTTTTTAAAAAAAAACAGCTTGCCCCCCCCCCCCCCAGCCCCCCCCCATGAAAATTTTTTTTCTTTCCCTTTTTTTTTTTTTTTTTTTAAATTTTTCCATTTCTAGGTTAGGGGTCGCTCTCAATGAGTCACATCACACTGAATGAAATATTTTTTTAATTTCATAAAGAGGCAAACCTCAGGATTTTATTTTTTTTTTGTTTTTCATTTTTTATTCATAATTAATTGTATTATAAATTTTTTTTATTTTTTTTTTCATTTTTCATTTTTTTTTTTTTTTTAAACATTAAATACAATACCTCAAATGTTATAAATTGAAATATAATTATACAATTTTTAAAAAAAAAAATATAAGAAATTTTTTTTTTCTTCTGTTTTTGTACCAGAACAAAACTCAAAAAAATCATTCTGGTTATATTTTGGAAAAAAAGAAATTATGTTATTCCCTATATTTGTACTCAAGAAACAAGAATCTATAGGAATTTGATTAATTTTTTTTTTTATTTTATTAGTATTTTAATTTTATTTTATATGTAATCGTATTAATATTAATGATTATACCGTAAACCCTCGCAAACAGCGCAGACTTTACTTGGAATTTACCGTTCAAACTGACCATCAGGCTTTGAAATTGCCTTATAAAAAGACGGAGACGTTACGCAAACGTCCCGTAAATATAAAAATAAATAAATATAAGTAACCAATAAACCCCGCGTTCTGTCGGAGGATTTACGGTAATTATATATTTAAAAAAAAAAAAGATTTGTACAACACACACCTAGGCCGTTATTTGTTACAATGGTTTTATTTTAAAATTTAAATAATAATATTTTGTATTTATTTTTTTGCCAGCATATATGAAATGCCACTCAAGATTTTTCCTGTTTATTTTTTTTTGTTCCGAACGAGCGGATCGTTTTGCATTAACGCGATAAAATGGTTCGCTCTTCTCACCATGTGTTGTTTATATAATTTTTGTTTTGTATATCCGTTTGGATTTTTTGTCCGTAAACACTCTTCACTTTGAAAGCACATTATACGAAGAGTATAATAATTAATAATAATTAATTTTGCACCCGGCAAAACAAAAAAACAAAAAAGAATGAAAATATATAGAAAACGATGATAACCAAGTACATTATTTAGAGAAATTTCTTCTTAAAACATTTATTTATTTTTGTTTAAGTTATTATTATTGATAATAATATGTCAACAAGTGACTATGCACAAACAAGCTCATCATAATACATACCATACAATATCAACACAGTAAACAACCAATCCAATATACCTCCAATTTTTGAATTTTATATTTTGAAATAATAATAATAATTAAGGATGACGATGATGATAATAAATAATCTCATTTCTATTTTTTAATTACATTATTCGACATCAATTCATTCATAATTTAGTCGAGTACCTGATGGATTATTTTCTATCTTTCTTTCTGTCTTTTATTCTTTTCTTTTTCTTAGAATTTCATTTCTTTCCGAGTGAACCAATAAGATTTTTACATAGGGTGCATATTTCAAGCTGTAAACATTGAAATTTGAGTTGAGTTTTGGTGTTAATTTGGAATTACGACGCTTTTTAAAAGGAATTCCTAAATACAAAATGGCTGGCAGGTGTATACCACATAATTGAACATTATTTTTGGAAATGAACTTAAAAAATTAGACATTTGATTACTATCCTGGTCGAGGTTTTTAACTAATATGACAGTTAAATAATAAATAAATAAATAAATAAATAAAAATTATATATAAAATATACACTAAAACTACGACAAAGTCTTGATATGGTATTTTTAAATGTAATAACAAGTCTTAAATGTAGTGGAAAAAAGTTAGTATTATGAACGTATATTTTGTCGTCTTTAAGATGACGTGGATATAATAACTATTATTATGATTATCGATTTAATATTATTTAATCGTATAGGGATTGTAGAATGCAACTTAGAGTTGGTTCTTATTTGCGAGGCATTTGGGTGAATGATTTACTTATGCTCTGAGGAACTTTAGGGTAATGTGGGCTAAATGTTATTTTGTAGCCAACAAATTTAGATTTTTTTGAAAATTTTAAGCCACATTCAATTATTTTTTTTTATTTTTTATTTTTCTCTTTCAATTTTAAATGGTTGAGATTAATTTCTGACGATAGTGGCACTTAGTGCAATGTAAATTTTTGTTTTATCATTTTCTTTTTCTATTTTTTTCTCAATATAATTTGATTCTGTTAGAAAATATTTGTTTTTTTTGTATAATTTGATATCACGTAAAATGGGGGTTTACGAGCGAGGGAAAAAGTGATTTCTAATTGTACAAAAATGCGAATTTTTATCATTTTTCGATTTGTACATATTAAATAAATAAATACGACTATTTTCAATTAAACAATGTGATAACTCCTTTTATATGTCCCGTTTTTCATTGTTTTTTTGAATTGAAAAAGGGAGATTTAAAAAAGGGAGTTATAAATAAAAACCATTGCATTCTTTAATTAATTTAATTGAACGTGACAAATCATCCTCTAGTTTCAATACCTCATATTTTTTAAAAGCATTAATTTCCTCGATTTTTTAAATGGACAAAAAAAATATAATTAATTAATTCTAATTTTTTTTTTATATATATACATAATTATACAATATCATTAATTCTAATTTTTAATAATTTTTGGCCTACATATCTAATAAACGTGCGAAGAGGTATAAGATTGACGAAAAGAGAAAAAAAAAGTTCCTTGTAATAAATAAAATAAGTAAATATTGAACAGTAAAATAAAAGAAAATGATTACGACTAGAGAAAAGATTTGTATACCGTTTAAATTCCCAAATCACTCAGGTATCTACAAAACAAAATGGTTCCTCAGTTCCACTTTACAATATATACAATTTAAACAGTACTTTTTTTGGGTATAATTCAGTCCTAATATAGAGTTGTATAAATACAAAAAAAAATATATTAAAAAAAAAAATAATGATAATAATAATAATAATAATATCTATATACAACAAGACATATATTTTTCTTCTTTTCCGTGTTCATGTCCGATCTGTCATTGTTTGTTCCCTATTATGTAACCGATCAAGTTGCCAGATGCTCTCTTTACATAGCTCCGAAATAATATTTAAAATAAATAAATTTGCAACTGTTTAGACACGTTTTTTGTAACTGGTTTCTTGATCATATTGAAAAAGAGAGAAAAAAACGCCATTTTTCTATCATTTCATCTTGTTTTCCAACATGAATTTGTATTTTCTAGGCAGCGATCGATTTGTTTTGATTTCTTTTTTTATGTAAAAATAGAAGAAAAAAAAATTGTGGCCAATTTAATTTTACACCGTAAATTGTGCCTCTTCCTGTTTTTCAGTGTCCACTCAGTACTTATTCACGTGATTTTTCTATCATGTTATTTATTTGTACCATACACCCCAAACTCTGCTGCTATGTACACCTTTTTTATGTACGAGTAAAAGCCAAGTCTCATTCTAATAAGACCTTTTATTGGGTTTGTTTATTTGCTTTTTATTTTACAATGAAAAATAAAATAAAAAAAACTAAACGAAATTCTAATAAAATAAAAAATAAATGAATATTTGAAATTTGCCGCTGTTTGCACAGTTTTTCACGACCACAGGTAAATAATACAATGACTATTTCATATCAAGTTTGTGCCAAATAAAATCTTTGCTTTGTACCGGGCTTCGCTCATTTACAATAGGTGAGACTTCAAAAAAATAGAAGGAGAAAAAAAAACACGGTATCTTGGTGCTTTAAACACGCTTATAAGTATATATATATATATTTATTTGATTTGGGGACATCATTAGCAGCACTTAACCGGAACCACCAACGAGTAGGAGACAATTGCGCGCATCTTTCAGCGAGTTGCTCGCCCACTAATGCACTGAAATCGTGTAAGTTTTAATTGAAAGGTAATTAAGTGCTTGTGTTGTTAATTATTTACACAAGAGTGGTAATTAATTTGGTTATTTATTAAAAGATTGGCTCGGTTGGTGGGCGGATGAATCTAGATTACTGTTTTAAATTTAAGTGGGTTTTTTTAAAAAAGAGATTTTTTGACGAATTTGAGGTGACAAATTTTTTAAAAAATTAAAAAATTAAAAAAAAAAATATTTTTGTGGATTTAAATGTCCAAAGGTGTTTGATTTTTATCTTTTGTATATATTCTTTAAAGTAATTTATTTATAATTGGGTGAAAAGTTGAGTTTTAATGGTTTATTTACTCTTTTTCTTGCTCAACCTTTACCTTTACCTTTCCTTTTTTTTATTTTTGTTTATTCTGATAAACTCCTCTATGAGAATGACGTCAAATAATAAATGAACATTGAACTCGCAGCTCAAAAATAATTTATTTTTTTATTTTTTATTTTTTTAAAAAAAATTTTATATGTGAAAAATGATCTCATGAAATGTCCAGCACCTTCTCATGTGTTTGTTCCAATTGCATAGTTATTCGTTTAGCTCGAGGAATAGATAAATAAATTGATTTAGGTCAGAAAGTGTTTCTTTCGACGTTACCTCAATTGGCCATTAGTTGACCAGAATAAAAATGGCCCAAATCTAAAAAGTGAAATGAGATTTGTCCGAATTTAATGCATTTTCCTTTCCACGATTGCAGACGAAGGATATGTTAGTAACCTGTGCTTTGCTACTCATTTTCGGCATCGGTTGCGATTGCGATGGGATAGATTTAACGACGTTGCCTCAATCTTTCACATTTGACCAACCAAACTCTTTTATTAAACTCAATCCTGACTGGCATCTATCCAGACCCAGGCAAATCAGTTTTAAATTCAGGCAAGTTTTTATTTTTTACAAAAAAAGAAAATTATTTATTTATTTATTTTGTAGGACGCTTCTGCCGCACACTTTGCTGTTATATCATAGCGCATTTGATTCATCGTATAATGGCACATTAAATTCGTCATCTAATTACGAGGTGTACGAATTAAGTTTGGAAAATGCAAAACTTAAATTAATCCATACGAGTTCGTTTGGCGCGGAACATGAAACGATGACAATTGGACGTGGTTGGTTTTTTGTTGTTGTTTTTTATTTTTTTGTTGTTGTTTTTTATTTTTTTATTTTTTATTTTTTAAATTAATGAGTAATTATGTTTGTAGCTCTCAATAAGGATCGATGGCACGATGTGCAATTACTGATTCATCCCTTGGCTGGTGTTATGAGTATCAAGCTTGATGACACGTTAAAAGAGATTAAATTGGAGTCGCTTCGAAATCTGCGTGATTATGATAGCAAAACTTCAGTTGTTTATTTTGGAGGTGAATGGCTTTACACGTCAACTAATCAATTGCTTTTTTAAATCTAAATATTTATTTTTTGCTTAAACTTGATCGATTTTTGCTTAAATTTGATCATTTTGTGCTTAAATTTGATCATTTTGTGCTTAAATTTGATCATTTTGTGCTTCAACTTGACAATTTTGCCTTAAATTTGACCATTTTTTGCTTCAATATGACCATTTTTGGTTCGTTTTGTTAAATTTTCCTATTTATTATGTAGGCATGGAATCAAACAAGGTAGAGTGGAATCGTCAGTACAGCTACAGACGTTTCGTCGGCTGCATCCGAAATATTCAACTTCACGTCGACTCTAGGATTTTTTCCCGTTTGCTATCGAGTCAAGTGTCGCAGGTTCGTTCTTATTAAAGTTAATTTCATTGACCAACACAATTTACACATTTACAATTTACATATTCACATTTAGGTGCAACATGGCTGCATAAATAAATGTCACACTCGTAACAAATGTGTTTTTGGAGGACGCTGCGTGAATCTCTATGAAACCACAGTTTGCAACTGCTTCCGAACCGGACACGAAGGAACCATGTGTTCCGACGACAGTAAACATCCAAAATTAATACGTTTTCCTCGAATATATTTTACATTTTTCAGGAATATCCATCTTGACCATGCGCGGCAACTCGTACATAAGCTACAAAATCTACGACTGGGACGACAAAGTTCATTCGGACGTAATAAGCGTCAGCGTCACATTCCGAGTAAATATTAACATGAAATAAAATAGAATTAATATTTTTAATTTATTGTTTTTTAAAAGACGTGGTTCGATGATTCTCTTCTGTTTTACGGCGGTGGCGAGAGGCCCACGAACTTCATCAGTGCCGGTTTAAAGGGTGGCAAAATTAGTTTTAATATTTCATTCGGCGATGCTACGTTTACGGCGGAAATGGGCAACGAACTTACTCAAGACAGGTTGAATGTTGAAATCGAATTTTATTTATTAATTTTATTAATTTTAAATTTGACAGTTGGCACACATTTACAGTCGTACATCAACGGGATAGAATTTTCTTGAATTTGGATAACGAAAAGAAGGAGATTAACGTAACGGGGCTTTCGCGCCATTTACATTTGGATCCATTGTTTTACATCGGCGGCGTACCAGACTTAGTTAAAAAACAAGGTATACGTTATATAATAAATGCCGTATTTTCAAAATCATTTTTAAAAAAATAATTTTTTAAAATTTTGTTTAAGATTTAAAATTAAAAAATAATTTTATCGGATCCATAAAAGAAGTTTATTTTGATATTGTGTCCGTTTTGGAACGTTTGAAGAACGAGGACCCGGATGTAGATTATTACGGGTATATTTAGAAGATATTATTTTGTACATTTTCCTAATATAATATATTTTTCGTTCGTTTAGGGTTTTCCCACCAGAGTTTGGATACGTTAGTATCGAAAACTCGCCCGTGACGTTTCCTTTCAAGAAATCAACTATCGCAGTTCGACAAAATGGAATCGACGGCATCGATATCTCGTTTGATTTTAAAACCACGCAGACAAATGCCATTTTGGCCACGGCCAGTATTGTGAAGCAACCTGAAGATGTTGATTATTGGCAGGTATTTGTATTTATAATCTGAAAAGAAAGAAAGAAAGAAAGAAATGTGTAATTTTTTGTTTTGTTTTTTAGTTGAGGCTAGAAAGCGGGCAAATCAAATTTATACTCAACTTGACGTCTGAAGCGAAAACTTTCCAACTATTTAGTGGGATTTTTAATGTAAATGACGACGAATGGCACAGTCTTCACTTGAAATACCATTCGGAGTAATTAAATTAAATATTTTCTTTTTTATTTATCCAATTAAAAATATTTTAATTTTTAAGTGAGGTTGAATTGCGAGTCAACGGTGTTGTAAAATCAAAACAATTTATTTCTGGCTTACGTTTTGCAAGAACAATCCACATTGCTGGATTTATTTCTGTCCCAAATTTAGGTATTTAATTTAGTTTTCCTTTTATCTCTTTAAATTTTATTTTATTTATTTTATTATTTTTAGGATTTATTGGCTGTATGAGACAAATTTATGTGGAAAAACAATACGTGGATGTTCGTTCAATACTCAATTCGGGTGATTACCATGGAGAAGTGACTCTAGATAATTGTCGCTTGGTGGATCCGTGCAAACGACCCAATCAATGCGAACACGGTGGACATTGCCTCATCGAAGATGAAAAAGTGGTCTGCGACTGCAGAGGGACCGGTTACATGGGCAAAACGTGTCATTTTTGTACGAAAGTTACATTTTATTTTTAAATATTGAATTTTAAATTTTAAATTTCTTCTAAGCGCTCTACAAACGAACGTGCGAAGAGCTGTACTTGGTCGGGTACCGCGAACAAGGTGTTTACATGATCGATATTGATGGCAATGGACCTCATCCACCCGCTCCGGTTACTTGCGACATCAATACGACCAGTGGCATCATAATGACACGAGTGAATCACAATATGGATGCAATAGAAGTGCGATAATTTAGAAAGAAATTTGTTATTCATTTGTTGATTTATTTTGTTTTGATTACAGGAAGTTCGCGGTCTTAACATCAGAACTTTTTATTTCAATATCACTTACCGTGAATTTACCCCGCAAATGTTACAAACACTCATCACGCACTCGAAAAACTGTACTCAATTGCTGAGTTATAATTGCCACAAAGCGCCATTAGCGTGAGTTTGTTGAAAAATAAATATTTCTCTTAATTTTCGGAATTTCGGGTGATTTTTTTTTTAATTTTCAATAATGTTGAACTTCAGAATGCGCACTTTAACATGGTTTCAATCTTCGTACGGCGAAGGCCGATTGTACAGTTTGGGAGTTGATAAAATTGGATCTTGTCCTTGTGGAAGTTAGACTAAAAAATAATCAAATATTATTATTATATAAGATTATTAATACAAATAATAATTATTTTCTAGTGACGAATTCGTGCTATAATAAGACTAAATTGTGTAATTGTGACGTTGATGATGGTCAATGGCATAACGACACCATTCAATTGCACGATCCGAAATTTCTCGGCATTTCGAGAATGTATTTCGTCAAACCGAGACTTCAGTCGATCGACGCACTCGGCACTATCGAATTGGGACCGCTTAAATGCATTGAAATGGGTAAATTTCTATTATTTCTTCAATTTGTTCTTCTTTTAATTTTTTTAAATTTTTATTCGCAGATACGCAGCAATATGTAATAACATTCCGGACTTCGGACTCGTATTTGGAGGTACCCGGCTGGAGAACCGGAGATTTGGCTTTCAGTTTTCGAACTTCGAGCAAACACGCCATTTTATTGTACCAACAATCCCATAATCCCAACGATTACTTCCGAGTTCTTCTAATTAACGGTAAAAATTATTCGTTTTGAGCGTAATTTTAATTTTTTTTAATTTTAAAACTTAAATTTTGTTAGAAACGGAACTTTTTTTCGAGTATTCAGTCGAAGGTAAACGCCGTCAAAACCAAATTTCCTCCCACAAACCGTTGAACACCGGCGAATGGCAGCAAGTGTGGGTCGATTACGACCCTCACCACGTACGATTCACCATCAACATGGAGTATAAAATGATCGATTTGGAAAAAGACGAGGAATTTAGTCCGTTCGACGGCCCGCTGTACATTGGTGGCGCACCCAAGTACAACAGCAAAATAAATTTTTAAAATTTTTATAATTTTTTTCACTTATTATTTCTTCTAATTTTATTGCAGAAAATTCTACAGTCAGTCGCCAGTCAACGCCGGATTCGTCGGTTGTTTCCGGGGTCTGGTAATGAACGAAGAAGTTGTCAACATAAATTATTACTTGACGTCTAGGACGCGACAAGTGGTCGGTGGGTGCAAACCGTCTTGTCATCCCAACCCGTGCAAAAACAACGCCACCTGTCACGAATTTTGGGGTTCGTACACCTGCGAGTGTCGGAATCCGTTGGCGCATTTCGGGAGACTTTGCGAGAATAGTTGAGTTAGATGAGATGATTAATAGGATTTAGTTTAAAATGTTTTGTTTTTTTATAGATTTGAATACAAATGGTATCACTTTTGTGACCGGAACGGCCAATTCGGTTCGACTTTTTGTCGGGAAAGACCCGCAGAAACCGCCTTTCCTAACTGACGATATTTTGTTGAGCATTCGCACTTATGCGGAGAGTGGTTTAATATTTTACGCGCACGATAATTTTAACAATTTCGTTCAGCTTCACATTCAAAATGGAGACGAATTAGCATTCACTTTTAACTCGCAACGAGAGTTGATGATTTGCGTCGTCAAATTTCCAGGTTTGAAGAAGAAAAATATTAATTTTTTTATTATTTATTTTGATGGTATTTTTTAAAATTGGATTTTAGAATTGACTCGTGGCCAACCTGTGCAAATTTTTATTGATCGTGAAAAGGAATACACAGAAGTGCACGCTAATGAGCATAAAACTAGAATAGACAAACCACTTTATCTAATTAACGTGTACCGGCAAAATCCCTGGCGTGAAGGGGAAGATTTAGGTAAAAAATTGTGATTAATTGTTTTATGTTTAAAAACGATTTGTTTTTTATATTTACGTGTGTGTTTCAGAACTCGTGAAACCACCTCGACCTCCGGTGGAAGCTAAACCGTATTTGCAGTATTTTATCGGTGGAATATTCCAAGAAAATATGGAAACTCAAATGGCTGGCTTTGTCGGCTGTATAACGGGACTTCGGATTGGGAATAATTCGGTTGATTTGGCCAAAGTCGTCGCATCTAATCCCGGAAATAAAGGTTTATATCTAAAAAATATATTACTCTAAAACGATATTTTTGCATTTTTTCCCAAAAGATGAATTTATGCGTCTAATAATGCATTTATTTGTCGAAAAGTGCATTTATTTGTCGAAAAGTGCATTTATTTGTCGAAAAGTGCATTTATTTGTCGAAAAGTGCATTTATTTGTTGTAAAAAGTATTAATTTGACGAAAAAGTGCCTTAATTTCTCAAAAAGTGCATTTTTCATATTATATTGTTTATTTTTTTTTATCCAGCTTTCCGCGAAGGATGTGCAATGAAGTGCGATTTAAAACCATGTCTGAATGATGGCTATTGTAAAGAAGATTGGCGAATTAATCAGCGAACTTGTAATTGCACTTACACTTCCTACATTGGCAATTCGTGCGACGAAGGTTGTAAAATAAAAAGCACAACATATTTTTAAATTTGTTTAAGTTTTATTTTTATCATTTTTTAACAGAGCGGTCTGGAACGTTTCAGGGTAAAGAATTGATCAAATATCGGTTTTTCCCATCCTCGATTTATCTGACTGTTGAATTGAAACTGGCGTTTGTAACGAGCGAAACTCCTTCGAATTCCTCAATTTTGTTGTTCGTTAACTCAAAAGTTGAGTAAGTAATTTCAATTTAATTGTTCTTGTTGGCCCATCAATAAAATAAATCGTTTTGTTTCCTTTAGTGAGCGAAATTATATTTACGTCATGCTGTTACAAAATGGCAGCCTCAAGTTCGAAGAAGATGACGGAACTGGCAAAAGTGATTTTATTTATTCAGAAATATTCGAACGGATTTTTTTTTTTATTTTGTAATTTTTTTTGTTTGTTTATTATTCAGTAATCAAATTAATTGCCGACAATAAAGGAGGAACGTACGGTGACGGACAACGTCATTGGATTTATTACGTGCGCCATGACGATCACATCAATATTTACGTAACAAACGGAATATTTATACGGATTGTGCGAGTTTTGAATACATTTTTGTCTATTTTATTTATGTTTAGGTCGATGGAATGGAATACAGTCCAGATATTAAGGTGTTTCATCACATAGTGCCTGAATCCGATCCGACTCGCTATGGCGGTGGAGATCGCGATGTGGTCATGTTGGGCGGCATCGATTTCGTTGATCCTCGATTCGCCAATTATATCAATTACACGGGATGCTTATCGAGTATGAAGTTGCAAAATAGTAAACGTTTTAGTGTAGGGCGTTACCTGGTGTTTCAGATTTATGGAACTGCGAGCAGTGGGGAGAGTAAATTAAATTTTTGGTTTTTTGATGCAAAAAATTGAATTTTGAGTTTTTTGAGGCAAGAAAATGAAAAGGCAAAAAGTGGAATTTTAACGGAAAAAAAGAAATTTTAAGGGGAAAAATAAAATTTTAAGAGAAAAAAATGGAATTTTCAGGGGAAAAAAATGGAATTTTAAGTGAAAAAATGAAATTTTAAGTAAAAAAATGAAATTTTAAGTAAAAAAATGGAATTTTAACGGAAAAAATGGAATTTTAAGGGAAAAACTGGAATTTTAAGGCATAAAAACTGTAAAAATAAAAATTTAATTTTTCTTTTTCTAGATGTTATGGTGAAAATTGACGACTTCAACATCTCTCCGTTAGAAACTGCATTTGGTTATAACGCGGGCAGAGAAAGACTTGAAATAGAAGGAAATCTATCCCAAGCCAAATTCTGCGCAACAAAAGTGAATTCCATGTTACCAACAACTCAAGCACCTCTCAATTTAACCATGGTTTTTTCAACAACATAAACAAAATAAACATCTTAATGATTCCTATTCCATTCTTCCAGTACTTGGGCCCCGAATGGAAACCTCCAAGTTTAGAAAAAGTCGAATTTCCTCCACCGACAGCGCCATCGCGATACGATTTTGAATTCGTCGAACTAAACACACGACGTGAGCAATTTCCCTTTAATTTCCACAAAAAAAATTAACCAAACACGGAACAAATTTAAATTCAGGCGTTGCATTGGGTATGGGCACTTTTCTACTCATATTAATCGTCGCCATTGGTGTATACATGTGGCGTCTTGACTGGAAGGACAAGCAAATTCGTTACGAGGAAGAGGAATTGATTCAAACCAACAAGAAAAAGAAGGCGCAAATCGACGGAAATGCCGCGAAAAGTTATTAAAAGCACAAAAACACGTCAAATTTGAATCACTTGAAATGTTAATTAAATTTACAGTTGTGAGAATCCAAAGAAGATTCAACAATAACCGTGCGAGTTACCCGTTTCAAGAGCCGGAAGTTGTTCCTTTACATGTTTCGTCCAATGCTTGTAAACGTTTTTCTTATTACCGTTCTACGCAATATTCGTGAGATTTATTTCTTTTAATAGTTGCAGACTCGAGTCCAGTACTCATAAAGAGAGATTCGTGCCAGGAGTTGGAATGGGATCGAGATCGGGATGTGGATTCAAACGTCGATTTAGGAGATTCGGTAACTTTATTTGTTCGGTTTGGTTGTGGCTTTTTGATTAGTTATTTCGCAAAAATTCTTGTTTTATTCGTTCGAATGTAACAATTTTCCCCTTTTTTCTCTTCTTCAATAGCGATCTCCCCTGAGTAACGCAACGTGATGAACCTGTTTTTTTATTTTGCATAATAATAACCGATCGACTTTAGTTTAATTTAAATTAATTTAATTTAATTTAATCCGTCTGTGAGAATGTTTTATATTTATACATTATGTCTTTGTAGTAAATCTCTATATATTTATTTTTTAAATAAAATTTTAAATGAAGTAATTTTTAAGTTTATATAATTTATACAAGTTCGCGCAATTTGAAATTAATTGTTTTTTAGATACAAGAACCAGAACCGATCGTAGAAGAAATTCAAGAAATCCCGAATTCGCCGCCCTCGTACGGTAAAAATCAAAAAAGTTAAAAAATAAATAAATAAATAAATAATTTTTTTTTTGTTCCAATTGCAGAAATCGCCACAAGATCGCAACCGCAATCCCCATTGGTTCTGGATGGCCAGTACAGATCTTTTGGCAGTCCGTTAAATTACTTAATAGGTCCAAATGCCGCGCAACATCCGTTCGCAAACTACATTAACCAGCGGTCATCTCTCGTATCTCTCGATTAACTGTGATCTAGAAAACGAAACGAACTATTAGTTGTATTTTTTATCATTTTAATGTAAAAATGAATCTCATTGTACAATAACTAGGCTTTTAATTTGATTTTTAAAAACTGTTTATTCAAGTCAACAGTTGGGCGAAGTACAAAATGTGGTAAAATGGATTAGATTTGATGTTACAACTTGACATATTCCATGGGAAAAAACCGAGTTTAAATGAATAAATATCATTCAGCGTGTCAAATGACGGCTCTGTACAGTGACAACGATTTTTAAAATAATAATAAAACGAGATGACATTAGGAATGACGCTCAAAACATGTTTCAAATTCTGACTAAATGACGAATTAAATGGACTAATTTTACAACTATTTATTACTCTTTCTTGCTTTTCTCTTCCAAGTCTTTCATTTCATCCCTAAAAACAAAAAAATTAAAATAAATCGTATAATAAACAATAAATAACAACAATTTACCCTCTTCCATCATCATCTTCGCTTTGCTCCATTTTCTTCTCGTCTTTCTCCGCGGCTGCGATGTCGGCTTTGTCGCCCGATTCTTTCGCGCTGCCATCTCTCAAGTTGCCGCTGATTTTACTCTCCTCCTTTTTCTCGTCTTCGGTTCGGGGTCTCTTACGCTGCCCGCGATGCGACTGTACGTTCCGCCGTCCGTCCCCTTCGTCTTCGCTGTCGGAGAACTCTTCGTCGCACGCTATTCTCTTATCGCTCGCCCGTATCGAAACTCTCTCATCCGGATTATGTTTATCTTCGTCCTCGCTTTCGTTATCGATCGCATCGTCCGGAATAGCTAAAAATTAAAAAAAATATTTAAAAAAATATTAAATTTACAACAACAAAAATCCTTACGTTGCATTTGCACGCCGGGCGCGTGCGGCAACATGCGCAGATTTTCTAATAATCGCGTTTTAATCTTTTCCAAATATTCCGGTGTATTTTGGTTCGCCATGTTGGATGGACTGATGTGAAGTTTGAAATCGGGTCCGAAGTATTCAAAGTAATCATTGTACGGTAATTCTACAAATAAATTAAAATGAATACAACATTTCGGAGAAAATAATCGTCGAGAAATTGAATTTTACCATTAGCTATGTCGACACCGAGTGCAACCGCAGTCTCGTATGTCCAGCATCGTGCGACGTTACGAATGGTGTAACCGCCGCCTCCCAGTACAAGCAGCGGCAAATTGTACTTTTTGACGAATTCGAGGCATTTAGCGTGTCCCTTTAACGTGATATTAAAGCACCCTAGCCTATCTCCGGATAAGGAATCGGCCCCACACTGTAGAACGACTGCACTTGGTTGGTAAGACTCCATAACCTTAGACACGACCGGTGCAAATATCTGTTCGAACGATTCGTCGTCGATACCGTCTCGCAGAGGAAAGTTAACAGCGTAATATTTTCCTTTTCCAGCTCCAATGTCCTAAAAAAACAAATTTATTCCTTTAAAAAATCCAATTTTTGATTTTCTTTTTAAATATTTTTACTCTCAGATCTCCAGTTCCTGGAAAATATTCACCGTACTTATGAAAAGAACAAGTCATAACGCGGTCTGTGGTGTAAAAAGCTTCTTCGACACCATCGCCATGGTGGATGTCGATATCGACGTACAGAACTCGTTGATGGTATTTTAAGAGCTCCAAGATCGCTAATACGATGTCATTTACGTAACAAAACCCAGAAGCCTCCGATTTTTTCGCGTGATGCAAACCACCAGCCCAATTTACAGCGATGTCCGCTGCTTGTTTGTTCAGTTTAACCGCACCAGCTAGAAAAAAGGGAAAATTCAAATCAAAAAATTGTTTTTGTTTTTTTTACTAAATTATTAAATCATTTACCAACAGAACCTCCTGTAGAAAGTTGACAGAATTCGTACAATCCATCAAACACTGGACAATCTTCACCAACGTTAACTGTTTTTAAGAAAAAACTAATTAGATTTTTGAGAATTTTAAAAAATCATATTCAAACATTACATCGTTGCATCTGTTTATTGTACTCCGACATGTTATCAGGGCGAATGCTGCGTAGGAAACGAATATAATCGTCACTGTGAAATTTAGTCATTTCTTCCTGCGTTGCTTTGTGTGGTCGCTAAACAAGTCAAATACGTCATTTTTTAATTTATTTACATTCTTAAAATTTTTTTTTAAGCATTTTACTTACATATATTTCCATTTTTCTGTAAAGACCATAATTTAACAGTAAATTATGCGTCATTCGTATTCTGTGGGGTTTCATTGGATGTCCTTGCCCATAGTAGTAATTGCCAATATCACCTAAACAGATACAAAACATCAAAATCATGTCAAAAACTATTTACAAAGTCTTAAAAAGTAGTTTGTAAACATAGATCGTTATTAATTTTGATTTAAACGTGCAAATTTCAAATAAATGCGCATTTTTCTAGTTGTTTTTCAAATGTTTGTTTTCTCTTTTAACAATCTACGGAAGCCCCGGTACTTTGCATCGCGCGTCTTTTAATGACAATATCGTTACATTTCAATTTTTTATTGATGGAATTATGATGGGAGGATAACAATGCTCCGGAAAAGAGGGAAAAAAATATACGAGAAAAAATTTTGAGCTAATTTCATTAAGATTTCAAAAAAATACGGAAGCCTGGTAGATCAACCACAACTATTTGCAAGTTTACCGACTCCAACTGTAAAAAAAAACTCGTAAAAAGTGACGAAACATCGTTTTCAAACTTACTGTCGTAGTAATAACAGATTCTCTTCTTGGTGTGAACTTGCGTCGTCATTTTCGCAAATTTACCAGCGCCTACAAAGATCTAGTCTTTTCAGAGCCCGGGAACAACGACAGTGACAGGTAGCGTGTGGGGAGAAAAAATGGTCATCTATTTATGCGGATCGGTATGGTCCGGTCTTAGTAATGCCATCTTTGGAGAAATACATCCAACTATTGCAAATTTTATCATTAAGAATCCCTCCTAAAAATTACTAATAAATTAATAAATACTTATTTGGTTTTGTTTCTTCAATTGTTTAATTCAAAAATAAACTAGAACAAAACCGATTTATTAAAAAAAGAAAATTAAAACAACAATTTTATATTTCTTGCATATATTTAAAAATAAATAAATATTTTTTTATAAAATTTAAAATAAAACAAAACAAAGAGATAAATTTTCTTTTGGAAATTTTCAATTCAGTTTTCGTAATTAATATTTAAAAAATTATTATAACTCAGTGCTTTAAACCCAACGACGCTTCTGAGAACGACCTTGCAACAAATTACCGACTCAGTCGGTTTCTCTGCCTTTGCCTGTGTGTGCACTTCCGGCAAGCTAGTCTTTTGTGATGATACTAGACCGTGGATAGACCCCCGATCGCGATTCAAAACCAAAAACTAGGAAACTTAGGTAAATACTTCAATTTATTAATCCAAAAAGAAAAGAAAAAGAAAAAAAACCTCCATCTTGCCATCTTTAGCCAAATCCGATCCCGATCCCTCCCGCAGCCCTAAACAACAATTTGTAGATAATCGTGACAATAACCTTTAAATTGCTCATTTCGGGTGCTAATCCACCAATCACCCGATTAAAACCTATCGCACGCTTCACATTTTATCAATTCCAAGCAAAATTCGTCATATTAAATTAAATTTCTAGCGAAATTAGTGGAATTGTTGATGTTACTCATTCGGGTAAGAAAAAATCAATAAACAGGGCTGATGATTCATCATATCCAATTGAGAATTGAGTCTATAAACCAATCCATTACGAGCCAGACATAAAACAGCCATGAAAATCATTTTTTTTAAAGAAAAAAAAAAACAAAATGCCAAAGTTCACGTTAACAAAATCGGCCATTTTGCTCGATTTCGGGGTTAACCTTGAAAAAAAAAAAACAGGAAAAATGTAATCTAAAATTATCGGGAACGGAATTGATATAAAATAAATATATAACCCAATCAGGGGGGTCTTGACGTAATATATTAAATTTATTAATATTTTTAATCTTATCGCGCGAGATTCCTATGAAAATGAAGGATCGCATTGTGAATGTCATTGAAATATCGGTCAAATACCTCGCATAAATTACGTGCTAATTAAAAGATGCGATTAAATAAACTTATATATTATTTTTATTTTAATAAAAATAAATAAAAATGTCGCCAAGGATGTGATTTATTTGATTTCGTCCACATCCTGAGGATATTCCAAGCCTATTTCGAAGCTTCCTTCCAGTTTGCTCACTTTTCATGTCAAAATTTCCTTCTAATTCCGTTAAACAATTGAAACCGATCGGGATAAAAAGATGCGATGCTTTTGCTCGGTTATCGATGACGTAAGTTAACCCTTTTGTGTTTTCGCATTTTTATTGATCAATTTGGAAGTGTTTGAGTGGATAGGGGTATCGATTGCGGATGTAGCTGTGCTTTTGCACATTGAGGTTTGCGATTGTAGCGAACGTGGTCGTTTTGGCTGCAGCTGGTCCT
Source organism: Strigamia acuminata (assembly GCA_949358305.1). NCBI lineage: Eukaryota > Metazoa > Arthropoda > Chilopoda > Geophilomorpha > Linotaeniidae > Strigamia > Strigamia acuminata. Next base: position 15,447,735 of record OX442315.1, on the reverse strand, counting down.
GTGTCTGTGTGCGGCGACCCCAGGTGTCAGTTCCCCTTCTCCATCTGCCGCAGATGCGACTCATTCATGCCGAATAGGGGTTGGGGGTTTGGTATTTTTACTCCATCATCGAGAAGACCAGTTGAGGAGAAAAGAGACCAGCATCAGGTGACTGGAATTAATTCGTTCCCCGGCCACGTTTAGGTTTAATCTTTTTTATCGTTTATTTTGTTTATTGGTTATTTTTATTTATTTTGTTTATTTTTTTTTGTTGTTGTTTCAGATTGCGGTTGCGGTTGTGGTGTGATGGTCGTCATTTGAAGGCTCGATTTGGTTGTTTTTGTTTTTTAGTTTTTATTTATTTTAATCGAGGTAATTATTGTTTTTTTTTTTATGTTTTTTATATTTTGTTTTAAGTGAAAATTTTTGTTTTTGTTTTTTGGGTATTGGATAAGTGGCGTTATGTTTTTTGGATCGTTTAAAAGGAAATTGTGATAATGGCGGTTTTGTGGGAGGATAAGATTGATTTGTTTTTGAATTTGTTTTTTAATTTTTATTCGATTGTGTTATCGGAATTTTTTTATGAAAGATTGTGAGTAATTTTGGGATTTTGGAATATTTGTTGGAAATTCAAGTTGATTCATTTATTTTTTTGAAAAAAAAAATTTCGCATTTTTTTCCTGGTTTAAACTGATTTTCACAATTTTAAATTTTTTTAAATTAAATTAAATTAAATTAAATTAAATAGTTCAATTATTTTTATTTTTATTTCACTAAATTGTACAATTTTTTTGATAATTTTCACACAATTTTACAAATTATTGATTCGATTCACTACATTTTGATTCTTTATCTTTTCACTGCATGTTGATTCTTTTCACCACATTTTGATTATTTTCACTGCATGTTGAATCTTTTCATTACATTTTGATTATTTTCACTACATTTTGATTATTTTTACTAAATCACTAAATTTAATCACATTTTCACTAAATTTAATCACATTTTCACTAAATTTTATCACATTTTCACTAAATTCAACATATTTACAACATTTTCACTAAATTCATCATATTTTACAACATTTTCGCTTAATTCGTCACATTTTATTGCATTTTCACTAAACTCATCACATTTTACAACATTTTCACTAAATTTATCACATTTTACAACATTTTCATTAAATTTACTACATTAGAATTCAAACTAAACTTCTGATCCTTCTTGACACATCAAATTTTAAATGTTGTCATTTAAAATAAAAAAAATTAAAATAAAATTTGCAATCTAATTGCAGCGACTATGGGCAATTGTATGGGTCGAGACAAGGATCTACTAACATCATCCACGAGCAAAGATCCCTCAGACATAACTGTGGACGAACGAAGAATCATTGGCGGCGATGAATCCAACGTGCGATACACGAGGACCCCGAGCGGGCACATGCAAAGCGGCGTCGACATCATACGAAACACTCTACCTGGTCAGTCGGAACTAGTCAATCCAAACACGCATTAAAGCCTAACTATCGATTATTAAAAAATCGCAAAAATTAACGACATTAATTATTTTTATTTTCCGCTTTCTCCCTTTGCTATTGCAGCCTTGTTCAGGAACAGGTTCTGTTATTACGGTAAGACCTTACTTGTACCCATTAATCAATGTTTTGCACGCTTTAATCAAATAATTTTTAAATTTTTAAATAAATTTTTTTTTTTTTAGAAGTTAATAATTACAATTTCCTTTTTAACCAGGTGGCAAAGTCGTCGTGGCGCTGTATAATTACAATGCCAGGGATGTTGGCGACCTGAGCTTTCACAAAGGTGATCGGCTCATCGTTCTTAATGACAGGTATTTGAATAATTAAAGACTGGAGAGGCGCAACTCGTTTTTTTATGAAATTTTATTGTCCATAGTGACAGTGACTGGTGGCATGCGAGGCACACGTCGTCTATGCAGGAAGGGTACATCCCTAGGAATTTTGTTGCCAGAGAAAAAACGGTGGAAAGCGAAGAGTACATTTTTATTTTTATATTTTTTTTTGTTATTTTACATTTTTTTAATTTTTAATTTTTAAATTTTTTAATTTTTATAGTTGGTTTTTCGGTAAAGTGGCGAGGAAAGATGCCGAGAAGATGTTGTTACAGCCTCAGAATGGTCGAGGGACATTTCTAATTCGAAACAGTGAACAGACAACAGGTTTTGAAATGGAAATTACATTAAATTAGTGGAAAATTAATTTTTATTTTTTATTTTGTGTCAGGTGCTTATTCACTGTCGATGAAGGATTGGGATCCGCAGAGGGGCGACCACGTAAAACATTACAAAATCAAATGTTTGGACAACGGTGGATTTTTCGTAACAACCAGACACACTTTTTCGACTTTACAAGAATTAGTGATTTTTTATTCCGGTGAATATTAAAATCTTCAAGACGAAATTAAAAAATTAAAAATTAATTAAAACGTCTTATTTAGATGCGCCGAATGGATTGTGCTACAAACTAACGTGTCCTTGTTTGAAACCCAAACCACACATGTGGGATTTATCCCCCGAAACACGGGACAGATGGGAGATCGACCACAGCGAAGTCATATTAGAACGGAAGTTGGGAAGCGGCAATTTCGGTGAAGTTTGGTATGGTAAGTCGATTGGAATAAATTAAATTGTAAAATATGAAATGAAATTGATGTAAATTGATGTAAATTTTGGTTTGAACTCAGGCAAATGGCGCGGAAACACCGAAGTAGCCGTCAAGACGTTGAAACCGGGCACCATAATGTCCGCGCAGGCCTTTTTGCAAGAGGCAGCCATCATGAAGACATTCCGCCATGACAAATTAGTGTCGTTGTACGCCGTGTGTTCCGTTAAAGAGCCCATATACATCGTGACTGAATACATGGTCAACGGCAGCCTTCTCGATTACTTGCGAAGCGGCGACGGAAAGCATCTCAAGCTGCCGCATTTAATTGACATTGCCGCCCAGGTCGATAGAATGAGATAAAATACGATTGGAAGCGTTTATTTATTTTGAATTTAATTTTTTTTTAGATTGCTAATGGTATGATGTACTTGGAAGTGAAACTACTCGTACACCGTGATTTAGCCGCCCGGAATATACTCGTTGGCGATAACAACGTGGTCAAAGTGGCCGATTTTGGACTCGCGAGAATCATCGACGATTCCGAATATACAGCTAGACAAGGTTCGTTTTAAATATATTGAGAAAAAATTGTAAGTTTGGTTTTAAAATTGTAATTTTCTATCTAGGTGCTAAATTTCCCGTTAAATGGACGGCTCCGGAAGCGGTTTTATACGGAAGATTTACGATTAAATCGGACGTTTGGTCGTACGGCATTTTATTGATGGAATTAGTCACCCATGGTCAAGTTCCTTATCCAGGTAAATGCGGTGTGACGTGGGGTTTTAAGGATTTGTTAATGAATTTATTTGGTTTTCGCTTAGGGATGCATAATCGCGAGGTGATCGAACAAGTGGACCGGGGATATCGAATGCCGAAACCGCTGAATTGTGACTGTCCGGACGCCGTTTACGACATGATGTTGCAGTGCTGGGATAGCGATCCGAACAAACGGCCGACTTTTGAATATTTATTCTCGTACGTCGACGATTTTAGTGTTTCAACCGAGCCGAGGTACCGTGACGCGGAGGAATTTTGAATTTGTGCCACATTCCAGTTTCGCCAGTTTTTCCGGATGGTTATCGAGTCGTGGCCTTGAGACCAGCGAAGACGACCATTTTATGGTGTTTTTCGTCTTTGCTTCTTCTATATTACTTAAAATGATGAGGGGAAAGAAAAAAAACGGAAAAAAAACTTGTTTTGTGTACGAACTGCTAAATTGTGATCTCGGAAATTATGTTGGATGTTTTAATTTCGTTTAATTTAAACGGTATTTAATTTTGTGACTTTTTCCTTGGAAGTGGTTTTATCGCGCGTGCTTCCATTTCTTACCACAATTGTTTGTAATTTACGAGAGTTTTTTGTATCTTATTTAATTTAATTTGTGCATAATAATATCTAATCTATTCTCTCAACTTTTTCTCGTTTGTTACCGTATACGGAATATCTAATTTTTCCTACGCCAGAAATATCTCAGGATTTAACCGGCTGCCTTTGTACGAGTTTTCGAATAATTTACAATGCAAGAAAAAACATCGAATTTGACAATAGTTTTTTATTTTAACAAAGTTTGAGAGGAATTTTTACACATTTGACAATTGTTTTCTACTGTACTTAGTTAACCAATTGGAATTGTGCGAGTGTTTTACGAACAAAAAAAGTATTTAATTTATTATAAAAAAAAAAAAACAGTTTTTCTTTTTGTTTTTCTTTTGTTGTTGATTTTTTTTTTAAATGCTGAAAGTCATTTTTGTAGACATTTTGTGGCTATTTTCCATTTAGGTTAGGAAAGTATTTGAGATAAATGTTTTGGACAATGTAGCGAGCGTAAAAGTTTTGCATCATTTTCCACTTTTTTGCTGTTTCACATGTCAATAAACCAAAGATCTAAATGTGATTTAATGTTTTATTGGATCATTTCTTCGATACACGGAACGGCCATTAGGCTCGAAAGGTTTTCCCTTTTCGTTACTAGATGTCGGGCCAAACGTGGGTTTTCACGGATCAAGCCGTGGAAGTGCAAAGAAATTTAACGACGCCAGCGAGTCATCTTCATCATTAGTCTTAATGTGGACCATACTCGCAGGGGCACAGATGTCTACCGGGTTCTTTTAACTGTGACTACAGTTTTGGTCGGTGCGATTTGCAATTTAGCCTTAGTTAGTATTCTGTTTATGGGAGGTTCTTCTACCAAAAACATGTCAAGTCCCGTGGTTGTCTCCGCTACCGCCAAACAAACTGCCACCGTAAGTACTTCTTGTAATTTTACATTTTCGTTGAATATTTCATCTAATTATCACATTTATCGCACTTCAAGGTGATTTTCCTGCACGGTTTAGGCGATACTGGGTAATAAATTTTATACGGTGTTATTTTTTCTTATAAATGATGATTTAATATCGATTTTCTTTATTTTTTCTACGAAATTTGAAATTAGTCATGGCTGGGCCGCATCTTTAGCAGGAATACGTCAGCCTCACGTTAAATACATCTGCCCTACTGCGTAAGAAGACTTTAAAAATGTAAAACAAAGCGTTAATTTTTCTGTTCATTTAGGCCTACTATTGCCGTAACGTTAAACGCTGGTGTGCGAATGCCTTCGTGGTAATGACGGAATATTTGAAGTTTTTTGTTGTTGTTTTTAACCAATTGATCGATTTATTGAAGGTTTGATCTTCTAACTCTCGAAGCAGATGGACCCGAGGACGAGGAAGGAATTAAAAGAGCAACGTCGACAGGTTTGATGCCAATTTTTGTCGTTTTGTTGAATTTTTGAACAGATTTTTTTCTATTTTTTATTATTATTATTTTGCTTCTCGATTTAGTTCATCAATTAATCGAAGCTGAAGAAAAGAGTGGAATTCCTAGCAACCGGATTTATTTGGGAGGTTTTTCCCAAGGTGGTGCTTTGGCTCTCTATTCCGCATTCCGATATCAGAAACCACTGGCCGGGGTGATAGCTCTCAGCTGCTGGTTGCCTATGCACTCGAAATTTCCTAACGTAAGAATCTTAAAAAATGTAAATTGATTTGATCGATTTGTTGATTTTTGCGCGTAGAATGCATCGGGGAACACCGATATCCCCATCCTTCAATGTCACGGTGACATGGATCCACTCGTGCCGCACAAATGGGGAGTTTTGACGCACGAGAAGTTGAAGAGCTTCGCCCCACGAGCAGAGTTCAAATCTTATCACGGAATGATGCACAGCTCGTGTGACGAGGCAAGTTTTTGTTTTGCGATGAAAAATGAGCGGAATTGATTTATAACTTTGTGATTTTGGTTCGTAGGAAATGCAAGATGTTAAATTGTTTATCCAGAAGTACACACCATCGTCGTAGTTTGATTTTTATTGGCTTAAACACGTGGAGATGATTAGGATTTACGGGAGAATGAGTTTACAAACATCGTTAATTCGTAATATTTTATCAAATTAATTTGTAGTTGGTCAATGGAAGTGATAGCAAATGTGAACAAAGTACATTCACGTTTGAAATAGCTCAATTTCTCAATATTTTTCTCCATGCACTGTAACGAACTGTATTTCAATTAATATAGAACACCATTCGTCTTCAAATTTTAGTTGTTTGTGAGATGTAAATCAGGTATTTTGTTTTCCTTAAGATTTTAAAATGAAATAAAATAAAATAAATTTGGTTGCTAAATCTGAATTTATTAACGTAAAAGAACATAAAAACTAAATGGAATTTTTGTTTTAAAAAAACTCAAGTAGTTGGACACACGTTAAGCGTTACATTTCCAATACTACGAGCTAATGACAAGTTTTGTTTTTCCTTCTTAAATTCCACGTTTCGAATGCATCCGACGAATTGCTCGGGCGTTTCGATTCCCCTGGTGCGACTTGGATGCGGCACGCCACCAAAATGCAAAGGGTCATTCGTGTCTGCTAAACTAAGCTTCGTTTGACCAATAGTAGGATCCACGAAGTGATCGTCCACACTCAGCATGATAATATTCTTCGATTTAACAGCTAAGAATAAAAAAACGTTAAAATTAAAACCAGTTCGGTTAAAAGACACAAATTTTTATACGAAACCTTGGATTTTGTGCCAGTTGCCGTCGCACAAAGTGTACTCATCCAACGGCGTGTAAGTGGCTTGAATCTGTCCGTCTCCATTGTCAATACTGAATTTGACCTGAAATAAGAGAGAAAAACAAATAAACAAAAATTTCAAACACGGAAAAAAATTAATATTCAGATATTTACAGATCCATTCAGAAGTTGTAACACCAAATAATCGCCAACTTTTCCATGAATAGCCATAATAACACCGGAAATAGCACGCGGTTTGATTTCCAACGAAATGTCCAAATCTGTTCCAACCACGAAATTATCATCTAATAAAATAAAATTAAAATTAAAATCCAGCCTAAAACATTCAATTTTCAATCGTTTAATCATTTTACGTAGGATCAGATGTCCTCCTCTATCGCTGAAGAAACTTCCAGGCTCGACTTTATCTGAACACGGTTGAGTGCCCACATTTGCTCGAGGCTCCTCTGCTGGTCGATTTGCGATCTTAAGTCTTCTCAAACAACCATCGAATGCTTGATCAATGCCCTACAATACGTACAAAAATTATTAAAATAAAGATAAAACAGAATTTTGACAAAATTTCAATATTTTTAACCCTTAATTGCGCTTTTGCTTTCGCTTTAATTCCATTAGACACGCCGCCAACATACAACGTAGTGACCATCTCCATGACCGTTGAAGGCTGACTCGACTGACCTTCGCCCACCAATTTCCCATCTATAAAAAAATAAACGCACAAATAAAAATACATTCAAATACAAATTTAACTATTTAATTATCCGGTTTAATCACCGATCGTTAATTTTGCACGTCTTTGGTGCCGATGAACGTTAACAGTATGCCATTTCCCATCGTTGTATCGCCCAGCTCCACTATTCACGTTATACGCTCCACTTCCCAAATTGAACGAAAATTTAAGCTGGTAAATAGAATTTAAAAAAAAATTAAACAAATAAAAACAACAAATACAATTTTAAAGTCACCATTCCCTCTCCATCTATAGTCAATGCACCAAAATCATTCTCTTTATCGGCCAAATAGAATATAATTCCATTGTGAGTCGTCGTCGTTTGGAACTGAACTTCTAAATTTGTGTTTTTCGCAAACTCGCTCGGCCGCACCGTGTACTCCTGTCTGCTTTGATGGCCGACGCCGAACCGGATCCCGCTGGCTTCCGACACGGTAAAATCTTCGCTCGGTGTGCGCGGCAACTTGCATCCTCGCGGCGCTTTGGTCGGATATATGGTAGGCGGTTGAGTGGGCCTATCTGTTCGTCTGTCTGGTTGAACCGTAACCGGATGCACAACTACGAAAACCAAAAAATTAAAAATTAAAATTCGTCTAAAACAATCACCGACGCTTCAAATTACCCGTCGGTATCGCTATTGGCGTTGGTTCTGGATCGGCGAGTGGACAACTGGCCAACGAACCACCGGATTGATAAGTGGAGTTTGCAAAATTCAAAAACTCGCCGTTGATCGTCACATCGCCCACGCAACCGACAAAAAATCGTTTAGTCGGCGCAGCGTCTTCGTTGACGAACGTAATGCTTCCTCCGACGAATATCGACGCTTTGGAACTGATTAAAAAGTCTTTGCGATCTCCTATTCTGATCCTCGTATGATCAAAATCGTCGATATCTAATAAAAGCTCGTCGCTATGGCGCGTGGCCGTCACGAAATGCCACTCTTGGTCGTTGTACATGGCGGGTGTGCGCACTTCACCCCCGGGAATCGTTTTGAACACAATCACGCCGTTGTGTATCGACACCGACAACGACGTCCTGTCTTCGCCCGTGTAGAATAAAAGGCCGTTCTCTTCCGTCGTTTTGAACTTGAACGTAAACTCGCTCGATGATGTTAATTCGTGAGAGGGCAGTTTGAGTTGGAGGTACCCAGTCGAGTCTCTACTGAACGACACCGATCGAGCGATCTACGAACAAAAAAACATAATTTAAAAAATTTAGAAAAAAAATTAATATTTAAAAATTGACTTTTTCGGGGCATCCAGAGGCCACTCCCAGAGCTTCGATATTGTCGTTGAGATTTCGCGGACTCGAGCCCACTTGGAATCCGTCGATGCATCCTTCGAAATCCACATTCGTCACATCCCTACAACACAAAAATATACAATTTTTAATTTTTAATTTAAACAAAAATAATTTCAAACAATAAATACTTGTATGAATGATTTCCGGGATAACCACCGACGTAAATGTCATTGGTGACGGATAAATCATCGAGATGACCCGGCGCCGTGCCAATTCCCACTTCCACCGAATCGATCTGATTAAAATTACATTTTTTACAATTAAATATCGTTGATTAAAGGATGATTAGGCTGAGATTGCGTACCATCAAGCGCGCTTCTTTCTTGCTGCGACTGGCTTGAACAGAATGCCATTCGCCGTCGTTCAATTTGGGGAATTCGTTCGACATTAGTTTCAGCATTCCGCTTCCCAACTCGAACTGGAACACGACGCGTCCGTCTCGCAGTTCGATGGCAAAATAATCGAGCTGAAATGAGAAAAAATTCGTTTCAATTCAATTTTACTAAATGACTAAATCAAAAATTACTTCTTTTCCAATTAGGAACAAAAGCCCTTCTTTCGCGTACGTCTTGAATTGTAACACAATTTCCGTTCGCTGATTGAAATTATCGTGCGTACGTTTCTTCATAATCGCGTAACCGAACCCGTCGAATCGAACTCCCGAGCTCGGTGTAACTATCACCAACGAATCCCTATAAAACGAAAAAATAAAACAATTACAAACTCAATCTTATTTCAATTAAAAATTAAAAACCTTTCGATACAGCCGTCGATGTAATTTTCGATCGAAACAAAATTCCAGATTCCTATCGGATTATTATTAAACGTTATTTCTTCGATTTCCCCTTCAAAATGCAGATGCCGCACTTCGCTTTGTATCTGTAAAAATCGAATTAATTCGATAAATAAACAAATCAATTAACTTTTCTACAATTTCTACGCACTTTGGCCGATTTGGGCACTCCACCGACGTAAAATTTCGAATATTCTTGATCCAAATTGAAAACGGCGTGGGATCCTGGAAGCGAAAAGCGACTGACATCGTCGTCTTGCCCTTCGGTGCGCACGGTAAGAGTGACGGATTTTCCCGTCCGTTCCACAATTACTTGGTGCCACCTGTCTTGCGACACGTCGAGCGATTTCGCGCTGTACTCGCGTACGGCGCCCGAGCCCATGTCCATGGCGAGCACGACACGCCCGCCTTCAATGCCCAGAGCCATGAAATCGTCCTAAATTAAAACAAATATTAATATTTCCATTATTACAAACGTCAATTCCTTCGTTTTACCGTTTTGGTCCTGCGGATTCTCTCGTGGGTTCCGATTTCGTTGCCCAAATAAGCGAGGAATCCGTTCTTGGCACTCGTTTTGAAGTAAAGCGACATAGTGTTGTGTGTGGCAGCGTCGCTCAGTCGGTCGGGGTTGTGTACTTGAATGGCCGAATCTTCGGACACGTGCACACCGAGTTTAATCTGCAATTTAAAATATTTTTTTTCAAAAACAAAAATTAATATTTTATTTTAATGCGTAAAATTACTCGATTGGCTCGATCTCGAGCTAAAGCAACTCGTCGCTTCAACTGCGCGATTTTCTCTTCGACGTCGGTACCTAAAACTCTCAACACGTTCGATTTGTTGCCGAGTCGGTCCATTAAACGTTTAATTTTAGGAATTGTTTCGAGAACAATTGGAACTACAAAAAAAAAATTAAATTAAAATTTCAATTTGATATTTATTGACATAATCGTCGCCCTACTTTGGGAATTAACGCGAGCTATTGCTTTCTTCGCGTCGTTAATTTCGCGCGGAATTTTCTCGGCTCTGATTTTATCGTCGTCGATTTTATTGAGTATTCCGTCGACATTACTCATCGTCATCTGGACTTTTAGTTGCGCTTCTTCCGACAAACTCATCGCATTTCGCGCGCCTTCCGAGACACCACCTGTGAAATACAAAAAACAGAATAAAATAACTTAAAAAAAGAAATAAAAATCTCAATCTCACGTATGTTCATCCGAGCAATGCTCCTCTCAATCTCGCCCAACCCATCGCTAGTTTGTTTATTCAGCACTTGCACGACATCAACTTCTCTTTTCGCGTCTTTTAACCGATTTCTCAACCCCGGTTCCACTTTAGCCGCAGCCTCTTCCGCTTGTCTGAACAACTCGAGGCTGATTTCTTTCGAATGAATCGCATTTTCGTCGATTCCCTTCGCCTGTAACAACGTAAAACAGATTTAGTCAGCAAAATCATCGCATCAACTCCAAATTGTCCATTATTTCTTACTTTTGAGTCCGCATCGTTCGATGCTTCGACGGCGGCTTCAGCGGCGCTCAGAGCCTCGTTAATGGCGCTCACGATTTCCTTGTACGAGTTGGCAGCTCGCAGCGCGTTCTGAGACGACAGTTGCGTGTCCAGAATCAAACTGAAACCAATTAAATCCATTTTAATTACAATTCGGAGAAGAAAAAAAAACAGTTGTAAATTCACCTGGCTAGACTTTTTGCCTGTTTAGTCAGTCCGTGCGCATGTCGTTCGGCTTCTCCGACCAGAGCAGGCAACGGCTTCAATTCCCGGATTAACTGATCAATTTTGTCTCGCAGCTGTTCCATTAAGAAACTGAGTTTGTCGCGGTGATCGTCTATGGTTTCGAAATTAACCGTTCCCGTTAAGAGCAATTCACGCGCTAAAATTATCAGATCGTTTCCTTTGTCTAACATTTTCTTAATGTCGTCAAACACTTCTTCCGCAGCCGCGATTCGACTCTGAATAAATAAATAATAAAATTCATAAACATTCGTAAACAAATTATCTTTTGTTTCTCCTTACTTGTAGAGTTTGCAATTTGTTTTTATCGTATAAAGTTTTCGCTCTGTTCGCTTTATAAAGTGCATTTTGACTGTTGTTCAACAGATCCTTCAACTTTTCGTCCAGATCAGTGAAGCGTTCTTTCAGTTCGATTTCTCGCTGTCTATTTCGTTCGATTTCCGCCGCAAATTGGATCGCTCTGTCCAAAGCTGAAATTAATGTTAATTTTTAAATAATTTAATTTTTGACGATGAAAATCCATTTTTACTGATGTTTGATTTGTGTCCTTCGGTTCGAGCGAGCGTCACGCGGATAGAAAAATCCCGTCTTAAAATTTCTTCGAGCAATTTCTCCGCTTCCTGGATTTTCCGGTCCACGTCGGGACCTTTTCCGGCCAGAAGCGTGCGCGCCAAAGCCTCCACGGCTTCCACAATTCCGGAAGCCGTAGACGCAATTTCCAGCATCATTTTCTCCAGATCGATCGCGTCGTTTTTAACACTTTCCGCTTCGATGCTCGTGCCCAACGCATCGTCGCCCAACGCCTCCGACGATTTGTCCAGCACCGCCACGTCGCTTTCCAATTCGGTAATTTCGATATTGATGGCGAAAAAATTCACCGCATTCGGATCGACATTGAGCAAATCAACGATCGGCTGCAAATAAAAATTAATCAATTAAAAAATTAATCAAATAACAAAATGAATAACGCATACTCTTAATTCATTGACGGTCTTATTGAAATGATCAATGCGCTTGAACGCGAAAAACGTAACGGAAACCGACTTAATTTCGCTATAAGTTCTTTCAAAAATCAACGTCAGCGTGTCCATATCATCCAAAAGGAAATGGACGCATTCGTCGCATTCCCGACACCCGGTATCCGGTATGAGCACCCACCGGTGCGGGCACCGATCGCATCTTTCGCCAATCACTCCCGGCAGACATTCGCACTGGCCCGTTTGCGGGTTGCAACTTCCACCGATGGAAAATTCCTGATTACAGTGACAAGCTGTCAGAAAATACAAACCAATTAATTAAAACTATTTAAATTATTTTTTTTTAAATTCTACCTCGACATCCGAACGAATTGAAGTCGTAATACCCGGATAAACAGTGCTCGCAAGTCCTTCCACCGACCCCAGAGCGACATTTACATTGACCCGTATTGATGTCGCATTGCGTACTCTCGGAAGCCTCCGAACACGCGCAGTCGGAGCAACCACGACACGAATCGAATCCATAAAACCCTTTCGCACACTCGTCGCATTTCTCCCCGATAACATTATCCTTACAAGTGCAAATACCCGTCGCGTGATGACACTCGCGAGTACCGCAATTATCGCAGTAGCAACCTGCAAAAACACCGAAAAAATGAGAAAAAAAAATACACAAAACTCGAACAGTTACGATTTAATAAATTATTATTTGTTTTTAAGTGAAATTAATGTTTCAAACCGCTTTATGCTCGTTTTAATCATGTTTTATGCTCGTTTTAATCATGTTTTATGCTCGTTTTAATCATGTTTTATGCTCGTTTTAATCATGTTTTATGCTCGTTTTAATCACGTTTTATTTTGTCATTTAGGCCCAACACCAAAGATTAACCTCGTTTTTAGTTGCCATTTAGCCACTTTGCATTAGTTCCGCGTGGCAATTCATTGATAAAACCTGGCGAGACGTATCCGGTAGTGGACCTCCATCGTGGCTGGTACGTCCTTGACGGCCTCCTTGTCCTGGGCGTGGGTCTACGAGTTCGTGGTTGATACCGACGATCATCGGTCCGGCTCGTGTAATCATGTTGCATCGCCGACGTCAACTCGACCGAGGTGAGCGCCAAACTCGACAAGAGGGAAATCCCCTTGTTTGTTGCGCCGTTCGACCGAGTCACGGCCCAAATGAGCGCAAAACTCGTAAATACATTCGAGAAAACTGTCGCGTCCATCGCCATCGACAATTTCGCTTCGATTTCTGCATCTAACAAACATTTCCCCCAAAATTAAAAACCAAACATCACCGCAACGTGTCGTTTTCGTTTTTAATTTGATCTTCAATAAAATAAATCCTTTTTTCCCGTTCAAATACTTACTTTTACAATTTTTTAACTCTACGGCGTCTCCGAAATGATTGGGAGCGCAAATTTCGCAGGCGGAACCGAACGTGTTGTTCAAACATTGAACGCATTCGCCGGTTAGAGAGTCGCAGGCGCCAAAACTACTCGAATCGATGTTGTTATTGCATTCGCACGGTTTGCAGTACTCGTTCGTGATGTTCGGACGGCCGTAATAACCGGCAGCGCAGCTGAAAAACAATACCAATTAATTTAATTTTTAATTTTTTCAATTTTTTTATACTCACAAACTGCATTGCGGTCCAAAATAACCTTCCTTGCACTCACAGTGGATTTCATTGCCCGATGGACTAAATTCACAACTTTTAGCAAAACTAAAAAATTAAATAAAAAAAAATTAAATTAAAATTAATTTTAAACAAAATGGCGACGATGTACGTACTTGTTGGTCATAGTAGGATGCGGACATGCGCAAATAAAACAGTCGTAGGACGAACCAATCGTCGCATCACCGTGGAAACCTTCAACACACGTCTCGCAATGATCACCGGTCGTATTATACTTACAATTCTGTAAAAAATAGACAAAAATAAGCCCAAAAATTACTAAAAACTCTAAATGGACTCACGAAGCATTTGCCCGTAACGGGATCGCAGGAATCCGCATGTCCGTGACACTGGCACGGAACGCAGTAACCACCGTAGGGACCTTGTGGCGAGCGATAGTAACCCTTGGCGCACTCTTCGCACGACAAACCCTGATAGTTTTGCGGACACAAACACTGTTCTACGCTCAGCGCTTCGGTGGAATCGGCAAAATAAGCACTAACAGCAATATCCATCATCATCAATTGCAATCTGCGTCGAAAAAAGTGTTAAAAATCACTTAAAACCAATTTATTCATCAATTTCTCACGAAATTTCCTTAGTTCCCGTGAAATACTCGCCGCGGATGTAAACGCTTTCTAAATTATGAAGAACGACCATGAATTGTTCTCGAGTCACATCCGCGCCGGACAGTGTGTGAAAATGCGTTTCCAACAAGGCAACTTCGACGTCCAGTTCTTCGCCGATTGACGGCAGCTCTTCGTGTTCGTACACCAAAGTCATGTTGCTACCCACGAGAATTACATCAGGAAGGAATAAATAAGCGCCACCTCTGCCATCCATGCTGAAACTGATCGTGTATCGTAAGAAACCACCGTAAGACACGATCTAAAACACAAAATAATTATTGTAATAATTACAATTTGGCTTAATTAAATTCTTTCACCTTATTTCCGAGGTAATCGCTCGGCGCTGAGAAATACAGAACGTTTCCGGACGTTGTTTGCGCCTCTTGCAATTCAATCGTGACTCCTTGGGTCGTCAAAGACGACGTGAAATTGCTGCCCGGCTCGATGTTCACCGTTCCAGGTTGAAGGAAAACGACATTTTCCCACCCGTTAAGCTCGAACACTTGAGTTCTGTACCACGAGGCGCTGGTGCATCGATCCGATTTACCGAAACAGAAACATTTGGTGCATCCGAGTGGATTGTTTTCTTGTAAATAATAAGTCGAGGGTTTGCAGGTGTCGCACATCGGCCCGTAAACGTTTTCCTATCGAACACGGTCGGTTAAAATCGATTTGCTCAACAAAAATATTATTCTTTTTACTTTGCAGAAGCAATAGGCGTTGTCCATGTCGCAAATATCTTCCGTCGTACCTCGGAAATCGCAATTACACAACTGACAAAATGGGAAAGACCAATATCCGGGTTTACAACTCGAACAGGTGCGACCGACGATATTCGCTTTGCAGCTGTAATTGTTAATTTAAAAATAAATTTAAAAAATTTAAAAATTAATATTTTTTTATTGATTTCTCTCGTTATTACGTACTCGCATTCGCCCAAAAACAAATCGCACTGCAAATTTCCGTTTTCGACTCCGAGAGGATTGCAATTGCAGTCCTGAAAAAAGAGGAATTTGTTTATTTCGTGTCCAATTTAACGGGTTTTAAAAATATTCACCTCGCAGCCAATAATTGGATCAAATCCGTACGTGTTTTGTAAACAAGTGTCGCAGTGTTCGCCGGTGACACGAGGGGGGCAAATGCACTCTCCCGTGACTTGATCGCAAACGGCGGTGGACGGGCAGTTGCAAGGATGACAGTCGGGATAACCGAAGTAACCGGTTCTGCATTGTGAGCACGTTCTTCCAATGACGTACGGTTTACACTGACATTGGCCGCCAAAAGCGTCGCAGTACAAGTTTTCCGAGCCTTCGAACGTGCAATGGCAACGCAAACCGCCGTGATTGTAGTCGGTGGTCAGAGAAAATGTGGCATCTCGACAAAAACCTATGTCAAACGACGTTTATTTTGATTAAAAATTTATCTAAAGTTTGCAATTAACTTGCCTGTTGTTGATGATTCGAGATAGAATTGGTTTTGACCACATTCTTCAATGAAATCGTTCGTTCTGTCGAGAGAAATTTCCTTGAGCAGTTCTGCTTTGTAGATCTCGGCAGGAATTGCTAAAATATAATCCTGAAAACATGTTTCAATACAAGTCCGAGTATTTATAATATATTTTAATATATTTCAACACTATCCAGAAGCGTGAGACGAGGGTTTAGTGCATTTGAGACAATAAAAAAACATTTTTAAACTCAAAAATACACATTTCGATGCAAAAATGCAGTTTTTATGTTGAAAAACAGATAGAAAATGCATTTTTTAACAAAAAAATTTGACTTTTTTGGTTAAAAAACACAAAAATGTCATTTTTAAGTGCAAATATCTGTCAACAATTTGTGTAAATTCCCCTCGTCCCACTATTGACGCTGTCACATTACCAGCCAAACACTTTTGTGATTCTGTTCCTTTATCGTCATGCTCCAATTCTCACTGATCTGATATTGAATGTCGCCACTTTTATCTCTAACGACGGACCGACAACCGGACACGCTTGGACAGAACGGAACTGGCAAAACCGCTTCGTAAAACTGCCCGTTTTGAATAACCACTCCCAAATCAAACTCTGCAAACCAAAACCAAAACATTTGTCAAAAAAAAACAAACAAATAAATAAAACCACAAAATTTTTAAAACATACCCGGATGTTTCGGTTGATAATAATGAACCACGAACACGTAAAATCCCGAATGCGGAACACTGCCACGAATATCCACCGACGCGTCTTTATAATCCAAATAAACCAACCCGACATCAAGCTCCAACAAAGTCGCCGGAAAAATCGTCGCATTCTTATCAAACTTCTCGTCACTTTCCATTTCAACCTTAAAAAAACATATTAAAAAAATTAATTTTTTATTTTTTTTAAAAATTTAATTTCATACTTTAATCATTCCAGGAACAGTGGAGAATTGTCCCTCAATGGGAACCCCGTCTCGTCTAACGCACGACCGCTTTGGATCGATATAATCCAAACTCCAATCATTCCTCGGCACCGCCACGACTGAATCAATCGCAACATTTATCGTTTCAGACCCACTGATCGTTATTACAATATTAGTGCTCTCGAAATTAAACATGGCGACTCTTCCCGAGGGATCCGTGACGGCTTGTCTACACAGCATCGAGTACATGCATTCGTGCAGAATGGCTCGTCCCTTGTCACGGCCGCTCGTGGCCGTTGTTTCGATGTGGATCGTGGCCGTCCTCGCGTCTTTCGGCGTGTGGTAGAGCACCACGAGCGCGTAACGACCCGCTTTCGGCACGACCAGTTCCACTTGCATCTCTCGCTGATTCGAGTCCAACAACGCCATTTCGTCTCCAATTTCCAACTCGTCCAGCAACTCGAAGTTGGTGTACAGTTGGGTGTTTAATTTCTCGTCACCATCGACGAGCACGTAGCCCCGCTCGCCACGCGCTGCCGTGTAGTCGTTCAGTTCCGGATACAAATAATGAATGCACATCGGCAATTTCGAGCCCAATTTGCAAGGAATGTTCACGTTTTCTTGCAGTAAAGTCGCTTCGTAGTACGCGGCGGGGAGTAACACGAAGTAATCCTGAATCGAGACGTAAAAAATTGCATTTTTTTGGTTTTAATTTCAATTTTTCGTCTTACGATGTATATCGATTGGTCGATTTTGAAGCTGATGGTCCATCTGCCTGGATTAATGACGAAATGGCTCGGAATTAAATTTTCTTTCCCGGAAACGGTTAATAATTTTGGTTGTCCGGTCGGTTCGAACCGAATCGGACTCGATTGTCTCGTATCTAGAACGAAACAATTTTTAAACGATTAATTTTAAGTTTTATTTTCACAAAAATTTAAATTTTATGCCTCCGTAATGGTCGGGCATAAACACGACGAAACCGACAACATCTTCGTGATTTGGATTAATATACCGCACAACAACTCGATACAAACTCGGTCTTTCAATATTCAATCGTGTCTGAACTTCTTTCTGCAAAAACAAATGAATAAAATCAACAAAAATCAATAAATTTCACAATAATTTCAAATAATTTTACTTGTAAAGGTGAAAAAATAGCGTAACCCCTCCACGAATAACCGGGGAAATCATGTTCGCTATACCCATAGCGAACAGGAGTCAAATTCGGAGTGTGACCGTCTTCCAATTCGTACTGAAGTTGATACAAAGACGGGAAATAGTGCAAAGGAGTCGGCTCGTTGCAAGTGCGTCCTTCGATTCGAGGTTGACAAGAACACTGACCACTCGATGACTTGTCGCATACTTTGCTAATGGAACCCCCGATATCGCACCCACAATCTGAAAAACAATTAATTCACACAACTAAATCAAATACAAATCGATAATCAAACCAACCGACGCATCCGAACAAGTTATCTTGTTGCAAATCGTAACTTCCGTCGCGACATTGTTCGCATTTGCGCGACCCGGTGTTTGGTTTGCAAAAACACTGTCCAGTTTCGCCGTTGCACACGTTGATTCCTCCCACGGTTCCGGGCAAATGACAACCGCAATCTAATTTACAAAAATAAAAAAAAATTCATCGACATTTTTTAAATTTTCAATTGTTATTTGCGATCTACCTTCGCATCCGTCGGGATTAAACGCTTGCAAATTCCAGTAGAGAGGTTTACATTGATTACAGATTCTTCCCGTCACCCTTTCCTTACACTGGCACAATTCGCCGGAAGTCAAGGTTCCACATCCGGCGAAAGTTGGCAAAACACCGGCGGGATCGCAATTGCATTCTAAATAATCAAATTTACCAACAACAATTACAAAATATTCATCAATTAATCGTCAATTGACCTTCGCAAGCCGGAAAATTGTAAAATCCTTCGCGACAACGATCGCAATTGCCGCCGTCAAAGTTTGAGCGGCAAGTACAGCGACCCTCGTCGTCGCAGGACACTCCGACGGAGCCGAATGAGTTGCAGTTACAAGCTAAAACAAGTAAAATTAACATCACAATATCAATCAGCATCAATTTTTATATACTCACGTTTGCATTCCGGATATTGGTAATACCCGGGCGTGCAATGAGTACATTGTAAACCGCCGTAATTGACTAAACAACTGCATTTTCCTGTTCCGTCACAACTCGGGCCCACAGAGCCGTGCAAATTGCAATTGCAAGCTTAAAAAATGCATAAATTTACAACAACAAAAAAATTTCAAAAATCAAATAAATATTAATTACCTCTGCAATTTGGTTTTCCGTAATAAGCCTCGGAACAATCGGAGCATCGCGAGCCCCCAAAACCTTCTTTACATATACAGGAGCCCGTCGTTTTGTTACAAATCTCTCTCGCACATCCCGTTTCGTCGCAGCCGCAGTCTAATTATAAAATAACATTAAATAAAGAAGTTCAAATTTCAAAAATATCAACTTACGAACGCAATCTGGGTATCCATAAAACCCGTGATCACAATCGGCGCAAGCCCGTCCGCCGTAGTTTGTTCTGCACGAACATTGACCCGAAACGATGTCGCAATACGGGTCCACTGACCCCTGGAGATTGCAGTCGCAAGCTGAAACCAAAATTAAAAATTAAAAAATATATATTTGTAAAAAAAAAATTCATATTTACGTAAACATTCTGGAAAATTATAATATCCTTCGGCGCACTGGTCGCAATTTTTCCCTCTGTAATTCGGTTTACACGGACACTGTCCGCCACCGACTTCGCACACTTGACCTCTCGTTCCGTTCAAATGGCAATCGCACGGCTGGCAATTCGGATAGCCGTAATAGCCGTGATTGCAACCGTCGCAATTCGGTGGTAAAAATTCCGGTCGACATTCGCATATACCGTTTCCCTCGTAACACGAACCGGTCGAATAAAATATGTCGCAATTGCACGCTTGAAAAAAATTAAAAAATTACACACAAAAAATGATTAAATTAATTTTTCAGGGTTAAATTACGGTGGCAAACATCGGTGGCGTTTAAGGGTTTCCCGTACGGTCTGAAATAACCGGGTTTGCAACGATTACAGTTGATTCCTTCGGTGTTGTGTTGACAATTTTGACACAAGCCGCCGCCTTCGTGTCGGCCCTGCTCGTCCAAACTCAAACCCAGTCGATCGGTCTCTTCGTCGTACTCGCAGTCGTACGAATGGCCGAAACAGTTGCATTCTAAGAAGTAATAAAGTTAGGGATATTGTGAATGCGAGATTGTTTAAATAATACGAACGTTCGCACTCGTTTTGAGCGTACGTAGTTGCCGCCCGCCATTTCTTTTGTTCGTAACCGGGGCAACAGAATTCGCATTGGGCGCCGCAAGTGTTGTGTTGACATCTGCACAGAAGTTTGTATTGGTCGTTCGGATCGGTTATGTCGCACGTATCGGCGTGACCATTGCATACGCAACGTCCACCGATTGAAATATCACGAACGCTGTAGAAATACTACAAAAAGAGAGTAAAAAGTTGATTGAAAGAAGGCGAAAAACTTTTCGAGTTAGAACTAGTGACGTCATTGTTAGTCCTAGTGTGATCCGAGAACTGTGACGTCATTAATTCTACACTACATTATTGATTTGGGTTTGGCTATTACTCGGCGAGTAACTGTGGGATCTTGGCGAGCAACCGACATCAAGTGACCGAGTAAAGTTTTCGTACGGAGAAATCGCAAACGGATATTTGTCGCTTTAGTCCAATCCTGGAGCACGGTCGAATTGTAAAAGTTTTCCGCATTAGGGCGGCCATGAAGAAGTGACACGACGATCTAATTAATCGAAAAAAATAAAAATAAACAAATAAACAAATAAATAAGTAAATTAATTAATTAAATTAATAAATAAATGAATGAATTTCTTCTTACTTCTCCTCCTTCTAAGGGTACAACGGTTGAAAATCGAGTTTCACAAGTGACAGAATCGTCCGCTGTGATGTGTGACGATTCCTGACCAAGGCCGAAGTATCTTCTGCATTCATTCGGATTGTCAGCGAAGTACTGCCACGCTTTCCACGTTTCCCCGTGGTCAGTTGATCTTTCCAAAGCCCATATACCAGGTCGTGGCGAATTTGCCATTTTAATAAACACATAAGCCACATGAAACTCCTTCAAAAGAACAAAAAGAAAATTTTAATTTAATTTAAATCATACAAATACCCAAAAAATGTACTGTCTGAGATTTCTCCCACAATGCAATGCACTGTCTGAGATTTCTCCCACAATGCAATGCACTTGCAGATGGCCCATAGCTTTTGAGAAAAGCTTGCTTCCCTGCATTAATCAAATTTCTTTTATTCTATATAAGCATGAGTAAGCCATGATGATAACATGTTTTGCATTCTATTTAATTCTATTCATAGTCTGGAAGACAAAATAGCAAAAATTGAAGTTGAAAACTTGAAATATTAATTTTTTTTATTGTTAATTATGGATGACCTTATTCATCCAGTGCTCATTAATACAGAGTACTACGAGTACTCCCTTTAAAGGAGATTGAAAACTCCACCTTTACCTGTTATGGTGAAACAAGGATTTATTTGTATAATCACATCTTGTATATACATTTTTTTAAAATTTGATTTAGCCCCAACTTCACTTATGTTTAGCACTTTAAACTTCCACCCAATTTCGATCAAATTTCAAAATTTTAACGAAAAAAAAACCCAAAAAATGGAAATAAAAAGCAGTTCACACGTAATTCAAACTCTTGAATAAAATCACATCTAAGATCACTCCATATCTTCCAGAACCGAGTAAACTGACCCAGACAAAATTAACTGATAAACAAACATCCCAACTCAAATTACACACAAAAAAAATCCCAAAAGTTTCCCTCTTGACCCATGGAGCCCCAATAGAAAAAAAAAATCTAAAAAAAATACTTATAAAATTTTTATTTTGAAAATCGAGGCCCCCCCGCAGTCCCACGTGGGCCCCACTATAAATCCACTCCCGTCTTGACCCCATTCACCCTAACTCGCGTCCCCCACAAAACGAAGACTCGTTGCGAGCCCCAAGACAGAAAGAAAGAAAAAAATAATAAGAATTTGTCCGCACCTGTCCCAAATCAATGGTGAGATTGACTTCGTTAAAAGTGTTCCCCCTGGACAAGGGCGGCGATTGCCACCAGTTCTCGGTGCCGTCGATGGCATGTTGCGGCGGATGATTGAGTTCTGGGTTGGATGGATCGCAGTAGTCGCAGACCTGTCCCTGGATGATGTTCACATTGGGGTTGTCTTTTCGATCCACGTGCGCGCCGACGAGTTTGCAGTACAATTCCGGTTCGGAAACTCCGTATCCACAGGTGGCCGAAGACGTTATGAGTCGTCCTTCGGCTAGATTGAAGTAAGGCGGCGTTAGCACTTGAGTATTGATCAGAGCGGGTAATGCCACAAGTGCAATTAATGTTACGAGCGTCCCCCTCGCCATGGTTCCCTCTTGACGCTCACGTTCCTTCTGACCCGCCCACTGTTTGGCTGAAATAAGATACTGGCGTCTTGTGGGACGGGTCCATGTGACCGCGAGCGAGGGAAGTGTGCAAAATGGGCAAAGCGAGCAAAGTGCCACATTCCAGTATGATAAAGGAAAGAAAACGGGAGGAAAATAACAAGTTTAACTTGCACTTTCAGTTTCGTTTGAATTTGAATGGTGTTTTTGGAAATTTTGAATTTTTGTTGGTAGGAATGTTTAAAATTATAGAATATCAAGAAATAAATGAGTTATTTCGAGGGGAATTGTTGTTTGTGACAAATTAGACCAAATAAAGAAATTTTTCGGTTTATTTTGTTTTATTTCTGGAATTTGCAAACTTGTATTTATTTTATTCATATCGTCTGCTTAGCAACGTGAATAAACACTTATTCTACCAACAGACTTTCATTTCTCATAGTGTCATCCTTTGTTTAACGTTTTCAAAACCACGCATGCGCGTTTCACCAATCGCAAGGCTCAGATTTGAGCATTCCTCCGCGAAGTAAAATAGATACGGGTTATAAATAAAACGACGAGTTTAATAAATTTTCCAATTAAAAAATATAGTTTATTTAAAATCGATACAACTTGAATTAAAATAACAAACGTACTCCGAATATTCGTTCGATTGGTCGGAGAAGTATCGCTGCCATTCGGCGCATGGATACCCAACAATTCACTCCAACTCGAGCAGCGACATCCACCGGAACAAGGGAGAAAACGCCGGTTGGTTTATCAAACTCGATATCGCGACGATGAGTACGCGGTCCGAAAAGGAAAAGCAGAAACAGCTACAAGAAAAATGTCAAAATATTTTATCTCACCTCCTGCGAGATGACGATAACAAGTACTGCGTGGACTGCGATGCGAAAGGTAAACCCAAATCAAAAACTGTATAGGCGACTCGAGCATGACGTCATCCATTGTCATCCACCTGCTGTGGATTTGAGAGGAATTCGTGACGTCGATCGCGAAGCAAATTTTAACGATTAAAACGAGTTTTCGATTAAAAATTCCAATATTTTCAGGTCCACGCTGGGCGTCATGGAATCTCGGAGTGTTTTTATGTATCCGCTGTGCGGGAATACATCGAAATTTAGGAGTTCACATTTCGAAGGTGAAATCTGTCAATTTAGACGCGTGGACGCCAGATCAAGTTGCAGTGAGTTGTTTATCGACCGATTACATACAAAATATCACTCTCCTGACCTTGTTTTCGCTTGCAGTCGCTACAGCAGATGGGAAATAGTCGAGCACGTGCAGTTTACGAAGCAAATTTACCCGATAATTTTCGGAGACCGCAGACAGACTCGTATCCTTGAAATTAATACAGATTAATCGATTCAAACTGCGAATTTATGCTAAATATGCTTTTAAAAATCGTTTAAAAGTTGTTTTAATATGACAAGTTTAATCTTTAGTGATAAAATCGTCGATTAAAATGATTATGATCGAAATAATCGTGATAATTTGTTTATACTTTTCCTAATTTAATCTGTAGAAGATCGTTGGAAGCGTTTGTACGATCTAAATATGAACAAAAAAAATACATTGCCAAAGAATGGGTTCAACCACCGCCTCCCAAAGCAACTGTAGGTTGATAGTTTAGTAAAATAAATGGTTTTTATGGACGTTTTGTTATTTTACAGTTTGATATCGATGATGTTGAGCCCAAGAAAAAGATGAGTGATAAAAAAAAGACGTTAAACATGGGACTTGAATTACGGGTTTGTTTATTTACGAATTTTTTAATTTTTTTCTTTTGTAGATTAATTTTTTATTTGTTAAAATTTAGGCGCCAAATTCTCTTCCGGGTCCAATAGTGAAAACCACATCAAGTATTTCGTCAGCGAAAACCCCGCCGCCGCTCGATTTAGAATTAACCAACAATTCGGTGCCGAAATCAAACCCTTCTGTCGATTTATTGGGCTTAGGTAAAAAGAAATGGAAATTTCTGATATAATAATAATTTAAAATGATGTATCGAGCATTTAAGTTAAAAATCGTGACTGTTTTGCTCTAAAAAAATCTAAGGAACCTCTGATTACCAATTTAAAAAGACGTAAAAATAGGAAAAAAAACATTCGATTTTGTTATTTTAACACATTTCTTCTCATTTTTTAACAACGCAGATGATTTAACCTCGAATCACTCGACCAACAACGACTTATTTGGAAATTTCCTGAGCGCGGAGCCTGAAATCGCATCGTCCCCGGTGCAAGCTCAATCCGAGCCATCAAAACCGAGTTTGGACGCCGCCGACAGCCTGAATAGCGAAGAGAATTTCTTCAACCAAACGGAGCCCAATAAGAAACAACAACTCACGAAGGAATCCATCTTGTCTCTCTACGGACAAAACGCGCCGCAACAACAACAACCCGCGCCGCAGCAGATGTACGGAGTGCAAGGAGTGCCCGGAGTTTACGGTCCACAGTCTTATCCAGCTCAAACGGTGGGAGGAAATTATCCCAATGTGCCTCTCAACATTACTCAGCAACAAGTAATGGCGGGAATGCCGACTGGCATCATGCCAGCTGCATCGCCCATGCAGGTTGACATTGAAAATTGCGAGAAAAATTGAAATTGAATTGAAAAAAGTTAATTTTTGCTTTTGTTTTTCAGTCTTTGCCTCCACAACTTGTTGCTATGGGCAGTGGCAATATGGTAGGGAGTAATCCGTTTTTTAACCAGGGTTTACCGGGTTTCTATGCTCCTACTAATGCGATGGCGCCTAATCCTGCTGCCTTAGGACAGGTCCGTCGAGGCTTCGATTAGATTTAAATTTTGTTTATTTGTTTGTTGTTATTTTAGTGAATTTTTTGTATTTTCGTTAGTTTGAGTCAAATTGTGTCCCTTGCACGTTGGAAAATGTTTCAGACTCGGTTTTATGCATGTCCACTAGTACTAACCCGTTTGTTTGCGATCCTATTGAGCTGCAGGTTAGCTAACAGTCGCCACTAATCTGTGTTTGCCTGAAATTACAATTAATTAATCGGTTTTTCTTTGAGGTAGTTTTGTTTATGTGATTTTTATTTTCGGTTTTAGTTGCAGCAACAAATGGCCGCGTTGTCGGTGCACGGGAGGCAGACCATGGTGCAGCCAAACGAGATTCCCTGGGCCGGCCAACCAACGGGACACACACTCTCGACTAATCTATGGCAATGATTGGAAATAATTTAAAAAAAAATATTAAAGTTTATATAAGAGAAATGTAAGTTTTGTTTCTGATGCGTTAAATTATAATTGTCTAAAACATAGAAAACGATTTTTTTGTAAATTTTCCTTTCTGTTTTGTGACAAAATGTATTAATTCCGTCTCTACTAATTACATCTATTCAAGTCACCGAAATAAAAATATAATTTTAAATTTAATATGTATATTGAATTGAAAAAAAAAAATCCATTCCAGGCTTTTAAATCAATTTTGTAAACCATGGAAAATGTTTTACTCGTTTTTTTTTTCCTTTTGTGTTTTGGTAGATTGCAAAATGTGAATTTCCTTCAGACGCAGAACAGTATCTAGTACTTAAATTCTGCATTGTGTACGAGCACTAAATAATTGAGAATAATAAAAAAAAATACACTTGGAAAACACGATGATTCAATTTAATAGTTATTTTTACATGAAGTTAAAAAACAAACAAACAAAAACAGTCTTCTAATTAAATTACAAACGAATCTCTACCATTTGCTGCCCCTGAAGTTCCGTCCCCCACGGAATCCTCCACCGCCGCCGCCGCCGCCCCCGTCCCGGTTGCGGTAACCGCCACCACCGCTTCCTCTGTCGTAAAAATCTCCACTTGGATTTTCCGTATCGCGGTAATTTCCACCTCGAAATCCGCCTCCGCCTCCGCCACGACCGCCGCGGAAACCTCCGCCTCGTCCGCCTCCTTCGGCGTCCTTTCGAATTTTCCACGCCCCGTGACGTTCCGCCATATCTTGTAACTCGTCAGGTACAACCTAGATGGAAAATAAGTTAATTAAAGGTGAAAATTTAAATATTTTTGTATTTTTCTCACTTGATTAGCTTCGACCATAATTGCTATTAATTCTTTAGCATGAGCCCAATCACCACGAGTCATTAGCGTGATGGATTCACCCGAACGGCCAGCTCGACCGGTTCGACCCACTCGATGCACGTATTCTTCGATATTTCGTGGAAAATCGTAATTAAATATGTGACTAGAAATTTAAAAAAAAATAAAAATTAATTTTTATTTTTGTTAATTTTGTTAATTTGGTTAATTTTAAATTCTTACGTGACATCTTTGATGTCGATACCACGCGACGCAACATCGGTTGCAACGAGTATTTTCACATCACCCGTTTTCAGATCTTCAATGGCTTGTTCGCGGTCGCATTGTTCCCTGTCGCCGTGTATGCTTTGGCAGTTAATCCCGTTTATGATCAAATCGCTGGCCATGTGATCGGCAATCGCTTTTTTACCGACGAAAACGATCACCTTGTCGTTCTCGCCCATACCTCTGAGAAATTGGTCCAACTGAAATCAAATTAAATTTTCAATTTCAACTTATTTTTCTACAAATTTAATTTAACGCTCACGTATTGCTGCTTATCCGCGTCGTCGATAACCAAGACAGTTTGACGCACGGAATGAACTGCGGCTAAATCTAACGAACCAACGAACACTTGCATTGGTTTCGACATGTACTGTTTAGCCAAACGTCGCACTCCTTCCGGCCAAGTTGCACTAAAAGTTCAATCAATTAATTACAATTAAAAATCCCAAAAAAAAAAACCATCAATAAAATTACCTCGTCATAATTGTCTGTCTATCTGGCCGTATATCGAGTAAAACTTTTCTGATTTGAGGTTCAAATCCCATATCCAACATCCGATCCGCTTCGTCCAACACCTACAAATTCAAAACAAAAATATTTTTCACTTATTTAATGAATTTCACTCTTTTCGTATTTACCAAATACGTAATCGATTCCACGTTGATTACGCCTGCCATAACCAGGTCATTGAGACGTCCTGGAGTGGCTATAATAATCTCAACACCCTTGGTAACAATGTTAACTTGTTGACGTCGATCTCCTCCGCCGTACACACAAACGCTGCAAATTGAAAATATTCAAATTACAAAAGAAAATCTTTTAAATCGATGCCGGTCTTACGATTTAATATTTCTGTAACTATATTTTTTGCATTCGTTTTCGATCTGTAGCGCTAACTCGCGCGTCGGAGCCATAATGAGCACATTCGGACCACCACGTTCGTTCCGAGGACTAAGAAATAATTACAACACATTAATTTGATTGAACTGTGCGTTGTTAATTTGTATTTACATCGCTTGATGTTCGATGTGAATAAAAGCGGGTAATAAAAATGCGATTGTTTTTCCGGTACCCGTCTGCGCTATTCCGATCAGATCCATTCCTTGGAGCAGGATGGGCCACGCTTGCGACTAAATTAATAATTTCAACAAAAAAAATCGCTTAAATTGTTTATTAGCTTTAATTTACCTGGATCGGCGATGGTTTTTCGAAATTCTGTTTGGCCAGGGTCTCCAAAATGTCGGCTAAAATGAAAATGAATAAAAATTGATTATAAAAATGTAAAATTTCTGAGAAAATTAAGATTGTCTTACGGTAATGCGAGAACGCTTGTTCGAATGACCGAACTGGATTTGGAATGTTTCGAGTATCGGTTTCATCAAATTTACTAACAACTATGTTGTTGCTGATCTTTCTGTATTAATAAATAAACAAACAAATTAATTAGTTAATTAATTAATAAAATAAAATAAAATAAATTCACCGAAATTGTTGCACTTCCTCAAAATGCATGCACGCAACTTCGGGATCTTCGAAGTAAAAATCCTTTTTCAAAGGTGGACATTCTACAAACAAACAAATAACATAAAAATTAATCAAAACCATACACAAAATAAACGTTTTTTAGGACACGTACTGGACCATTTTTCCTTCTGGAATTTATCACACTGCTCGAGAGCCGATTTCCAATCGATTGGACCACTATTATAACTCGCTAAAAACAAACAAAACAAAAACCAATCAAAAAATCACGCAAAAACCGAACAAAAACAAGCAATAATTACAACTGTCTTCCTTGTAAGAATTCCTCTGCGGATACAACAACTCCTCGATCAACTCCTTCGCTTTATCCGCCGCAGCTTCATCCCCAATCAAACTAACCGTAACTTCGTTATAATTCTCTTCACCAATCTGCAAAAAAAAAAATTAAATATTAAAATAAATTTATATATAATAATAAATAAAAAAAAAAAAAAAAAAAAAAAAAAAAAATCAAACCTTAATTCTCGCGCCGCTTTTCTGCTCCATTTCCTTGATATTACAACCTCCTCTACCTGAAATAAAACAAATTAATCAATTAAATGTCATGCTTTTCAATTATTAAATTATTAAATTATTCATTTATTCGCGAATTTACCAATGATTTTGCCCACATCTCTGCTCTGCACCGTCATGGTTTTGACATTTCTTTCCATCTCGCCGCGGTTTCCATCACGCCAATTTCTGTTTCTTTCTCCGCCGCGTGGTGTAGTTTTTTTCGCGTAGGAGTTATTGGACGGTTCGGAATTATCGTTGTAGTAAGTGGACCGCGAGTAGGTTTGGGTGTCGACTGGATTTTGAACCTCTTCGGATTCATTCCAGCCGTCATCAGCGTGGGGTTCCCCGACTTGCGATGGAACAACAACAGGTTCCGGCGCGAATTCATCATCAGTCAAATCCCAGGAATTCCTCTTTTCTGAGTGGTAACGATTCACTGGAGCTCGTCGTCTCGTTGAACTCATTTTCAATGGAGAGTGAAAAAATTGAACTTGCCTCTCCGCTAGCTGAAAATTTCCGGCCAAAAACCAATCGGATGTCTTATGCTCGACAGCGCCGAATGTGCGACTAGTGATGAAATTAAATTACGGACTAAATATTCCGAAATATTCTAATTCTTAAATTATTAAAATAAACGTGCAATTTTTTTTTAGTGTTTCTTTTTTTTTGAAAATATTAAATTACATTAAATATATTTAAAAAATGAGATAAAATTCAGAAAGAAAGCGAAGACACGGCGCTAGGGTTTGTTGTCTTTGTACGCAATTTGAAAACAAAAATGGCGATTAAAGACAAAACAGCGGCGGAAGATTTGGTAGATTGGAACGTAGAAATTGAAGTACAGTTGTTTTTCGCGATGCGAGGACACAAACCCGTTGGTAATAAATTAATTTAAACGTTTTTCCAACGTTTAATAAAAAAAAATAAGTCTAAAATAAATTCTTTATTCGCTATTTAGGTGTCAATCGGCATTTCCAAATGGCCTGCATATTAAATAAGTTCCGACACGCTTTAAGGAAAGATATTGGCTCGCAACAAATATGGGACCATTTGGAAACGATGTACGACATGTCAGCTTTGGTCGGTATACAAAATAAATTACAAATTTAAATTTATAAATTAATATATTTTTTTTTATTCATTCAGCACGAGTCGGAAATAGTTCCTTTTCCTAACGATGAATTAGAATTTGTTCTTCCGGAGCGGGAATTCGGTTTGCTTTTGAAAAAAGAGGAACAAAAGCACAACAGGGAGCAGAAACAGAAGGAAAACAAGGAGGATCGAGAGGGCAAAGACGAGAAAGAGAAGGAGAAAGAAACGAAAGAGAAGAGTTCGACGTCGACATCGTCGAGTGAGAAGAAACAGAAAGCTCCGACGACGACTACGCACAGAACGCACCACAGGGACGAACAGAGGAACAGTGTAGATTCGAATGAAGATAAAGAAAGCGCGAAAAGCAGTAAACAAAGCGCCGGGAAAAGTGCGACGAAAGAAAAGAGTCGTGAATTGAAAGAAGTCGATTCGCCTAAACGAAAGCGGATTTCGAGGGTTTCAGAAACCAAAAGTGGAAGTCAACGGGACACACCACCGAATAAAAGACGTCGAAATTGAAGTTT
The DNA here is from genome assembly GCA_949358305.1 of Strigamia acuminata. NCBI lineage: Eukaryota > Metazoa > Arthropoda > Chilopoda > Geophilomorpha > Linotaeniidae > Strigamia > Strigamia acuminata. Next base: position 15,417,306 of record OX442315.1, on the reverse strand, counting down.
AAATTGGAATTTAAATGAATTGCTTATTCGTTAAATAGGACTGGTTCGCGTTGAACTCGAAATCGTTAGATACTCGATTCCTATTGAAGTAATAAATGTAATAAAAGTTGTTATCAACTATCACGCTGTATTTTTTTATTAATAAAAGCTGTAGAAAACATGTTCGAGATTGTTTTATTTGTGTGAAAACCACCGTGGTGAAAACCCAAAACAAAAATATTAGCAATGGCGGCGCATTCGGTAGCTAAGGAGCGCCCGATGCCTAATGTTAAAGGGTAAAAGCTAAGTCCGTAAATCACGTTATTTTTTTTAAAAAGTGATGAAATAAACAATTTGGTTTTAATTTTTATTTAATTTATTAAATTATTCTTATCTAAAAAGAGAATAAGCTTATTTTATCCAACTTGGAGCGTCGGGTATCTTGCGCGCAGTAGCTTTAATTTATCTCGTATTTACCTCGTCGCTTTAGCTCTTCCTATGTAACCGAGTCATGTTTACTCTTTTTTACGGTTTATGGAAATATCTATTCCAAAAAGACGAATATTTTATACTGATTCTTGGTCTAGACAACGCGGGAAAAACAGTTGAGTACTGCTACATACATTGAACGATTTTTTGTAAAGACGAAATATTAAAAACTAGACTTACCTGGAGCAAACCAAGACGAAATTTAACAAGGACTACAAAGGAGGAAACCTCAATAAAATCACCACAACCGTAGGATTAAACAGTAACACTCAAGAAAACAATTAAAAACAATCCTTTATCCGATAATTTTTGTATTTTTCAGTTGGTAAAGTTGACGTCAGTGGACTCAGACTGAATTTCTGGGATTTGGGAGGTCAAGAAGAACTTCAATCACTTTGGGACAAAGTGAGATAAAAACGAGCAAAAATAAATGCCAAATAACTCATACAATTTCATAGTATTACGCGGAATCTCATGCCGTCATTTACGTTATCGATTCATCAGACCAGGAACGACTCCAGCAATCAAAAGAAGCCTTCGGTATAACCAAAAAACATTACCGTAAATGCTCTAATAGCTCATGGATGCTCTATTGACTGAACCTAGATTTCCTCCAGTGTTTGTGATCAAATTTAGACATTTACATTTTAGAAATTTATTTTAGTCGTTTTATTCAATTTAGACATTTATTTTAGTCGTTTAGGTCAATTTAGACATTTTTTATAGTCGTTTAGGTCAATTTAGGCATTTATTTTAGTCATTTCGGTCAAATTAGACATTTATTTTAGTCGTTTCGGTCAATTTAGACATTTATTTTATTCGTTTCGGTCAATTTAGACATTTATTTTAGTCGTTTCGGTCAATTTATATATTTATTTTAGTCGTTTCGGTCAATTGGATAAAGGATACCGTGTTGATTAAGAGCATTTACGATAAATTAAATCATTCTAATTCGATATAATTTAATTTTATACAGATAAGATGATAGGAAACGACACACTATATGCGGTTCCACTCTTGGTCTTGGCAAATAAACAAGATATTGACGGATGTTTGAAAATTAGCGACATTAAGTCGGTTTTTAACGAAAGTGCGCATCGAATAGGCAGACGCGACTGTCTCGTATTACCAGTGTCTGCACTCAAAGGGTACGAATCATTTCGCACGTTAAATACGATTAATTTATTGCTATTCTAAACAGTGACGGAGTCGACGAAGGGATCCAGTGGTTGGTTCAGTGCATGAAACGAAATCATTTGCGACCACCACGCAACAGCAGCAATTCCAACTGAAACAAGAAATAAGTTATTTAAAAAAATATTTGAGACTGTAAAATATTTATCACATTCACTGAAATTCTTTTCTTTTATTTCATATTTACTAAAAATTAAGATATTTTGTTTTTTTTCGTATAAAATAAACCGTAAATAAAAATCATTGACTTCCGTTAAACATTTTTTCGTTTCCATTTTTTCCTTTTTTTAACCTTAAAATCTACAAACTCTGGATTGCCATAGAAAATGTGCGGGAAAAAGAATTATATTAAATGTAAAATTAATTAAATTAATTAATTATCCCGGTAAAAATAAAAGATTTTCCACAAAATAACAAAAACAAACTAAAGATGGCTAACAAAAATATGAAAATACAGTTGGAATGATTCATTTTATTGTTTTTTTTCTCTTTCTCGCTTTTCAGGGACAAAAAAATTAAAAATATCCTATTTAATTTGTACAACTATAAAATTGGTTAAACAGTTTAATAAATTCAATCGTTCTAAACACATTCACAACACCGGCTTCGATCCAAAACGAACACACACGCACTCCCTTTGGCATCAAAGGCAATTTTTTCTCTTCTTGTTTTCTAATGAGATGAAAAAAAAATTCTTTTATCTTCGTTTTTATAATAATAATAATAATAATAATAATAATAATAAATCCAAAAAAAAATAATAACAAGAATTTTTTTTCTTCAGACAATTGAAATCAATGGAAAAAAAACACACGACGGGGAAATGAATAAATTACAAAACAAAAAATTCATTTAAAAAGAAAAACAACAACAAAAGAAAAACAAAATGTTTCCCCAATACTTCAGGTTCAGCCAACATGAAATGTGATGAGTTTTCGGGCGAGCACGAGCACGAGCACGAAGAAGAAAAAGTTCGTTCCAACGAAGAAACACGACAATACGAGAGATGGCGAGTGTACTTGACCCGTCGTGCAACTCGCCGCCGCCCAATTTTCTGCATTTTCAGTTGTACATTTATTTTTAATTTCTTTTTATACATTTCACTCAGTTATTGTTCTCCCTCCTCGTGTCAGGCGGTGGCGCCGCTCGCCTTGCCATTCGGTTGCGAAACTACTTCCTCGGTCTCTTCGGTCGACGTCGACGTGGCACTTAACGACGAACTGCAGCTGGGATCTTCCATGGACGAACACGAGCCCTGCGAAAATCCATTACGTACTATGAATCAATTTAGAATTTTTATAGAAAACTTTACAATCAAATCTTGAAAATCTTTTACCCTCACTTTATCAACTTTATCCAATAATTTAACGTAACTCCACTGGACTGGTTTGTACACTTCCAGGTGATTTAAAGCGTCTTCTAATTTAAACCATTTCCGTTTTCGATCTAAAAAAAATATTGAAATAATTAAAATATTAAATTAAAAAAAATTAAAAAATTATTTCTTTGAATGAAATAAATTAAAAAATTAATTTCCTTGAATGAAATAAATAGAAAAATTAATTATTGGAATAAACATAATTAAAAAACTAATTTTTTTTTTTAAATTTTTTTAAATTCTAATTATACCAATATTCCTCGAATCCTCCCATTCATCCATCTCTTCAGTCACAACCAAAACAAACACAGCCGTACGATGTTTACGTTCCTGATTCTGAAAATAGATAATATAAAAAAATAACAGGGAAAATTCAATAGCACTTCTTTTTTAACATTTCGACGCTCCGTTAATAGCTTTACACAAAACATATTGACAATCAACTTAACCTTGACTCAGAAACTCGTTCCAAATGTCAACGACATTAAAAAAAAAAAAAAAGAAAAAAAAAACTCAATTGGGAAATCATTCGGTCGTTACCTTCGTTATAGCCCGTGCGACTCCCAATTGGCAATTTTTAAATTAATTTTTATTTTAATCAATTTTTCTCTCCATTTGTCACGCAAATCACCTCGAATATTCCTAAACATCGGCCTAATTTTCCCCTCACGCCGGCCTCTTCCCACACTTCTCGTATGGCGGCCGTGCTCGGTTCCTCTTCCGGTTCCAATCCTCCACCGGGAACGACCCAGCGGTCTGGTGTCCGACTACTCGTCACCAACAGCACCTGAAAAACCAACAAACCGAATTAGTCAAATGACATGTAAACATGTTTTCACTTTCGTGGCAACACAAAACAAAAAACAAATTAATTTTAGAAACCATTTTAAACAACAAAAACATCATATTCTCATTGAATTATTTCGGTTTTCGAAAACGAATAAACATAGGTTCAATCGTCGGCCATTAGCGGAACGATGAATGATTTATGACGTCACTCACCATGCTTTTACCCCCAAAAGAAGACTCAATTTATTACGTCATTCAATCTAATCAAATTGACCAGACTAGACAAAAATCTATATATAGAAAAAGCGAAAGTTCTGTGAACGACCCTTCCAAAAAAGACGTCATTTATCACCAAATTACAAACTAATAACCGCTCGGTGAAACGTCTTTGCAACATTTTTCGACACATTCCGATTAGATCCGCGATTAAATGATTAAATTGATTCATCTAATCGAGTGTTGCAATTTACACAAAAAATAAAAAATAAAAAAACCAAAAAAATCCATCAACAAAAGATTTTACTTTTCTTTTTGAAATTCAACTCATCTAATGAAAAAGACTAAATTGCACTAAAAGCATTTTTTTTTGCAATTTGATCGACCACCAACTTGTAATCGCATCATCAACTTTTAAACGCATTTCAAGCACAAGTTTGGATAAAGGCCAAACAAAAAAAAAACAACTTAATAATAATAATAATTTTTCCCAATTTTCTTAATGTCAAAATCGAGAAAAAACCGAAAAAATTCAATTTTTTTCATTATTTTCATTATTTTTCCAACAAAATTCCATATCCCACAGGTAAAATCATTGTTCCGAATTTTCTAATAAACTAATGGGTATTTTAGGCGTGAAAAACACTTGGAAGAAGAATTTATTTACTAATTTATTTATTAGTTTGATGAGTGGATTTTTTACCTCATTTTCATCTTCGCTTCGTACACACAGACAAGCAGCCCGTTTTCTATACCCATCTCCATCGTAAGTACGAGTCGAGTTGGGCTTTTCTTTCACCATTTCCTCTTCTTTCTGAAGCGAATGAATCAATAAAAACGGTGCACTATGAAGCGAATCGCTCTAAAACGTTGAAGAAGAGCGAACATGTTCCTAAACAGATATTCGACAACGCCATCTTTGCAGAGGTTAAAGTACTCGTGTGCCCAGATTCCACATATCAATTTTTTTTCCACCCAAAATTCCAAATTATTTTAAAACAAAACGATTCTGTACGAATAAAAACGCAAAACTTACCTTATATTTCCACCTAGTCCTTAATTCCCCGCCTAATTTCCTTAAAAATTTAAATTAATCAACTCTAAAACGGATAAGGTCGAGATTAACATTGCCATCACGTCATCAATGTTTGTATCACGTGTCAAATCCAACCCATCCCATTGGCCACCCTACATAAAATACACTAATTTATCCGCGATGTGGAGCGAAGCCGACACTTTATGAATGAAATTTAGTCTTAAAAAAACCACGCGAAATCAATTATTTAAAAAATCCAACGAGAAATCAAAATTAAAAATTAAAAAGAAATAATTAAAAAATAAATAAAAAAAGACTATACAAAATCAATACTCAATAACAGCACAACACTCGCTCAAACCCAACGGTAAAAATCAGCTGATTTGTTCACCCGCGACTCAAAACGTTTTCATCACTCGCTCGCTCTTAACTCGCTTTTTCTTGACCCTAACTCGATTTTTGCTTGACATCGGCTCGATTTGCATTTACCAGCTCGTGTGGCTACTCTACTAGCCCGCCATTAACCCACGTGCGCGTGAAGTTGTGCATGTTTGTAAGCCTACGCTAAATAAAGGGAAAAACCAAAGGTTTGACTACGGTGCATGTAAACTCTTTAGATCAATTTTCTAATCGTTTCCGGTTTTTCTAGTCTTCGGCACAAGTGGATAAATGGTGAGAAGCCGAGTAATTTACTAGAATATCATTTCTTGACACGGAAGTGGCTTCACACATGACATCTATAAGCTCATGGAGAAAGGCCCTCCACCTTGCCGAAAACCTGTACTGGTATACAGTTTGAGTTTGTTGATTAAATTTAGTTTAATTTAGTACAAACGTGATTTGAAAATGAATGTAGGTGATTAATATATTTTTAAAAAAAAAATATTACTATTTATAAATTGTGTATTTTATGTTTAGTTATTTATTTTTACTATTTTTTTTGGAAAGCTCGAGCCATTTATACATCAAGTTGGAGGACACAGTTCTATGCTCAGTTTTGATGATTCTACAGTTTGCAAACCGTTGATTGCGAGAGAGCTTCAATTCTACACGACACTGCCACCAGATTTGGCCAAATTTACACCAAAATTTAAAGGTTGGATGTGTTTTTGATGTTTTGTTTGGTTTTTGATGTTTTGTTTAGTTTTTGCCGGTGTTTAAAGGTGTTTTGATCGTTTCAGGTGTGATTGAAGTGAGTTTTATAGAGGATAAGGAAGGATATATCACGCTCACAGCTTATCCGCCGCAGACGTTTAGTTCTGGATCAAACCATGATACGCAAGATGAGCGCGATTTATCACCCAAGAAACAGATGCACTCGAGGTAAAAAAAATAAATAAATAAAATTATATAATTAGAGGATAATTTTTATTTTTATTTTTAGAATTAGATTACGTCGAACTAGCAGTATTGAAATTGAATCGCATTTAGACGAAATGTTCGAAGAAGTTGTAGATAAGGCGGAACGTAAAGGTTCATCCACGAATCCTTGGGTATTGAAGTGCCATCGCGATCATTTGAGTAAAGTATTTCTCGGTGAAACCGGAAGTTTCGTTCAACGTAAACAGATTTCTAAAATTTCTTAAAATTATTCCCATCAAATATACCCAATTCTGTTTTTACAAGATCGAGAAAAAAATTAATTTAATTCCGTTTTACACGATTTCTTGTGATTTAACACGGTTAAAAGAAAATTTGACTTTTTAAAATTTGTTTTAACTGTTGTCTAGAAAATATTTAGGCAATTCCCCATGTTTGTTTGTTTCTTTAAATGTTTTTCTTTTTTTCTTTCTGGAACCTATCTAAAAACAGAATTGGATGTATTCATTTTTTTTCCAAAAATATTTCTTAATTTTGTTTCCAGAATTTATATTATTGGAAAATCTAACGTGGAATTACAAATATCCATGCGTGTTGGATTTAAAAATGGGGATCCGGCAATACGGCGACGACGCGACCCCCGCTAAGAAAAAACGCCAAGATGCCAAAGTCGCCATGTCGACGTCCAGTAAATTGGGCGTCCGGATATGCGGAATGCAGGTCAATATTAAAATCGATCAAAACGAGTAAAAAAAAAAATCATTATTTTACCCCAAATTTCAGGTTTATCAAAAGAACGTGCGTCGTTTTCTGTGCAGAAACAAATACTACGGGCGCACGTTGTCGGTCGATGGGTTCCGTCAAGCGTTAGTTCAATTCCTGCACAACGGAATGCGAGTTCGTGGCGAATTGATTTCCTCCATCGTCGAACAATTACAACAATTAGTGTCGGTGTTGGAAAAACAAGACACGTTTCGTTTCTACACGAGTTCGCTGCTCATGTTATACGACGGATTCGAGCAGGGGGACGTGGAAGTCTCGAAAAGCAACGAATCGCTGGTCGAGGCGGTCGACGGCGGTTACGTGATGTCGAACGGCTCGTTAAACCCGGCGCAAGGAAGTTGCTCGCCGTCTAATTTGGAAAATGGCGACAGCGGGAGTCGGTCGACGCACAGCATCGGCAACGAGCCGACCACGAGCAAACAGGCCGGAAAAAAACGACCACCTCCGACGTCGGTGTCGTTCCAAGGGATGCCGAATCGACAGGACTCGAGGACCAAGTCCACGCCGCCCAAAATGGTTGATATTCGCATGATAGATTTTGCCCATTCGACTCATACGGGCATCTCGGCCCAATCGAGCAATGCGGGGCCGGATACGGGATATATTTTCGGGCTGCGAAATTTGATCGATATCTTACGAAACATCGAGAAAGAGTATAATTAACAACGAAAAGAAAATGTAAAATGTAAAAATATTTCATTCCATCAATTTATTAATTGTTTTTTGTTTTTTTTTCTCTTCCTTTATTTATTTATTTATTTATTTCTTATTTTTTAAAAAAAGATACAAAAATACAAACAAATCCTCATATCGACTAAAATTCATTTTTCATACTTTATGTAGGTTAGGTTTGATTATCCTTGTTTTCGACTAAAATTCATTTCTCATACTTTATGTACGTTTGATTTCCTTCTTTTCATTATAAATATATGTATATATATTTATAAATTTTATTTTATTTATAAATATCCAAAATAAAATTATTTTTGCAAGGGGTGAATAATTTAATTTAATAAAGTTATCTACTGAAAAAAAAAAATTATTGCTTTTATTTTATTATCTTTTAATGAGCGCCGCTATGTAGACCCAAACGGCCATTATGTTGTTGGGGTACGGATGAACGTAAACAGCCAGGGAGAATTCCGCATCCGGGTGCTCGAAACTGTGCACTCCGGTGGCATAAACCGACTCGCAGATCACATCCATGTCCGCATAAGGAAAATCAATCGGAAATCCATTCACCTATCAATCAAATTAAATTAAATTAAATAAATAAAAACATAAATAATAAAAAAATTACTTTATACGCTGTTAAAATGTCCGCTAATTCTTCCTGAATGAAATCGGTTTGTTCTATCTGGTGGTTGCGAATTTGTTCCAATCTAAAAATAAAAATTAAAATAAATATTAATTTTTAAATCGATTTTTTTAAATCCTTATCACTTTGTTAAAAGATTTTTCAAAATCCTGTTGCAATGTCTGTTCCAAGGTGTCCGGTGTCTGCTCCTCCAATCCATCACTTTATCCCGCAGTGTTCTCTCGATATTATTCTCCAGTTTTTCCAAATTGCTCACATTGGTGCGTTTGTAAACCAACTGCTCAGGCTGCAATTAACGTTTCCCACTATTTAAAAACCGTTAAAACATTAACGTATTATTCCTTATAATTACTTGAACTGTTCTCAATCCGGGATTTAAAAACGATTTAGTAAAAAAAGGCTTCCACAAATTGCTTTTGTGCAGTTTAAAAGTGAATTGCGACGGTTTCACGTACGAATTCGTGCACGCCCAGATCTGAAATTGAAAATACTCAATCAAAACAACGTTAATTAACCCTTCGATCGACGTCACGTTATGTTGGTTGACTAAGCAATCGATGCGCATCACCGGCGAGAAATGATCGCGGCTGTTGAAGCATTCTCCAGTCGTGCTGCGCCACAAGTAATAAGCGCCTTGTTTTTCCGTCAAAACGTAAGCGGTTGGTCCTTCGGGAATTGCTGCAACAAATGCCAGCCAAGCCGGTTGGTTCAAATATAGAAAGTAGTTGCACAGCAGTATGGCGTGTTCTTGGTCAGATCCACACATCAAACTAAACATTTTCTATTTAAAAAAAAATTAATTAAATTTATTTAATAAACAGACGAAATTGTGTCAAAAAAATACGTCGCAAGTGGTCCAAATGTCGCACATTGAAGAGAAAATGGTCGCAACGCTAATCCGCGGTATCAGGGACACAAAACGAGCCAAAAGTTCCTGTAAAATGTTTTAAAAAAATTAAATTTTAATGTCAAAGTTGCAAAGAATCGATTAACTTAACCATTGTTTTGTCAATAGGTAGTTTCAGGTTCAAAATTTCGCTCGGAGGATTCAGCGGGTGAATAAATCGCGGTATAAACACCGTACATCCTTCGTGATTTATCACAAATGTCTTCAAAACGCGTCTCACGCACGGATTGGAGAGACTCGACAGCCATTTGTCGGCATAAGCAGTCAACAACGGTTCTTCGCCGTCCAATTTCATCTCAAATTTTTCGCTCGACGGCAATCCAGGATCCAACGTGATAAAAAGCGACAAATAAGTCGCATTCGGATTCCGCGCTCCTTCCTCCGTGTAAACATCCGGATTCCACACGTACCCCAAATACACGGGCGGCGTTTCCACCTTAAAAGTTCCCTCGATCTAAAATCAGTAAAAATACATCAAAAATCCATTAAAACTCATCAAAAATCCACTAAAACACACAAAAATCCACTAAAACACACAAAAATTCCACTAAAACACACCAAAACACACTAAAAATCAATTAAAACCAACAAAAAAATCAATAAAACATTATTTCACCCTCGAATTGAAATATAAAGTCGTGAAAGGGATCCTCAACACCCCCAACCATCGCCTTTCAATGCGTTCGTGGACCCTCACGTCCCGGTCCCTTTCGTCCTCCAAAACATCCGTTCGCACTTCGTCGAATATATTTAAATAAAGAACATCTTTAATGTTGTGGATGTTTTCAAAATTCGTCGGAATTCTGAAACAAAATGAATAAACTAACAAACCAACCAACAAACAAATATATTACTGTAACGGAAGAGTTAAGCGTTGGTTCCATGTGGGGTTCGCGCCCTCAGCAACGCCCGTTTTTACTCTGTGACGTTGAAAAGAAACTTCCACAAAGGGTTTAACCGGCGGATCCAAAGCGAGGAGCGATTCACGGGTCGACCGAAATGACGAAACGGCGCTCATCATCCGCCGCGTGGACGCAGCTCGCAAAGCGTCACGTCTCACTGGAATGTTGAACCCACGGACGACGGTCACCAACATATTGATTGCGGGTGTGGCGACCAATTGTGTCGGAATTTGTTTCCCTTCTTTCCGGAGCGGACGCAGCGGCCGGAAAGGTTCCGCAATGCGAAGCATCGCGAGACTCAACGTCCTAAAATAAGAAATAATCAACTAATTAATTAAATTAAATAAAACAGAAATTAAATTATATTTTATACGAACCTGATGTCGGGAACTTGTTCTTCCGCCACGATGTTTTCTAACACAGTTTTGTATAAAACGGTTTTGTGTTGTGTTCGAATTCGGTCGAAAATTTTCTCCAATAATTTCTGCACTCGTTGTCGATGCGCGTCCACATCATCCGTTTCGAATTCGACATTTTCCTCCGCTTGACGTCGATCATATGCCTTAAAAAATACGTGTACATTTAAATACCGATTTCCACAATTAAGATCCTCATTTGAATAGTAGCCGCGGCAAAAATGAGGTACATTTAATTTTTAATTCGATTTTTTTATTTCAATTTACGTCGAAAATATCGGAGGAAATTTCCCGCGTGTTGACTGGAATCATAACGAGTCCTTCAAACTCGGGTATCCGTTGTTCCCGCAACCGCAGCAACCGGAAGCGCGGATTCTTTTCGATCGCATCGTCCGACGCCAAGTTAAATTCTTCTTGTAAATGATTCAAACGAAAATGTTTCGCTCGTTCCGCAACATCCACGTCGGACGAATCCTAACAACAAACCAAAAATCAAAATCAAAATCTCCAATTTTCCAACTATAAACACCAACTCGAATTAAATGCAAAAATGCACTGTTAGCCGGATCGTTCGGATCGAGATGAGATTCCTTAATCCACGTGTCCAATTGATCCCTATCGACGACTCCAACCACTCCGAAAGCATCTCGAATCCTTTTCCTACTTAAACAAAAAAAAAATTGACTGAAAACCAAAAATAATTAAATAAAAAAAATAAAACAATAAACTTACGCATTATCGTCGGTGGGCGCTGGCGGACACAAAACCTTTCCATTGCCGTCCACACCCCACCAAGACGAGCACGTGATTATTCCGTGCGTAAAAAGACATTCAGATTGCGAATTCAAGTTCACGTTCGGACCTGGAATTAAATTCTCATCAAAATACCGTATTTCCGCAATTAAGAGCCGCCCCCAAATAGTAGCCGCGGCCATTATTTGCGGAAATACAGTACATCAGCTATATAAACTATGTTTGAAATCGCACCACTTCCAACTCCTTCATGAGCGTAAGTTCGTTCGGTCTCGCAAGAGAAATCCTGCTCTTCAAACTTCGCCGTTTCCGCCGTCGTGTTCGAGTTTGCAATCGGTAAATAAATCTCAGCAATCAATTTATTTTTCAAACTAAAATTCCAAGTCTCAAAAATCTAATAAAAATGAAATAGATAACTAAATAAATAAATAAATAAATAAATCAAATCAATCCTCACTTGCAAAGTGATTTTCTCTGGTTTTTGAAAAACATGCAAATTAAACGTTTCGTTAAAATTAATAGTGAAGTCGCCATTAAAACTCCTAAAAAATAATAAATATCAACACAAATATACAAAAAAAAATTATTTCTCCATCCAAACTACTTCGAAACGGTCCGACAAACTTCTTTTTCATTAAATAGAACCCTCAGGAACAATTTCATCTTTTCGACTTGCGCACGTCGTTTCTGTTCGCCCCTAAAAAAAAAAAATATTTTTCTTAAATTTTCGATTATTTATTTTTATTTATTTCGTCTATTTACGGTAAGCAGCAAGCCGACGCACTAGTTGTGCCGCCATGCGTCAAAACAGGCTGTAATTTCGGTTCACCTGTAAAATCATTAAAAGTAATTAAAATCGCTGAACCGTTGAAAATGCCCAACTCATTCAACCTGGCCGTCTTCTTTGGTTCATTGCCTTCTGCCTCACATTTTTCAACACTTTAATGCGGTCAAATTTATCAACCGTTGCATTTTTCCGTTTCCGTTTCTCTTTTCTCTTCTCTTTTGACCGTTCATTCAGCACTTTCTCGACTTTGTGCAATAATTTCTCCTCCTCAAATTCCAGTTGTATTTCCTGTTTCCAACCATGTTGATCTTCCTCCAAATTCGTGTCAATTCTATTATAATTTAAAAAAAAAAATTTATATTAAAAAAAAAAAAATTTAAAATTAAAATTAAATAAATTAACCTGTTAATTTGTATCATTACATCCGTATTATTACATCCTTGTTTACCCCTCAAATCTTTAATCTTTTTCCACAAACTTAAAATATTTTTCAACAACGAGCGATTTAACAATTCCTCGTCGTCTTTTTGTTTCCTCAATTGCCGAATTTCCTGCACGTAAGTCTCCAATCGCTTCCGTTTGTCGCTCTCCATCAATTCATCTTCAACGGAAATATTTTCAATTGCAGAAGCAACAATTTGAAGCTAAAAAATAAATAAATAAATTAAATTAAATTTAAAATTAATTAAAATCTAGCAAAAATTCAATACCCTAGAATTGATCAACGAAATAAGATCTCGATTTTCCTGTTGTTGCAACTTCTCGCATAACTGCATCAGTTTACTCGCGTACACGTGTTCAGCACTAAACAAATGATGGTGCCCAAATCGAATTGTTTTTACGTGAACATCCAGTTGATAGCGATTCCCAGATTCGTTCATCCCGCTGCACAAATTCAACCCCTGAAAAAATACAAAAATTAAATAAAAATAATTTTTTTTTAAATTTTCATACAATGTCGGTTGTCAAGAGATCAGCCCAATCATCGTCACTTTGCACAGTCTGTCTATTAAATGCCACAGTACGAAAAGGATTGACAGCTTGTGCCAGTTCGGCATCAGCTCTGAAAAACCGAAAACTCTGCACGAAAAAACACAAAAAAAAATTAAAATAAATCCTCAAGAAATAAAAAAAAAAAAATACTTGTTCCGTAATCAGCCTATTTTTAATTTTATTTTTATTCTGCACAGAAAGCCGAACTTTCTGACCCACATAGAATCCTTCATCTTCCAAATTCCGACACCAGGAGTGCACATTCCCACTTTCATCATTCACAAGAGCTGAAATATTTTCAAAAAAATAAACAAACTTCAAAAAATTATGAATTACTATAAACTCACGTGGTTTCGTCGATGGAAAATAATACAATTGCTTCTCCAACTCAATCCTTACATGCGACGGAAGCACAAAAGCCGGTACTGGCGGACACGAACTCCAATGCGCCGGCGAAGAAATCAAATCGTGCGAAGAAATCTTCGCTTCTTCAAAAACAATTCAAAATTTCCTCACTAGATGGCGCCAACCCACCAACATCCACTAAGAGTCCAAAACCTACCTTTAGCTTCTTTCCTCGGCTCCACGACCACTGACGTCTTCCCAACCAAAAATAATGGAAAAAAAAAATCAATTTCCTTTAAAATTCTTTATTTAAACCAAATCTTACTTCAACAACACTCGGACCCGGTTCCGGATCAAGTTCTCTCGCAGCCTCGCTCTCATCCCGCTCAATCGATGGCGGCGGCGGCGGTTGCGGCAACCCGGCAAATCTCCGCCACAACTTCGTCTCTTTAACCCCACCAAAAAACCTTTTAAAAACTCCATCACCTTTCAAAACACTCTCCTTGACCGACGGATACAAAAAACTCCCTTCTCCATCCACACTCTCCCCACTCCACTCGCGAGTGAAAAAATCCCACGACGTCACTTGATCCACCTGTAAACAAAAATCAACAAAAAAATAGAATAAAATAAAAATAAAAAAAAAAACCCCAAACAACCATCGCTAAATTTAATTCATAGATCACAGCACACAAGCACAGGTGACCACTTGACCCACGTAAGAGCGAGACCCCTGGGAAAGTGACAATTCCCAGCTGGGACATAAATGCACCTGGCGACACGGGTGACCCCGTAGCTTTTCTCCCGCTCTAATCCCGACATCCCTCGCAACAAATTCCCATCGCTTGAAATGAATTTCGCAAAAGCAAAACCCAAACACGCCGCTTCCTTCACGCTTCGGACGTTATTGGAGGTGTATTCTGCGCGTTGCGTCCGTCCCCTATCTTTTCTTTGCTCGAGGAATGTGCAAAACCACTTCCTCAGTAAAGATGCGAAGGAAAGGGGAAAAAATTCAACACCAGGGTGCAATAAAGTGTGGATAGGTTTGGTTTGGTTTGGTCGCAATTTGTAAAGCGCTCTAATTGGCTCGAGTGAGGGGGATCCTATTGTCGACTCAAGTGCCCTCTTGTCTGGTCTCCCCTCCGCTTTAAATACAGAGAGGCGATTAAGAATTACCCTCCGTTTTAGTTAGCCCTCTCTTTGTATACTTAAAGCTTGCATTAAATGTTGGTGGGCAGTGCTAGTGCAACTAAGTTGGCGTTTTTTTGCGTTTTTTTGGGGGTTTAGGGTGGGCTTCGCCCTAGAGCTTCACTGTAGTTCATTGAGAAATGGAAAGAGGAATGGAGTTTTTTATTTTTATTTTTATTTTTTTGTTTGAAGAAAAAATTGGATTTTTCATCAATTTCAGAAGAAAAAATTTTTTTCTCACTTAAAAAATAAAAAAAATAAAAATATTCTCATTTATTGCAATATAAAACATTAAATTTCCATTTATTTATCCAAAAAATAAAATTTTCTAATTTAATTTTGCAAAAAAAAATTATATGTTTTATTTATTTCTGTAAAAAAATAAAACTTCCCATTAATTTCCCAGAAAAAAAATGAAATTTCCCATTAGTTTCCCAAAAAAAATGAAATTTCCCATTTATATCAATAAAAAAATAGTAAATTTTCCAAATTTTACATTTATTTAAATAAAAAAAAATAATATCCACATTTATTTCAACAAAAAATAAAAATTTCCCCATTTATTCCAACCCAAAAAATTAAACCTCCAAACTTTACAAATTCCAACATCACAAAAAAAATAAATAAGTAAATAAATAAATAAATAAAAAATCCATTCCTGCCTACATCATTATGCAACTCGCAACAAAATGATTTCCCGGAAAGATTCCATACAAATTCCAACCCCCCCCCCCCCACCCCCTCGCACAAAACCGATATTGTGAGTTTGTGACCGACTCAAAACTCATTCTAATAAAACCATTTACAAACGTCTGTCTAGTCGCAGTCCAAACCATCTGTCAGCGACTACTAAAGTCTTGTCACGAGGTGCAGTTAAGAAAGAGGTGTGTTGTTCTGCCACCAGTCCGTCAATGGCCATTGCCAAACGGGTTTGACATCATCTCCCTTTGCTTGACTGACTGATAACTTGTCGTTTTTTTCCCCTTCCTTAATTCTTTTACCTTAAAGAGCTAGAGAGAGAGAGAGAACGAGAACCAGCTGCACGATTATCAAGACTAGCACGTGGTCCAAAATACAACCCCCACCTGGTGATCAATTGTCCACAACTAAAAGCCATACAACATTTCATTGCATTGCATTACGCTTTTTTCAAACTCCCAAATGTCCGAATAATCGCCAGCAACCAAATTCCAGGGAAAAATACAAATGACGTCAAATAACCATGCCGGAAGTGTCTCGCAAGATGAATTAAACATAACGTGCCTACACCACTGGCCACGCATTCATTAAATTTAAAGTTTCTCGCATTCGCAACTTCTACAAAAGTGGTTCAAGTGTGAACAAGGCGTCTAACTTGCACTTAAACATGTTTTGTTGTTTAAATGTCGCACGCATGCTCACTGCGACTGAAAACAGACTAAATCGTTTGCCATTTAGTCTATGGCCTAGTGTTTGTTTAATGAAAATTCAAATATGAATGAAAATGAGCTGACATTGCTGTGGGAATAAAATGGAAGATTCAGCTCTAATCCTAATCCCTTAATCCCTTATCCCATTCCCCAGGCCTTAATTGCAAACAAAACAAATGTACTCGTGTAGTGGTTCGATAATAATCTACATTTTCCCATCATTATTTCACCCTTAGGACCTTAAAGAGAAATAATGATGTCACTATTCCGATCACTATACCGGTTAGTTTTCCATGCTTTACGCCATTGCACACGACAGCGTTTTATTAAAGCTATTGAAATTCACAGAACGGACACAAAAAACTGCATCAACCGTAACCACAACTAAAGAAATTTTTCTGGTGGTTCATGCAACTTAATTTTGATTTCTGCAAATTCAAAATTCAAAATTCAAATTGGCTGCCATTTTGGGGTGGAACTTCCGATTGTTCTAATGCAGCGGTCGGCAACTGGCGGCCCGCGGTCCGGATCCGGCCCGCGGAAGGTCGAAACTTGGATCGCCAGATATTTTTTATTATATATTTTTTTGGTATTTTTGTTGTTTTTTGGTGTTTTTTTGATTTTTTTGTTTTTTTTTTGGTGTTTTTGGTGTTTTTTGTGTTCTTTTTGTTTTATTTTGTTGTCTTTTTCTGGACCTCGAAAAAAATTTTCACTAGTATCCGGACCCCACTCAAAATTACTTGCCGATAATGCTTGCAGATGAAGCATTCGCAACCAAAAAACGTGAATTTAAACATACCGTATACCCCACTTAAAGCAGCATGCCACTATACAGGTTGAACCTCGCTACTACGAACACAATTACAGTCGAGCCTCGTTATAACGAAAAACGATATAACGAAAAACCAAAATTGTAATTGCTGACAAAAATGGCAGTTTTTATTTGGTGCAAAAAAAGGCATTTCAAGTGCCATTTACACGCAAAATCCAAAACTAAAGCAAAAGCAGACATAAAAGCAACACAAAATTAAACAAAACCTTGAGAAAGAGCGAACGAATTTAAAAAAGGAACGTTGACCCATTGAAATCACCATAAATTAAACACCCAGCTTGGCTATGAAATCCAGGTGCGTGTTGTTTGGGTTAAAGTTCGGCCATTAGAAAGAGAGGAGAGAAATGAAATCAACATCAACCCCAGGGTGCATTTCTCCTTTCACCGGTTCCTGTCGTTGGGTGTGTCCTTCCAACTAGTGACCACGACCAGCTGGCTGACCATCTGAGGTCAAAGGAGTGGTCAGTTGGCGCCCAAGTGCGTGCCGTCCACTCTTCCGTAGCAGCTTGAGCTTGGCCATGGCTTGGCCATTCGCATTGTGCCCACTCACTCAAAACAAACCTTTTTCATTCACAATATCAAACAAATTCACATTTCCAATCACGTCATCATCGCGCATTATTTCCGCTCCACCCTAAGCCCGCACCGTCGTCCTGGCAACACATCTCGCACAAGTCGGCTTTCCCTGCCAACATTGCCACAATTTTACACAAATCTCCAAACAGAAAGACATGCATTTACACCACTCGAGGCCCCTCGCAAAGTGTGACTTCGGAGCTCCAGAAAATAAAATTTCGGACCAAAAAAAATTTATTTTGTGAAATTTTTATTTTTTTAAATTTTGGGGCTCCTTGCAGCTCTAAGGGACCCTTCACCCGCGAGAACTAATAAATCCGCTCCTGCGGGGCCCTAATCCAGCAATTTTGTTTACAAATCCGTCTAGAGTGCCTTTCTATAACTTCGAAAAGCCATTACGTTTGCACTTATATTTTATATGGAGAAATATCGTGTGTTGTCAATTCCCGATACCGGATCCGATATTTTTTCCAAAACCAATACCGATACAGTCGAAACTCTTTATAACGAATCGCAAGGGACCCGAAAAATCGATTCGTTATAACGATAATTCGTTATATCGACATTTTTTAACATGGTATTCTATGGCCCGCCAACCAAACCGGCCATTTTTAGGTATTCGTTATATCGATAATTCGTTATATCGCGATTAGTTATAAAGAGTTTCGACTGTATTACGTTTTATGTTACTGTGAGGGTCGGGGTGAATTTGTTTTTGTACTGTTGGCGGTCAAAAGGGTCTGTGACCTGTCATCGCTAATTAATAAAAGAATAAAATAGTAATAATATTATTAATGGTGCAACGCGAGTGCACTGACACCATATTGCAGTCTGTGCCCAGTATATCTTGACGCCAAATCCAAACACTAAATTCCATTCATTTGCACACGAAAACACAAACGTCTAAAATTGTTTATTGCCTACAAATGAATTAGACCCCTTACCCATTATTTCCAAAAACTATGCATTTGTTGCACCTACACACGCGCAGATTAGGCTTTACCAAAATTCCTACCATCGCCCAGCAGCGTAGCAATTGACATGGGCCCACAAAGGATGAAAAAAAGTGTTTTCTTGAATAAATCTACTCAAAATCCTAGCTACGGCTCTACCAAAGGGCTCTACAAAATGGCCAAAGTGTGTTTAGCGCTATTTCGCGACCCCCCACATCCAGAAGCCCCGTGCTAAAGGGCCCATCAATCCAACTTGCACACAGACCCATTGACTTCTTGCTACGCCACTGCACATGGTAGACATTTACCTGCAAACAAACAAATAAATTATTTCATATTTTTTTTTACTTTTAATTTCATTATTATTATTTTTTTTGCTCGTTTCATGGAACGAGGAAGATAGAAGCAGAAAATAATTAAAAAGTCCTTGAATTGTTCGACATATAAGCGGAGATTACGTTAAATTAGAGCACTTTAATCCCACAATTATTTACTTTTCTTTTTAATTTTTTCCCCATCTCGTCTTATCTCATTAAATCGCAGCTAATTGTCCGAGTGTGGAGCACAGGTGTGTGAATTAAAACCTTGCCACACTTTTCCAGCGTTCTGCCCGACTAACTTTGAATGAATAGATGCAACACGAGGACAATTGCGCGTTTTGCAATGGCCTTGGTCATTATCTTGCGTAAAGAAAAGCCGGAACTACACCGCAATGAACGCACGACCCACTCATGAAGAATCCGACCATCAATGCATTAAAATAAATCTTCGCACGCAACACTAACAAAACGATTCAAAGTCAAAATTATACATCAACACTTTTTGCAACTTTCGCATGTTTTCGACGTAACTACTCGCAATGGAATGGCTCAACCTGAATAAATAATTCACTAGCTTGCGAAAAACCGCAATGTTTCTTTAATCTAGGTTTGTATTTTATGTGCTCCACCAACCCAGCCAAGCAGAAAAATAAAACTAATTGGACCACGATTAATTGGACTGAATTTCTTATGTATACAATGGATTTAAAAAAAGCTCAAGAGATGTAATGTCCCGTGTAGTCATTTAACACGTGCATTTTAAATATGAATATAAAAATCAACGAGATTTGTTTAGGTTTGGTAAGACTTGAAGGATATGTAGTAAATTTTGTTCATATTTGATGGATATGCAGTAGATTTTGTTCATATTTGAGAGATTTTCTACAAATGTGACAGATTTTCAACAAACTTGACACGATTTTTCTACTGATTGTAATATTTTTCTCAAAATTGAAGTATTTTTCTCAAAATTGAGGTATTTTCCTCAAAATTGAGGTATTTTCTAAAAATTAAGGTGTTTTTCTCAAAATTGAGATATTTTTCTTAAAACTGAGGTATTTTTCTAAAATTTAAAGTATTTTTCTAAAATTTAAAGTATTTTTCCAAAATTTAAAGTATTTTTCCAAAATTTAAAGTATTTTTCTAAAATTTAAAGTATTTTTCTAAAATTTAAAGTATTTTTCTAAAATTTAAAGTATTTTTCTAAAATTTAAAGTATTTTTCTAAAATTTAAAGTATTTTTCTAAAATTTGAGGTATTTTCCTACAAATTTGAAATAATTTCTTCAAATTTGCAATAGATTTGCTACCATTTTGACCAATTTTTAGTAGATTTGTTCGAATTGCAGTAGTGGACTTGTCGACCATCAATGAATCCGTTTGAAATTTACAAATCTCAAATCTTGCAACACGTCAATTTATGCACATATCCCTCAAAAATATACCTAAAATGTCAACAATTTACTCCAAAATAGTAAAACGTGCATAAAATGTTCACATTTTATTCTAAAACAGTAAAATCTCCATAAAATATTCATATTTTTACTCTATCAATATCACAAACGAATGACTATAAAATCCACTTCACTCCTCAACCCATGTCACAACCTCATGAAGCAAGAATTTTCCTCATGTAAATTACAATAAAAAAAATCACTGAAGGTATGTGAAATGCACCTGAGAAATCACGTCAGCGTGAAAAACAGGTGTGGGCTCTCAAGTGAACGAGGAAAAAAAGAAAACAACAATGGGATGGCTAACTATGAATGAATCATTGACAGGAAACCGCTCAGTCACGCTGCCGACATGTGGCAAACGAAAAACCAAACTAACATAACCTAACCCTTCCCAAACCCCACCAACCTACCTCAAACTCCCCCTTAGTCTCCGGCCGTCTTCGATCTAACATTTTCTGCACCGCCGCGTCCAAATTAGACGACTCTTCCTCCAGCACCTGTGCAACACGCAATTAGCATTCAAAAATTCAAGTTATTTCGTCATTTTCTTTCCTCACTTGGTCAAAACGAGTTGCAGTGGCTGATTTTTCACTTAAAAACTTTAGTCTCATTTTCTCTTGTGTTTTTTCCTGTATAAAATTGGAATAAATTTCGTTTTGTTTCAATTTTATTTGTGTGAATAAAAATGGCGGTATTTTCACCTTTGCACGTTGAATTCTATTGCGAGCATTCTCACGTAAGTTCATCGTGCCTGATGTTGATGTTGACATTATTTCCGATGGTTCACGTCCACGTCTACGTCTTTCATCACGAATTTCATCCACATAACCGAATTCCTGTCGGGGAATTTAAAGTTCAAAAATTATTTTAGATTTTTCTTAATTTTCTTTCGTAATTTTATTTATTTATTACTTGAACGGCCATTTGAGACCTTATCTCGCCACATTCTTCATCACTCGTTACGATTGGCATCTTTTACATGTAAATTTCACTAAAAAATAAAATAAAAACAAAACCAATATAAACGAATGTTTATTTCTTTTAAATTTAAAAATTCCAAAATAACGGCCCAAAATGAAGATTTTATTACGATTGTACTTACATCTAACCCGTACGATGATCTCAATCGTACAATTTATGTACCTATTTATATTTGTTGTCATGATTATAAAAGTAATGGAACGGATGGCAGGGGATTACGATTTTAAGTAGACGGGAAGACAAAACCAGACGGCCATTAATTTTGTTATGGACATGGTTCTCGCATTATCTCGTTAAGATCTCGTTGTTTATACGATCGCATTGTCTGGCAATGGCCGCCACACATCAGATTATGGGCAAACAGAAACTAATTTATGAGTCTTCCCTCTTTATCGTTACACTTTCTATTCTAATTTTGTCTTTTCTCAGTTACAGCGGTGAAATGGATCCAAAGGAAACACCAACAACGTCAAATATTTCCACTGGTGCTTTTGTTTTTTTAACTTTTTTTTCAACCCTCTACAAACCAAACAGAACTGTAAATCAAGAAAATAAACAAAAATAGAAAATAAAAAATTAAATAAAAAATACAAGAAACTAAAAAAATAACAAAGTCGCTTCTATCAAATTAACGGTTGTGACGTACCGGAGCAAGTAATTAACATACTTGGCCAAAACTAGTCAAACTTCCTACGTTGAGATAAGTTTAACAGGAGAAAATAGTGAACTGTGTAACTGAGATGAAGTAAATATTGACATTTATATCCATATACACCGTAACCGTCACACAGTTCATTTAAGACCTTAAGCTCATTAATTAAATGTGAATCCAAAATAAAACACCACCTAAAAATAATAAACTTTGATGTCAATTCAGATTGGAAAAGCCATTTCCAACTTGAATGTACGAGGGGATAATTTAACATCTCACTGAACACGTGCAAGTGGGGTGAGATAAAATCAGCAGGACTATTTTTTTGATGCACAAGTTTGCAATTTTTTTCAAGATGTAAGCTCCATAACTTACAAATTTAGACATTTCTGATGAATGATCACTATTCTAAAAAGAGATCACTTTCCTTTCAATGTAAGGAATTACTTTTCCACATACATCATCAGAGAATCCAACATAAGTATTATGAAAGCAATTGCATCATCTGTGGCCTGCCTGGTTTATTTCTATTCGTGGAATTCTTTAATTTCCAGTTTTCCACTGTGGCAAATCTACTCAATAGGTTAACACATTTAATGCACCCCAATTCACCGTTAGCTGCAAAGTCGCAAACGGAAAAAGACCGTTGAATTAGCCGTTAGCCAAAGTTTAGTTACCAGTAAAACAAATGGTGCCGATCTAATTATTTTCCCAGAGGTATTTTCCCATTAATATTCTTGTTTCCAACAAGAGTGGGACCCCATTTAGCGAAGAGGCCCCAATGACCAAAATTTTGGTCGTAAAATTTTGGGACCAAAAACATTGGAACTTTTATTCAAGTGTGTTTAGTTAACTTTCCATTAAAAGGTAAAGATTTAAATGAGTATATGCTCCATGTAATTGAGTAACCCCAAGTTACAAAAATTCTTCAATTAAAGAACTGCGAAGAGAGCACTGAGGTTCTTAGATCCTCCCCTGTGACCTGAGTTATGTAGGAAGCGTTTATTGACTTGACATTGCTTCGGTTCAAAATGCTTAATGACAAATAAAAGCATCCTGGGTTCTCTTTCACACTTTCTCTTACAAAAGAAACTTCTCAGAAACAAAGTCTATTGTCAAAGTTTGGATAGGTCATGATAGATTCAGTAAAGAGATGTAAGCTGAAAGAACACTGCATAAAAAGAATGCTTGTAGAAAGTGAAAGGCATGCTTGCATTAAACCAAAAGCGTACTGCGCAAGGCTGAAGGCATACATCGTAAAGCCAAATGCCTACAGCGTAAAGCCGTTGGCATACAGCGTAAAGCCAATGGCATACAGCGTAAAGCCAATGGCATACAGCGTAAAGCCGATGGCAAACAGCGTAAAGCCGATGGCATGCAGCGTAAAGCCGATGGCATGCAGCGTAAAGCCGATGGCATATAGCATAACGCCGATGGCATGCAGCGTAAAGCCGTTGGCATTCAGCGTAAAGCCAAGGGCATCCAGCATAAAGCCAAGGGCATACAGCATAAAGCCAAGGGCATACAGCATAAAGCCAAGGGCATACAGCGTAAAGCCGAAGGCATACAGCATTAAGCCAAAGGCATCCCGCATAGCGCCTGAAGCGTACTAGTAAATGAAGTACCGTATACTGTAAGTATAAATAAGAATATGTAGTGTGACATTTAGCACTGGCATAGCTCCATAAGTAGAATACTAAAAAAGTTGGAATTTAGGCTATGCAAGCCGTGATCTGTGAGATGACTTTCTTAAGGACCCAACCTTGCATTTGCACTGAGCGCTGGTAAAACCTCAAAAAAACCCAGTTGGAAGCGGATGGCAGATGTTTTTGCCCTAGAAACATTATCTTAGTCAGACAAGTCTGAGAAAGAACTGGGATTTCCACTGGGAATTTCAAATTTTTCCCTGACTAAGGTACTTGGTTGAAAGACTGCATAGGTTAGGACAGGTTAGATTAGGTGAGAATGCCATGTTATTTTCCTCAGGCAGCAGATGTTGCATAAGTTATGCAAACTAGCTAGTCAACCTGCAAGTTTCAAAGCAGAATTAAATACTTTTACATGCTTTTAAAGATTGCTTTTCAAAAAGAAGAATATTTGGTTTCAATGGGGTTAATTATACACTGAAAATTTTATTGTTAGCAAATTTTTTTTTTTATATTTATGAATGTGTACACATACACAGTAATATTTATCACCAGGAAACCCAGTTACAAAACTAATTAATTATTCCAGTTTTATATTTACACTAGAAATTCTTTCAAGTTGAAAAAAAATCGCCAAATAAACAAATGACTTCTCTGACATATCCCTGGAATTAATGATTATGTTTTGACACATGGCGTCTCACTACACGCCAAGATGGCCTCAGCTGACACACACCAAGACGAAATAAGGATCTCAAAACTCATTTGTCACTAAACACAACCTCCCATCTTTCTTTTTTATGCTTTAAACGCAAACCAAATGACGTCATTAGGCCTAAATTTAGAATTTTAGCTAAACAAACTCGGTGGCTCGGCACAACTTCCGTAAACGGATTAAAAACACGAAATCAAAGAGAAAATATTGCACAAACTGCGGCTCAATGTTTTTCTGGCTCAAATTTTTTGGTTCAATTAATTCAGACGTGGAACATTCCTGTCATTTTTTACTTGATTAATAAATGAGATGCACGTGTCACATTGGATCATGTGACTAACATCTGTTCAATTAAAGGACAAAACGGAAAAAAGTGGGAAAAAAAGTTTGTCCAATTATCAATTTGACCCTGACCTGACGTCATCATCTTATCAGGGTATACGGCGGTGCACGTGGCACATTCAATCTGGGATTGTTGCTAAACGGGATATCCTCATTAGGAAGAGAGAGAGGAGAAGAGATCATTCACATCCCCTAAAGACCTCTTTTACGGCTACTGATAAAAATATAATAGTCACGGTTTAGAGATAGATAGATAGATGGATAGTGATAGATAGGGATAGATAGAGAGATAACCGAGTGAGTAAAACATTTTGCTCATTTTTCAAGGTTTGATTTTTGATTTTTCTGGTTCAGGTCATTGTTTCGACATAAAATGTATATAAATATAAATGTCTAAAAATACCGGCTTTTGAAAATACGGAAATAATAATAATAATAATAATAATAATAATAATAATAATAATAATAATAATAATATCATTTGTCGTTTCTTTTTTTTGTTGAAAGTTTTTGAACGTTATTTTTCTATTTTTCACATTTTTTTTCATTTTTTCTTCTATTTTTGATACTATTTTTCATTTTTTCTTCTATTTTTGATACTATTTTTCATTTTTTCTTCTATTTTTGATACTATTTTTCATTTTTTCTTCTATTTTTGATACTATTTTTCTTTTTTTCTTCTATTTTTGATACTATTTTTCATTTTTTCTTCTATTTTTCATATTATCTTTCAGTTTTTCTTCTATTTTGAACATAATTTTTCCTCTTTCTTCTATTTTGAACATATTTTAGTCATTTTAAACATTATTTTTCCCCTTTATTCATACAAACAATTATTTTTCCTCTATCATTCCTTTTGTTGACCATTTATTCAATCTTTTTTTCCAATTATTCAACATTTCAGCTCATTATTACGATGTAATTGAACCAAGAATTAAGAATTTGTGCGACTTCAACCCAAATTAGAAAGAAAAAACTAAAAAATGTCTCTCTGGAGGGCCCGAAATATCTAAATTGGAGCCCCCTTTTCAACACCTTCTCACTCACACAACCATCATTAACTTTTCCCTAAATTAGCCCTTAAAGAACCTACAAATGCGAACAAAACACTCCATTTTTCCCCAAAAACCCACCCCCCACCCCCCCCACTCCCATTTAAACGTTTCAAAATCCAAACTTGGATGTATTCAAAGGATTTCATCATGTAAAGGGAGGATTGGTTCCATGAATCACATCCCCTGGAGGGTTCCCTTTTTTAAGGGTTGGGTGTCCTTTTAATTATGTCAGACACCTGGCGAGTGATGGTCGCGAGGCTTCCCTCCCCCCGAAAAAATTTGCACGTGCAATTACGTCACCATCATTAATAATAATTAGATAAAATCAAAATGGCAGCCACGTCACTCAATTTACACACCCCCGACACGCACAATCGCATCTAAAATTCGTTCCGCTCTCGAAAATCCATTCGAGAGAGAGAGAAAATAAATGAAATAAAACCCGAAAACATTTCTGATGCGGTTGCCACGGCAACGCCTAGCGACGAAATTGATCATTACAATTTCGTGTTAAAAAACGAATTTCGGCGAATCGCGTGATTGGAAATGTCAAAAAGTGACATCACACGAGTCCATCAAACTGGAGATTATAAAGCAAATCCGCTTCCCCCCTCTGTGTGCACCGAAAACCCTAATCTCCGGTGAATCCCTCGAGGCCGCCATTTTGCAATATGGCAGACTCAAGATGGGAGGGGTCGTGATGAGACTCGCTTTTGAAACGAGACCCCCGGGTTTGGTTGCTAAGGCTACGGGCGAATGCAATGGCACCTAATGAAAATTAAAGCCCTCGAAATTAAAGGCCCACTCTGATTGGGGCTGAAGGGACGCACAAATCAAGCTAACGACTTTGCTGTTGCTATAGGAACCGCGCGGCCTCATCCACCTCGTGCGACGGGATGAAGGTAATAGGACAACTCTATCAGTAAAGGGGAGAGCGATGTCGAAAACAACACAGAGCACACGGCTCGAATCAAATTTCAAAACGACTGCCTGCGTTGAATTTTCTAATTTGAGTCCAATTGTTTTGATTTTGATGAAAACTTACACAATTGGAAAACAAATTTCTACCTTTGTTGAATATTCTTACCATTGTTGAACAAATTTTTACAATTGTTGAACAAATTTTTATCATTGTTGAACACATTTTTATCATTGTTGAACAAATTTTTATCATTGTTGAACAAATTTGTACCATTGTTGAACAAATTTGTACGATTGTTGAACAAATTTGTACGATTGTTAAACAAATTTGTACGATTGTTGAACAAATTTGTACGATTGTTGAACAAATTTGTACGATTGTTGAACAAATTTTTACCTTTGCTGAACAAATGTGTACCATTGACGAACAAACTTACACCATTGTTGACCAAATTTTACATTGTTCGAGAAATTTTTCTAAACCAATTTTTACATTTGTTCTACAAATTCGTATAAATTTCTACATTATTCAGAAGTAGGGAGTTTTGTCCTTTACACTTTAACTCTTTCAGCAATGCATTAAATAATTAAAAATGCAAAGTACGGAGTGGGGATCTTGAGAGCTGCTATTTCTCCACAAGACAAAACACTGAGGAGCAAATACACAAGATTTTTCATTTATGGCAGAAAATTTCCATTATATAAAAACTTCTTTTGTTGAAAATATCAATTTTTGAACCTTAAATTGATGAAAATTTCAATTTTTGAACATTAAATTGTTGAAAATTTCAATTTTTGAACATTAAATTGATGAAAATTTCAATTTTTGAACATTAAATTGTTGAAAATTTCAATTTTTGAACCTTAAATTGTTGAAAATTTCAATTTATGAACATTAAATTGTTGAAAATTTCCCTTTTTGAACCTTAAATTGTTGAAAATTTCAATTTATGAACCTTAAATTGTTGAAAATTTCAATTTTTGAACCTTAAATTGTTGAAAATTTCCCTTTTTGAACCTTAAATTGTTGAAAATTTCAATTTTTGAACCTTAAATTGTTGAAAATTTCCATTTATGAACCTTAAATTGTTGAATATTTCCATTGTTGAACATTTAATTGTAAAATACTTCCACTTTTGGACGTTAAATTATTGAAAATATCCCCCGATTGACAATTCAAAGAAGAAATAAATTTCATTACGTACTGTACAATAATTGTCCAAAATTTCCTACTTAATAAAAACGAAGCCAATTGCCAAGACAAGAACTCCTGCACGTGCATATTGACACCTGCACTTTTTAAAAGGGCTCAGGTGGTGTGTGGGGACTGAGTCATAATTAAGTTTCGACCTCAAATGCATGGCTCATTAATGGACAACCACGGGGGGAAGGAACTCTCCCTTCACACTCCCTCTAGTGTTTGCATTAGGACTAAATGAATATTGTATTGTTTTCGAAAAAAATTACATCCAACGTCCCTTCATTACCCCAACAACAATTATCCATTAAGAAAAACGAAAGAAAAAAAACCATCTCCGCATTCATTTCATTTTCTTTCTGCTTTCTTACGATATTAAATAAATACATAGATAAAAAATAGGAGCCCATCATTGGCTGGAATGTGTGCTGTTGCCTAGCAACGTGGCCCGGGGGCCAACGAACGAGTGGGTGGGTGAACGAGACGAGCAAAAGAGACGCTTATGAATAATTTTCATCAGTGGATCCAATGTGCAGATATGTAGAGGGGAAAATGTGAAATTTGATGTCTATCATTCACACAATAGAAAATTTCGATTCTTTTACAAATAAAATCTACACAGAGTTACCGTTTGTGTTTACGATATTTTTTAGTGTTTCTAGTGTACATTCTGTACACCAAAAACTGCCGTAACCCATCACCAAAACCCACAAAAACCGAAAACAATTTCTGAAGCGGTTTTAATTCAAAATGGCTGCCACGAAGTCGCGATTGTTGTTTGCCGAAAATCCCATTTCCTTTTTTAAATCAGGAAAAAATAGAAATTTATAATTTTTCTACAAGAACAAAGAAAAAAAAAGATGAGGTCGTTGATATAATGACAAGTTATGAATCGAGTGTTCGTCGTATGAATTTATTCTCGGGTGATTGTGCGGCGGCCATTCGGTTTCATTAACATGGCCATCTGGCCTTTGCGTATTAATTTGGAAGCCATGCCGGCCAATTTCGACTCTCCCCATTTTCCCGACGGTCGATCCATTTCATTTACACGTCACGCCGCATTCCGCTCGACACTCGCCTTCCCGGTCAAATCTTTTTCTTATAATTAAATAAACTGCTCGCTAATCACGCTCAGCCTCCATGCTGGAACGGGCTGACGTAATTATCGTCTCCAAGGCGACGTATTTGGCAGAGAGAGAGAGAGAGAGCGAGCGAGGGGTTTCCGTTAATCGAGTTTTATCATCACTCAAGAGCTGTTGGTCGACTCGACTCCCTCGGTTTTTGCGCGCGCGCGTATAAATGTATCTTATTCAAATTGGCAATAGATTTCAATCAAGTTTGATGACGTGACATCACCCTGTCACGTTAATCAAATGACTGACGCCAAGGACACGCTGAAAAGCAGCACCCACGTTCATTAACACTGTTAACAGGCCTCTGCAGCATTTAATCACATTGTACATGCTTCCATGCTACCGCGTCAAAGAAAAATCTGTTCAAGAGTTGTTTGTGTGTGTTTTAGATTTTAGTTATTATAGATGATTCAAATGAGAGGAGATGGTTGGTTGTGCGGGTGCGGTCTGTTTTAAGAGTGGAAAGGCGAATTGTGATGTTTATCTATTGGTTTATTGAAGGATTTAGTTAAAATAAAATTTGTTTAGCACAATTTCAGTGTTTTAAAAGAATTTTCGTGTGTTTTCTAGTTAAATACTGTACAATATGTGTTTTAAAGTTAAAATTATAACTAAATGAGTGTTTTAATAAGTCTAAATTGGCACTAAATGTGTTTTTTCCAGTCTAAATTAGCACTAAATGTGTGTTTTCTAGTCTAAATTAGCATTAAATGTGTGTTTTCTAGTCTAAATTAGCACTAAATGTGTGTTTTCCAGTCTAAATTAGCACTAAATGTGTGTTTTCTAGTCTAAATTAGCACGAAATGTGTGTTTTCTTGTCTAAATTAGCACGAAATGTGTGTTTTCCAGTCTAAATTAGCACAAAATGTGTGTTTTCCAGTCTAAATTAGCAAAAATGTGTATTTCCAGGCTAAAATTAGCAGTTTTGCATTCGCTCAAAAGAGAAAATTATAATTTTTTCACGTGTTTCAACAAAAATGATCATTTTTTCATGCATTTCAAGAGAAAATTACCAAAATATAGCTAAGTTTAAGTAGAAATTAACTCTGTTGCATACAATACCCGTAAATTTTTTGCTATAGATCCCAAAAATCCACTTATTTTAGCTTTTCGCGTAAATCAACTTGAAAAAACATCCAGAAAAACGTCGAGAAGTGCTTCCATCCAACGATCCATCAAACACTACGAAATGACCACCGAACAGAGTAAAAAAAATAAACTCAAAACAAAAAAAAACCATCTTTACAAACCTCATCTTGTCACCGAAAACCAAAAGCACCACCACCCACATCATGTCCCCATCATCATCCATCCCCAACCCAACCCCATACATCCCATCCCATCACCAAACTCCATCTGCTGCGCGGCTGCCCCTCGAGACACCGGCCGGGCGACTTGACTGCATCACACATTACGTAATGAAGGTGGAAACACTGTGCAATCTGTCGGATTAGTCGCTCTCTTTTCATGATGTTTTAATACACCTAACTCACCTCTCCCAACTCCCACACCCCCGTACCTTATCCCCCACCCCATCCCCCCAATTCGGCATCTTCGTCCGGTGGCAGATGCGCCACACCCTCGCCCTACTTGTTTTCTCTGGGGAATTTGCATGCAAACGCGACCGCAGCTCAATCTCACTAATGGCCACCGCCAGCGAACCAATAGAAACACAAAACGCACCCAAACTACAACGCTCCGTCTCATTGGTCAATCGTACAAATGAATCATTTATTGGGTGTTGTGGCAGCAACGATGGGGGAAGGAGAATTTTTATTTTTATTTTTATTTTGGAGGAAAAAAATATTATTTTTTTTATTTTTAAATGAAAAATGGCGTCGGTGGAGCGAGTTCGCCGTGCCGATTGATCGTGTTGGCATAGCAACGTTGTGTCTTTATGGCTTCGTTCTCCGTGGAAATAAAACGTGTTTAAATTGGGGGATATTTGTTTTTCGCTTTTGTTGTTGGATTTTTAGGAATTTCTGCTTCGCTCCGGTTCACGCGCTCTCTTTCTTGCGTTGCTCTCGACTCATCGAACGGCCGAGGCATTCGTGGAATTCGCCATTACTGCGGGAACCGGTGACATATTGAATTCGACATTCCAATGTAAGGTTTCAAATTTCAATTAAATTCCAAACACAAATCAATATAAATTGGAATTTTGGTGGTGTAAGTTGGTGTTTTTGTAATTTTTTTTTTTGGGATAAATTTCATTAGGATTTGTTAAAAAAGTTGATTTTGTAGGCTACAAAATTGATATTGTGGTCTGTAATTGGCTTTTTTAGACCAGAAAATTTAAATTTTGGTCTGTAATTGGATTTTCTAAACCAGAAAAATAATATTTTGGACTAAAATTGAATTTTTTATATCAGAAAATTGATATTTCGGTCTGTAATTGGATTATTTAAACCAGAAAATTGATATTTTGGTCTGTAATTGGATTTTCTAGACCAGAAAAATAATATTTTGGACTAAAATTAATTTTTTTTACATTAAAAAATTGATATTTAGATCTAAAAGTTGGTTTTTTGGACTAAAATATTGATATTTTGATCTATAATTTGATTTTTTAGGTAATAAAGTTGTTATTTTGGTCTGTAATTGGATTTTCTAGACCAGAAAAATAATATTTTGGACTAAA
The DNA here is from genome assembly GCA_949358305.1 of Strigamia acuminata. Lineage (NCBI taxonomy): Eukaryota > Metazoa > Arthropoda > Chilopoda > Geophilomorpha > Linotaeniidae > Strigamia > Strigamia acuminata. The sequence goes on along the minus strand of OX442315.1, from coordinate 15,385,683 downwards.
ATTGAATTGTTTAGATCAGAAAATTGATATTTTGGTCTGTAATTGGATTCTCTAGACCAGAAAAACAATATTTTAGACTAAAATTAATTTTTTTTACATTAATAAATTGATATTTTGGTCTAAAAGTTGGTTTTTTAGACTCAAATATTGATATTGTGATCTATAATTTGATTTTTTAGATAATAAAATTGATATTTTGGTCTATAATTTGTTTTTTTAGACCAAAAATTGACATTTTTGCACACTTCCATAAAATAACTAAATTTCTAGCTTCATTTTGATACACTTCTTTGATATTTTAAACCTACAATAACATTTTAACATTAAAATAATTTTAAAACACAAAACACACCTTTTTAACCATCATTTCCACTAATTTCTAAAAAAAAAATTTCCCAAATCCATTTTTATCATCGCTTTTTCCCTCCTCCTCTTCCATATCTCACTATCGATCCAATTAAGAAAAAAGAAAAAAAGCAAAAAAAAAACCTCTCCCTTCATCCACGAGTTTGACCTTTTTACCATCCACTTTTGTTGTTAAGGCCCCGAATGAAATCAGGTCCTAACAAGGAGTAAAAGAGGCAAAAACCAATAAGAATTGTAGAATTAGAAAAGCTTCTTCTCGAACAACGCTTCACTGAACCTCTAATGGGAACCCATTTCAGTCAAGAGCTTCATTGGCTTTCATTGCAACGCCCAGAGGTCACTACACCGCGTCTGTTTCACACCTGGCGCCGAAAAACCACGTAGCCATGGAAACGCGATTGTTTACTCAATATTTTAGACGGTTTTTGTGAAAAAAGTGGGGTAGAAATTGGTGGTTTGGTTTTGTTTATGCAGGAGAAATGCCAAAGTCCATTATAAAAAGCGCCGCCCGATTCGACTCGAGTTGGCTTCCCTACCTCACATCTGCTTCACAGATGGCAAAGTGATGCCACCTCAGTGTACTTAGGCCTAATGAAATTTGAATATAAAATGAATATTTAAACACGAGGCGAATACAATGCTCGGGCATATGTAGCCGTATTGTTTCGTTTAATCAGCGTTAATGCGGGATTGTTGTATGTTGTCGTTGTTTGGTGTTTCGGGGCGTTCGGTGTGTTGGTTTTGGGAGTTGGTTGTGGGGTTTTGGAATATTTTTTAATGTTTGCGAATATTTGCCAAAGTTTGTGTTTGAAATATGTTTGAAATATTTTAGAACGCTTTTGCAAGAGTTATTGTGTTGATGCATCGTTTAAGTTTACGTTAAAGCGTCATGATTGAACGTACATTCGGTGTTTTATTTCTCCATGACAACATGTATAATATAATTTTGTGTTATAATATCTAAACAATATATCTATCTAGTAAACAATGATCAACAAATTAGTATTATTTTCGAATGCTTTCAAGGGTTTTCGATAGGTTTTTGGACTTTTTTTTGGATGTTTGAATATTTTTATAGATTTTCGAAAATTTTAAAAGATTTTTCGAATATTTATTGAAAATTTTCGAATGTTTACTAAAGATTTTCGAATATTTACTAAAGATTTTCGAATATTTACTAAAGATTTTCGAATATTTACTAAAGATTTTCGAATATTTACTAAAGATTTTCGAATATTTACTAAAGATTTTCGAATATTTACTAAAGATTTTCGAATAATTTTTAAGAATTTCGAATATTTTTAGGGGTTTCGAATATTTTTATAAATTTTTGAATATTATTTTAGAAATTTTCGTATATTTTTAATATATTTTCGATTATTTTATAGAGTTTCAAATCTTTTTTAGAATTTTTTCGAATATTTTCAAAGATTTTCAAAGATTTTCAAAGATTATCGAATATGTTCAAATATTTTCGAATATTTTCAAAGATTTTCAAAAATTTTCAAATATTTTCGAATGTTTTCAAATATTTTCGAATATTTTCAAATATTTTCGAATGTTTACAAATATTTTCGAATATTTTCAAATATTTTCAAATATTTTCGAATATTTTCCCGAAACTAAACCATTCAACAAATCTATTCTATTCAACAAACCAAAATTCTAACCTTTTCTCTTCTCTTCTCAACACAAAACAAAATCCCAAAAGCCCAACTCCCCGACTCCCCTTATAATATTATATCTTCCACTGCCCCTATCTCTCCATCCACTACAATCTCAATTTCATATCAACCTTCCAAACCCCACCTCATTTACCCAAATCCCTCATCCCCCTTCGCTTATTGTCTCTACACGACTTCCTGTCTCACGAGCAAGTGCATCGACAACGGAAGTGAGTCAGGACACTTCCGGCACGTGCCCGCACGTGCCCGCGTTCCGTGGGATAATGAGCAAGGGTCGCTCGAGGTTACACGAGCGAATGGAGGGGTTCTTATCTCGACCCACGCTTCATTGCCTTCGCCTTGTCCACTATCCAAATCACACTCTCATCACAATACCCGCGACTTCATTAGCCCAAAAGCGCCCCGCGCTGCTCCGAGCCCCACATTTCACCGTCACGGGCCCCAAAACACCCCGCAACTGCCCCACCCGACCTAATATCACACGGATTATACGCTAATCCTGGCTTACAGCGCGCGTAAGCCGCCGTGCGCACTCAAATTGCGCCGAGATGGCAACAAGATGAAGCTGGGGGGAGGGGGCGGGGGGTAAAGTGAGATGGGGAGGGGAATGAGTGTGGTGAGATTTCATTTCCATCACAATGGCAGATGGGTAGAGGGGGGTTGGGAGTGCGATTGTGACGGAGAGGGGTGATGTTGACTCGGTGCGACCACCATCAATTCCCCTCTCATTCCCTTTAGGGTTTCATTGCCTGCTACAATAAATTCATGAGCGGCCATGTTGGGGAATCTGTTGGCTCTGTTCGCTCCGCCCTCGTCGCTTCTCTGCGCCGCGCTTCGCTCTGCGTGGGTGCTTCGCTGCAGCGCATATTGCGCATTTTATTTTTTTTTCGGCCTTATCAGTTTTTTCGTGCTTGTTATGTCCATTTTGGGTCAGTTGGGGATGATACGGATGAAATGATGGTGCGGTTTGGTTCTGGCGTTGTAAAACTGTCAACCGTTTGTGATTTAGGCCTAATTGGGTCGTTTGAATTAATTTTTGCGAGTTTGGTTTAATTATTGCAATTGGCGATGATTTGATTCGCGATTTTGAGTGTTTTTGTTGGTAATAAAATTGATTTATTGATGGATGGAATAAATGATTGGGGTGTTGTCAATTTTGGTTTTGGTTTTTGTTTTTATTTTATTTTTCTGGAGTGTCGTGTTAATTTTATTCATTTTATTCATTATATTCAAAGAGCAAATGCATAAAAGAAAGATGGAGGACGAATCAATAGATGCAGTGAATTGGCGTGACTGGGTGACTTCCATCAAGACACAAGATCAATATCGTGCAACACGATCCGGTTTCAAGCGTTCAGACACTAATGCTACACTTTCCCGAAAAAATAAGAGCAAAAAAATAAAACTAATAAATACGGACAAAATTGCTCGTTATTTGCTCCATTTTATTGTGGTCAAATGAAGGTCCAAGTGCAAACATGGTTAATAATTCATCTAGAAATCCAAGCTGGTATTTAAATAAAAATTAATTTCAGTTTTCAAGAGTCGGATAAAAAGAGAGAGAAAGAGAGACTCAAAAATAACACTCGTGACCTCAAAAAATGCATTTAGCCGACTGTGACAGGTCAATGACTTAATTTCTAGTGAATATTTTTCGGTATTTAAATATTTAATACTGTGTAAACCTAATTAGCTGTATTTATCCTGTTTCTAATCCTGAATTTTTGAGTTTTGAACCTACACTCAATTGAAACCTTATTATCAAATCAAATTCTGACAGTTCCATACATGATGCATGCAATTACTTCAATTGGAACATGGCTTTCAGAAAGGCTTAGAAGGTGAATAAGCCCTGTAATAATTCATTCATAACAAGTGTATCCTGCTGTCGTTTTATTATATATAACATTGTTCAGAATTTCTAAAATTTTGAGTTAGAAATGTAAAATGGATAAATTTTATGAAGATCGGTTGACTTGAAAGTCACCAATCTATGAATAATGGGCAGAAATACGACACTTTCACGTTTCAACAATGCAAAACTGTTGGTGCATTTTTCCATGCACTGTTTCATGATTTTCATTATTTTTTTAAATATTATTTTCACTGTTACAATCATTTGATTTTCATTGTTGCAATGATTTTGTGATTGTTACAATGATTTTTTCATTGTTGCAATGATTTGATTGTGATTGTTACAATGATTTTTTCATTGTTGCCAGATTTTTCATTGTGGTAATAATTTTCACAATCATTTTATTTTCATTGTTGCAATAATTTTTCTCATTGTTGCAATGGTTTTATTTTCATTGTTGCAATGATTTTATTTGCATTGTTGCAATAATTTTATTTTTATTGTTGCAATAATTTTTCTCATTGTTGCAATGGTTTTATTTTCATTGTTGCAATGATTTTATTTTCATTGTTGCAATAATTTTATTTTCATTGTTGCAATAATTTTTCTCATTGTTGCAATGGTTTTATTTTCATTGTTGCAATGATTTTATTTTCATTGTTGCAATAATTTTATTTTCATTGTTGCAATAATTTTTCTCATTGTTGCAATGGTTTTATTTTCCTTGTTGCAATGGTTTTATTTTCATTGTTGCAATAATTTTATTTTCATTGTTGCAATAATTTTTCTCATTGTTGCAATGGTTTTATTTTCCTTGTTGCAATGGTTTTATTTTCATTGTTGCAATGATTTTATTTTCAGTGTTGCAATAATTTTTCTCATTGTTGCCACGATTTTTTTTCATTGTTGACATAATTTTTCATTGTTGCGATAATTTTTCTCATTGTTGCAATGATTTTATTTTCATGGTTGCAATGATTTTATTTTTATTGTTGCAATTATTTTATTTTCATTGTTGCAATTATTTTATTTTCATTGTTGCAATGATTTTATTTTCATTGTTGCAATGATTTTATTTTCATTGTTGCAATAATTTTTCTCATTGTTGCCACGATTTTTTTTCATTGTTGCCATAATTTTTCATTGTTGTAATGATTTTCATATTTGAACAATCCAAATATTTTCTACACTTTTTTGCTGCATTTTTTAAAACAATACTCAACACACCGAGTGTTACCACATTATTGTCATCTTGAGAACATTATTGAATATTTTAACTTTTCTTGCTTGACTTGATATAAATATTCACACAACAGTATTCCGTTCCCATCAGCCCATTTCCGATTGCAGCGAAACTCGTCCATGCAATCCTCCCTCGTCCATGTATAGTGAAGTGAACACAAACACAAATTCCTTTCCCATTAATCCCTCGCATTCGTCTCATTCATACTTTGCACTTCACATCCTTCCTTCCTTCGAATTCGCATTCACATTATCATTCGGCCTCGCCTCGCTCTACCGCGCATTCACCGACGCATGCACGCATGTGCGTGACCGGAACTCCTGGCTTCTCACCGATGGATGAAACTGTGTAATGGTGATGGCGATTGGACTTCGTCATCGTAAATGGGTACGGTATGTATGGTTACCATGACGACCATTGAGAAAAAATAATATTTCTCTTTGTTGTTATTTCTGCGCTCATTTTTATTCAATTTTTTTCCATTCTGTTTTATATGTTTTCTTTTCATTGTTCCACAACAACAATGAGGTTGTAAAATATTAATTCAATAAAAATTCAATGTTGTGTGTGGGATATGATACGTCTACCTGTTGTCAGGTGGGTCACCCAGTGTAGTTCGTAACCTAGCGTGCACCGTCGTCGCCACCCACTGGTCAATTTGCTAACCCCCACCCCCCCCCCCCCCTCCCCCCGATCTCTCTAGGGTCATGGAAACCATTAGTGAGACGGTTTTACGCTTGACAAATATACTTTTTAATTAATTAATTTTTTTGCAACAATTCCAAAATGTTGTGTTCAGTGTTGTTTGATGCTTTGTTGACTACTTTATGAAACAATGCAAAAACAGTTTTTTGAAGCATTGTTGACTGTTTTTTGCAACAATGCAAAAATATTTTGTTGAGTTTTTTCATTGCATTGTTGAGTATGATGACTGGTTTTTCAACAATGCAATAAAAACAGTTTTTAAACACTGGAAAAAACAGTTTTTTTTAACAATGCAATAAAAACAGTTTTTAAACACTGGAAAAAACAGTTTTTTTTAACAATGCAATAAAAACAGTTTTTAAACACTGGAAAAAACAGTTTTTAAACACTGGAAAAAACAGTTTTTAAACACTGGAAAAAACAGTTTTTTTAACAATGCAATAAAAACAGTTTGTTGACTGATTTTTCAACAATGCAATAAAAACAGTTTGTTGACTGATTTTTCAACAATGCAATGAAAACAGTTTTTGCATTGTTGAAAAAAAACAGTCAACAAAGCGTTGAAAAACTCAACAAACCATTTTGTCATTGTTTTTTGACGCATTGTTGACTCTCTTTCAAGAATGCCAAAAGTGTTTTTTTTTTCCCAGTTTTCTTGACGCATTGTTGACTACTTACCAACCATGCAAAAAAATATTTTTTGACGCATTCACTACTTTTTTCACCAACGCCAGGGTTGACGCATTTTTATAAAGATTCTCAACAATACCAAACGTTTTGTTGCGCATTAACAGAAATCTCAACAATACCATTTTTGTCTCCCACCGACTGAATTAAAAAACTAAAATTCCCAAAAAAAAAAAATGTTCAACAATTAAAAAAAACAACTTATTTTTCAACGCAACAATAGCGATTAAAGCTGCAAATAAGTGGCTGCATATAGATGTAGAGATTTGTTTGCTTAATTTAGCGATCAGTATAATCGCCTCTCATCACACCATTCAATGCACTCGAACGCGATGCAAAATGAAGAGGAGGGACGCGGAGGCGGACGCCGACCCCACAAGGGGGTCAAAATCCGAAAACGAGGCTAAATCAAAGCATATCGGAATTACTCAGTCACATTCCTCGACGTGCACCTGTACAACCAGCTGGACAGACGCAGGTGCGCACTAATAACAATCCCCACCGCGCATGCAATTATCGCAAACTTTTCAATTTCTTCCATTTTTAAATTTTAAAGAAATAAAACGAAGAAATCGAGAAAAATCGTTTGTTTTGAATTTTTTTAGTTTTTATGTTTTATAATACATTTTTCTGACGTATTTTACAACATTGTGACACGAATTCGACACATTTACAGACAACATTTACGACGATATACTCAAATAAGTAGAAATTGACGTGATCACAAAATTATTTATAGAATTATAATTAAATGGAAACAAAAATTACAAATTTACAAAATACAAATATACACAGCTTTTTCTTTGTTCTTTTTCTTTCTATACACATATACATACGATACGAAAACAAATTAATTTCTTCTTCGTTCTTTAAAAATTATTTTAAAAATTTAAAATTAAAAAAAAAAAAAAATATCCCAAAAAAAAAAATTAAAAAAAAATTAAAATTAAAAAAAATACAAATCACAGTTGTTCGTGTTGATGAAAATTATTACATTGAATATATTATATGATTATTATTAGAAAAACAAAATATTTTAGTTCCCAAGTTTTCCAGGTACGTGAATAGGAACGCCGAAAAATCAAAAAACAAAAAATTGTGACTCCGGTCGCGAAAAATGATGAAATGGGAAAAAACGATTCAAAAAAAGCGAAACAAAAGCGTCAAAAGCGTCTAAAATTGAAGATCCAATTTGTTCATTTCATTTAGTGTGTCCGATATCTGAGCAACGAAAGAAAAAATAAAAAGTATTAAATACAATGTAATAAAACACAAAAATAAAAAATAAAAAAATACAATCCGAATTGTTATTTATTGCATAACAATTACGTCACAATAAGATGAAATTGCAAACTCACCTCTCTATCTCACACCTGGAGCTTCAATTAACAGGACACGGGCCTCGTACCGAGGTCATCCAGGTGAGATGGAACTTTATCCAGGTGTGTTGCCTTAAAAAAAAAAAAGAAAAAAAAATTATAAATCACTTTTTCAATCACTTATTTTCATATATAACTCGAAATAACCCTCGTAAAAGATCAAATCAATGAAACCCAATACTAAACCGACCCTTGACCAATGCCCACCCCTCAACAAAAATATATAAATTTAATTCTTTTTATCTTTTCAAACTAATTTCAACAATTTACCAAACTTTCCCATGACCCCCCCAACAACCAAAGTCCAAAAACCACAAAAAAAATAATAATCAAATCTCATAATTAAAAAATCCAAAATAAACCAAATAACCAAAAATAAACCAAATAACCAAAAATAAACTCAAAAACCCATAAAATACCATAAATTCATTTAAAAAACCCAAAAATTTCCAAAAAACTAAATAAAACCAATTAAAAACCACCCATTTAACCCCCAAACCAAGCAAACCAAACCCAAAGACCCCCCCATTTAAAAAAAAATTAAAAAGTGCGAAATATTTACCTCTTGCGCAGCGCAAGTGTTGGGCCGCGTATTGGGCGTCGTGATGACACCGAGCGGTGTCCTGTTGGGACTCGACGGGCCGGGCGAGTTGGAGTTTGAGCCGGGCGGCGATCGCGCCGGATGCGATTCGAGCGCGAGTTGTAAGTCACAGATGTAGTCGATCACGTACTGGATGATCTCCAGCTTGGACAGCTTCTTGTTCTTGGGCATGAACGGTACAAGTTCTTTAAGTTTGCTGAAGTACACCTGCATCTCCTCCGACACGGCGTCGCGGTAACTGTGCTTCGACACGCGACCGGTCGCGCCCGCGCAACGGAACAAATTCGACGCATTCTCGCTCAGATTACTCGACGACGACGACGACGACTTCATTTTGTTGATGATCAATGACAAACACGATTGATTCGACGACACTTTTTTTTGCTCACGAGTGAGGGGGTCCGCGAAGGTCGGGTGGTCAGTGCGGATCGGGTAAATCCAGTAAAGGGCAGTGCTCCTCACCAAAAAGTAGCGGAATACTCGCGCCACTCGCTTATATAGCGGAGCAGGGCGCAACTCGGGTCTGCGCATGCGCTCGATTCAAACAACACGCCCAGGCGGCTTGTCATTGGCTGTTGGATTTGGACTCCGCCTCGGCGAGGATAATGAGGATAGGAGTCGATGATGTCATAGAATGAGGTCAAATGAGTTCCGGAAATTGATGAAAAATGACGTCAGAGACGTGTTTCTACCTGTTTAACAGGTGGGGGTTAAACGAGGGATGAAAGGGTTAATTTTTATGGGGTTTTTCAATGGTTTTTGATGATTTATTTGGGGAAATGGCGCCGGTTCGAGGTTTCTGTATCCCCGTGAATGGGGAAATGTTAAATAGAGCATCAAACTCAATGAGGAAATGTTCGAATGTCGTAATGTGATTTCAAGTGTGAAAATATAAAAATATTTTTTTTGCTCGCCGAGTAAAAGTAAAAATAAACAAAATGGAGGATGAAACGTGGGAAATTTGCACTAAAAATAAATGGTATTATTTTTCTGTTGAAAATGACGTAATTTTTTTTCTTCTTCTTAAATAATAAATAAAATGTAATATTTTGTTTCATCTCAAATTTTTATTCAAATTGTGTAGAAATATTTTGTTTAAAAATAGATCTTATTTTACATATGGTACACAAATGACATCATTTGACCCTAAAAACAGACCAATACCTTAAAAAAAAGTTGGAAAACGTCCAATTTTTAACTTCCAAGCCCAATTTTCACTTTCAAAACCAAATTTTCCCTTCAGAATGCCTAATTCTAATTTAAGGCAGGAAATTGCAACTTTTTAGGCAGGAAATTGCAACATTTTATACTCATTTCAGCCTAAAAACAGACCAATACATCTTAACCTTTAAAAAAATGTACAAAAAAAAGTCTAAAATGTTCTAAAATGATCAAAAATGATCAAAAACGATCAAAAAAATTTCAAAAATGTTATAAACTGATTAAAAACATTCAAAAAATTTTCAAAACTGATCAAAAACAGCCAAAAAATGTTCAAAAATGCTCAAAAAATGCTCAAAAAAGTTGAAAAAAGTCCTAAGACTGGCAAAATATGTCCAAAAGTGTCCAATTTCCACTTCTTCCCTCTTCAAAACCCCGCATTGCACCCTTTAAAGCATCAAACTGCAACATTCTATCCATTTTTTCCCACTCTGCAACTGACTTTACATTTTTTTCTTCCCCTTAACCCTAAACATGTTGTTATTATTAATTTCCCACACTCAGCTTCAAGTTGGACTGTGTGTTGGGCTCGCAGTCGCAGCTGTGTTGAAGGGAGAGAGAGAGAGAGAGAGAGAGTGAGAGAGTGAGGTGGGTTGGTGGGGTTGGTGGGTCGCAGTTCGGATCGGAGGGTGATGGAGGGAGTTGGGTGGGAGAATTGAAGCCAGGGAGGGGGATATCACACAGCTGCAAACGCGACGGGGTAAAGAGTAAGTAGGATGGTGGCGGGTGGGAAAGGGGGTGACCAATAGGCTCTAGTAGAACGCCACCTAACTTTTGTCCCTGAAGTGGTCTTTCCCACGACAGTACGAACAATGCGTGTCGCTGCGGGGCTGACTTCCTGACTCCCCCTGCCCTCTTCCTTCCTCCAGGCCCCTTGTTTTCATCCCAGATTCACGACTAATTACCCCTCAAGGCCAAAATATGTGCGCAACACACTCAACACTGTCTCAACTTACCTTATCAAACAGTAGTGTGCACAGGTGCCATGCCATTGTTATCTAGATTGACGCCATTTTATTTTTTAATTTTTTTTTTTTTAAATTTTTGAAATTTTTTTTTGATGTTATCCTATTGGGTTTAGGGTTAAATGAGATGCTAATTGGGAGGATTTGGGTTTATTGGTGGTGGTGGTGTCAATTATGCAGGAATTTTTGACATTTTTGGAATTTTTGGTTCAAATTGCATCAAGAATGCGGTGAAATATTGAATTTTGTGCATGAAAAGCCTTGTTTCACGCATGTTTGCGTGTAAAAGTTCGATTAATGTAGGTGTTTTTAGTATTTTAAATTTAAGCCTAATTCCCGTAGGGTAACATTGTGGCTTTACTGCGATACATCTTGGGATATCAATTACACGTAGGCATTTTTACATTTTTGGCTCAAATGCATCAAAAATATTGTGAAATATTGAATTTTTATGCATGAAAAGTTATGTTTTATGCATTTTTACTCAAAAAAATCTACTATCCAAGTATTTTCACAATTCCAAATTTAACCCTAATTCCCACAGGATAACATCGCGTTTTTACTCCTATACATCTTTGACTATCAATTACACGCAGGAATTTTCTTACACTTTCCACCCGAATTACATCAAATATAAATCGAATTTTCCTCACAAAAACTCTTATTCCATCCCCTCACAAAACATCAATTTTTGACAAACCCAAACCCTAAATCCCATAAAATAACATTAGAAAACACACAAACCTCGACACAAATATCAAATTACAATAAAAAAAATTTAAAACCAAAAAAACCAAAAACAAAAACCAATTATTGGACTCCGCGCACCAAAATTCCACCCAAAATAATTTTTAATCCCAAAAAAAAAAAAAAAAAAAAAAAAACCGCCATCCATCCATCCGTGCCCATTTTCGTTCCCACACCACTTTCCAGTCACGACGCATCTCAGCCACAAACTCAAAGTATAAAATCCCGGCGAAAAAACACACATACACAAACACAGAGCAAAACCGCGAGGGAGAGGGCGAACCGGTGTTGACCCCTCGGCTTGTTTGCCTTGCCATGGCAACGTCTCCAGCAAAAGCACGTGCACCCAGCCAGGTGTGGCGACCAGGTGGGCGCCAGGGAGGTTATGCAAACAAGTTTCCTCAGAGGGAAACAACTTACGACGTCATCGCACCAAAAACATACAAAACAAAAAAACAAAAATCGCCGAATTTCAACGCACAAATCACAAAATTTCGCCTCGTTTCGCTCGTTTCGCCTCGTTTTCCCACACTCGAGGGTCCCGACGTCCAGGTGGAAACGCGCGTTCCGTTCCAGGTGTCCGGTCGGACGCTTTTCATGCAGATCGGGGCCGGGGAGCCGTGAGTATCGATGGGGGGTGATTAATCCGCCCCCGCAAGTGAACTCGGTCCCATGTTGGTTCCCACCATCTTGTTGCCGTCACGTTAGCTTCATCAATGGCACGTGGCCGACACGCGCTACACAATTGAGTCACGTGCCGAGTGACGCCCCGGGGCCGACGCCACACCGAGTCGTCGTGTGCCGCGGACGGCGGCGGGCCAATGAGAGCGCGCCACGTCACTGGGTAGACGCAGTAGCAGATGTTTTTTTAGCCGCCAGGTGCTCGTTACTCCCTCCCACTGGATGGAACCCACCCTTGAGGGATCCTCCTCCTCACCCCTGTGTGTCGAAACCCGTGTGTTTGGCGAACCCCTTTTTTTCCCGCGTTCTTTGGTGTGGTTGGTTGACCCCTGTTGAGTGTGGATTAATGTCATTGTTTGGGTTAATTCGATTAGGTGCGATTGGATTTTTTTTTTTGTTCGTGGGTGAAATTGGGCGAAGTTTCGGATGATTGATTGGTGATTAGGGAAAATGGATGTTTGGTTATTGTTTCGTGTGGTTTGTTTATTCTTGTACGTACTTATATTTGTTTATTTATTAATATTTTTATCTAATTTTATTTTTTTATTTTGTATTTTTTGGTAATTTTTGGTTTTGGTTTTGATTTTTTCTTTTGATTTTGGGATCCAAAAATCGTGATTTTAATTTGTGAAGTTTGTTGCTGTGGACTTGTAAAGAAATAGCTATATCTTTTTTAGAAAGTATTAGATAAAATAGGTCTAAAAATGTGATCAAATTTAGCCTGAAAAACTCGGAAGTCAGTCTAAAAACAAACAATTAAGCATAAAAGCCTAGATTATATAGAAAACTATAAAGTTCGACTTAAATATCCCAAAACTAAATCCAAAAACCAGAAAACTAGGTCTAAAAACCAGAACACTAGATCTAAAAACCAGAAAACTAGGTTTAAAGACCAGAAAACTAGGTCTAAAAACCAGCAAACTAGGTCTAAAAACCAGAAAACTAGGTCTAAAAACCAAAAATCTAGGTCTAAAAACCAGCAAACTAGGTCTAAAAACCAGAAAACTAGTTCTAAAAACCAAAAATCTAGATCTAAAAACCAGAAAACTAGGTCTAAAATCCAGAAAACTAGGTCTAAAAACCAGAAAACTAGGTCTAAAAACCAAAAATCTAGATCTAAAAACCAAAAATCTAGGTCTAAAAACCCACAACGCTCTATATCTAAAAACACGTAATTGTGTATAAATGCACGAAACTCAGTCTCAAAACCATATAACTAGGTCTAAAAACACACAATTGAGTGTATAAACACTTAGAATTAAGCATAAAACCCCTAGATTACACAATAAGCAAAAAAAATTAGACCTAAAAACTATTGGTCTTAAACCACACAATTGAATATAACTACCCACAGATTATACAGAAAAAAAATTAAATTAGACTTAACAACCAGAAAACAAAGTCCAAAATCTACAAAACTAGGTCCAAAAATCACAAAACTAAAAATTGAGTTTATATACTTACAGAAAATAATAAAAAAATAAAACAACCAAATTAAGCCTACATGCCACCTAACTAAGTCTAAAAACCACAAACCTCCATCTGTAGAAATAACAAAACTATCAATTAAAACAAACAAAACACAAAAACAGGAAAATCAAGTATACAGATATTAACCCCAAAAAACAACCTTTTCTTTATTATCATTTACCATCAACACTTCCACCCAATTAAAAAATCCAAAACAAAAAAATCCAACATTTTAATTCCAAACTTAATCCCAAATCACCATCATTACAACACAACACTTTTTGCCCAATAAACGCTCCCCCCATTCACCCAATTAATTTTCAATTGCAAATTTTTCCCATTTTAGACTCCCAGTCCAAGTTGCCAGCCCAAAAAAAAAAAAAAAATTAAAAAAAGAAAAAAGAAAAAACTACCGATCTTAAAAATCGTGGGAAAATGAAGCAGGTGCTGGGAAAAGACGTGGAGGCTGAGTTTCAACACCTGGCGCTGGTGAGCTTCTTTTTTCCTATATATTCTATACCTTTCTACAACGCACATCTCAATCTGGTTGCGCGACTAAACAAATTCGCTCAAACGAGGGTCTCACCTGGATTCGTGTTCCTCGCTTCCCTTGCATCATTCTATTGAATAGAAGGTCAGAAGAAGAGAAACGACATCATAGCCGAACGAAACCACATTCTCAACAAACAGGTGTGTATAGGAAAAGCACAAAAGTTTCATACACAATTCAACATATCAACGCTCATTCAGCTGTCTCCAATACTTAAAACCAAACTACCGACTCCAAACTACGGACAAAACTTCAGCTTATGGACAAATAAACTTCCCATTAAAACATTTCGTTAATAGAGAATCTATTTAGACCATCGGACCGGTATTTTTTGTCCCAATGTGTTACGGACTGCTCCAGTAAGCCCGTATAATGTTTGCTCGATGAACCGGCACTGGTTTACAGACCAGTAATATTGTTTAGATAACGTATCACTAAATTGCATTGTATATGTGGTTGTCAAGGAGAAATAAACGCACAGAAATATGGAGCTTTAATGCAGACTTAAATGATGTATCAACACTTATTTTCTATCAAAATCTCTCTTTATTCCGAAGACCATCGGCCATTTTAGAGACTGTCTAAAGTTACCAATGCACATTGCCCATATGGCTGTCAAATAAATGCATTCCTTCACATGTCAGTCTTGTGCAAGAAGTGGGCCATGCAACACAATCGCATTTGCACCAAGAACTGGGAAAACCAGAAAAAATGCTGTTGCAGATGGATGGTAGATGCTCTTGCCCAGTGAATTTCAACTTGAACCCCATAATGCATCTTTAACAAAGTGATATTTATAACCACACAGGCTAGAGCCCTTGTGCAGAGTAACAACCGAGCCCCCATCCTAACCTCTTTGAACCTTATCACTTGTGGGCTCCCCAGAAAGCTCAACCCTGTTTAGGCTGCACCACCTCAACTTTTTATTACACTAATTTTATATTTAAACTATTATTTAAAAAAATAAATACGGAATCAGATTAAAAAACCCCTTCTTTCCGTTAGTTTCCCACTAAATAAATATTTAATTCCCCACTTACTATGTTTCTCACTAAGTAATTATTTTTGTCGCACTAATTTTACTGATCCAATTTTAATTAATTTTCCCACTAAAAAAATTTAATTTTACCGTCTCTCCGAACACGTTACGACAAGTATTAGTTATCGAATCGACGGAATCAGCAATCATTGCCTTCGGTGTGTGTTCGCCATCACGTCCCAAAGCACTCAGAAGAAACTCAAAGTCGGTAGCTGTCTAGGATGTGCACACTGCGACACAGACTGGATGGAAAACTCTGTTGCTGTCCGAAAAACCAGCCAACAGAACGGGAAAACCATTTCAAATCAACGGCAAAACGTTTGCTAAACGTTTTGAAAGCAGTAGTAAAATCAGTTAATACATTGACAATTCTTTAGTGGAAAACCCAATTTAATTTTAGTGGGAAAAGAAATTAAAATTGGATGAGTAAAATTAGTGGAAAACCAGGAACTATTTAGTTAGAAACATAGTAAATGGGAAACCTAATATTTATTCAGTGGTTATTTCTAGGAAATTAGTGGGCCAATAAATGGGACCCTACAACTACAGTTCAATTCCAGACTATCTCCCTTTTTTGAGCCACTTTTATTGCCAACAACAAATAAGTGGCAAATCTGAAGCTTATTGCCAACCAAGAACGACTAACGACTAACAGAAGCCCACAGAAGAGAAGGACAACACAGAACTAGAAACACCAATAGAAGAGGAATAATGAAACATGGATAACATGAATGCAAACCTAGTCAACTATACGTAAAAAGGTTTAACAGATATAACCTTAGAGATTCCAACCCACCCATCTAAAGCTTCCGTCTACACCACGTTTTAGGACTACCAACCCATTTGATCTGACGATGACCGCAAGATCGTAAGACCTTCGACAAAAAAACTATTCGTTCTGTTTTTGTTAGATTTTAGCGCCATTAATGCCTGTGGTAAAGCTTAGTACTCATAAGCAGTTTCCTACGAAGGAAACCAGTCTGCCCACAGAAATTTTGCCTACAGAAGAAACTGGTACTCACAAATTTCATTCCAGTCTTGGAATGTCTGTGAGATATGTTCTGTGACATAAAAAATTAACTTTCTGGCCTGTCGATGCAACGGAAAGCTGATCTTCGTTTCCAGCCGCAGAAACTTCTGTTGCACAGAAAGTAACGATCGGTCTTGACAATTTGTGACTGGTGGTAATTTTTTTTAACCGGTCTCAAATATGGTAGCAATCAGTTCTGACAACAAATGCAAACAACTGTATATTCTATTTATAAAATAGATTATTATAGTTTAGAAATAAAATTAGAAACTAAAAACAAACTAGCAATCCTATTCATCCTAACTCCAAAAGTAGCCTTAAAAATTTTTATCGGCATCCATCTTGCTTCTTTTTCATGGCCATTCACCATTTATATTCTGTTGCACAGAGCTGCGAGTACCACAAAAAGTCTGGTGTGACAGACTGGCACATGTTCTGCTACCAGATGATTCTGATCGGCTTTTCTGTCAAGTCTATACACACAGAAAAGTCTGTGGACATACACTTCTGTTAGCAGATGATCTTATGAGTACTAAGCTTAATTGTAGAAGAAACGCACTTTGTTGAAGTAAAACAGGAACAATATATTGAATGATAATCTATATAAATAAAAATGTAACTGTGTTTTCTGTTCGTTATGTATGCACTCCGAAAGTTCTACGATAACGGTCATTACCGTGGTACCGCCTAGTGGACTAAGTTAAATGAAAACTTAATTACTAAACTAACAATACAATTAATCAATCTTTAAATTCATGTTTCAGATGTAAACGCCCCTTAACTTATTCAACAACCAAAATAGAGCACTACCACTGATTTCTCCATACATAATCTCCAAATTGGCGTGCGAAAGTCACTTCTATTGAGCCGAAAAACACCAAAAATGACCTTTATTTGAAGTCTTGCCAAAACAACTACAACTTAACCTTCCAAAAGGCGGTTTTAGCATGTGCGAGGCCCTAGACAAACATGTCGTACCCACGTAGAAAGACACACCCCATACGCTTCAAAAATATGTTTTGGAATGCATTTTTTAACTCTATGCGTTACAAAACCGCCACTGCACAAAACAGAAACAAAACCAAACGAAAAACAATAAATCCCGACACAACTCCACCACATTACTAACGCTAACCTACGGCAATTAGGCCTAAAAAAATTTCGCCCTCGAAAAATCAAAAGAAATTAATCTAAAAAAAAACAAAAAAACAAATAATAATTATTTTTATCCACATTACCACATTAGCATTTAATTTTTTCCCTCCAAATATTCCCACCAACACAAACTATTCACTCGACTTCCTCGTCCTCGGTTCCCATCGATAAACCTGTGATCGGGTTTGTCCAAGGGTGAGATCACCTGCTCTCTTTTCCCACGGATTCCGCTCTTACGACCACCTGGCGTTGCCAAGCAACAGCTGTCTCTCTCTCGCTACTCTCACTCTCTCGTGAACGCACCTCGTTACCTCATCATCAAATTACACCATCAAATTCCGATCGGAACGGTCAAAACTGCAGAAAAACGTCGTAAATAAAAAAATGGACCAACCCGTGGCCCCTTCCCTTCCCCACTCACCCCAGCGAAGCCAATCGATTCGTTTTTAGACAGCCGGTGCCAAATTTGACACTGGCATTAACCCTTTGACTGCATCTTTTTGTAACCCAAGATGGCCACTTGAAGAAAAAAATGTTTTCAAGCAGTGAGAGCGTCCATTGTGCGAACGGGATCTGCAGCGGACCCAGTGGCGCCATCAAATGGACCCCTGACCCTGGCAACACATCGCTATTTCAGCATCGAGAATAAATGGAATAATAATTGGAAATTCGGTCGGGGTTTGTTTTGTTTTGGATTTGGTTTCGTCGAATGGGACGGGTGGGAATTTGGTGGGAATTGATTAGGGTTATTTAGGGGTTGGTGTTTTGGTTTGTTAGCTGGGAAGGGAGGGGGTAGGTTTTGGACGTTTTGCTTGGTTTGGTGTTGTAGTGCATTGGGGGGGGGGGGGGGGGGGAGTTAGGGATCGGGATGGTCAAGTGTAAGGGTTTTTGGAGGATTTTGTCGAAGGTTTTTAAATTCAGAAGTGGAATGTGTTTTTTAGTGTTTGAGCTTTTTGCCAACTTTTGTATTTTTTTTTTTGATTTTTTTAATTCGAGTTTTCTAATGGAAATTCGATTTTTTAAAATGGAAATTCGAGTTTTTTAATGAAAATTCGAGTTTGCTAATGGAAATTCGAGTTTTCTAATAGAAATTCAAGTTTTTTAAATGGAAATTCGAGTTTTTTAATAAAAATTCGAGTTTTCTAATGGAATTTCGATTTTTTTAAAATGGAAATTCGAGTTTTTTCATGAAAATTCAAGTTTTCTAATGGAAATTCGATTTTTTAAAATAGAAATTCGATTTTTTTTTAATGGAAATTCGAGTTTTTTCATGAAAATTCAAGTTTTTAATAGAATTTTAATTTTTTTTAATGGAATTGTAAATTTTTTAAATGAAATCCTGACGTCTTTTAATGAAATCCTGACGTCTTTTAATGAAATCCTGAAGTCTTTTAATGAAATCCTGAAGTCTTTTAATGAAATCCTAAAGTATTTTAAATAATTTTTTACATTCTTTAATGAGTTTTTAATTTTTTTAATGGATTCCTGAAGTTTTTTAATAAAATCCTGAAACTTTTCAATGAAATCCTGAAGCTTTTAACCGAAATCCTCAAATTTTTAACACAAAATCCTAAATTCTTTAAACAAATTTATAAATCTTTAAAAAAATCTAAATCTTTAACAAAAGCCACCATTAAAACAATACAAAAATTAAAAAAAAAACCCCACACACACAAAAAACCTCCCCAAACACCACCTAACCAGTCCAACTTTCTTCCCCAAAACGATCCTCAACCCAAGAATTTCACCTCCCTCACCTGTCACCTGTGAGAAAAGTGGTTAAGAAGGGGAGGATAAAGAGGATTGAACAACAAACGAGGATTATGGGGGTTCTCAATACCCACCGGTACCTGAAAACCCGACCAGAGACGCCAGACTGGCGCCACTTTTGGAATTCTGAGCCCTCTTCACCACTCGCATACCACGCAGGCGACAGCGCGTCTGCTACCCACCTGTGGAACGATCCAATACAAGCTGCGCGGCTCACTAACTACCAAATCCCGACCCCCAAGCGTGGGATTCAACCAGTGACATCAACACACCTGCACTCAAACACCTGTTGACAAAACGCCCCCTAATCTCGCTCCATTCCATCCCAATTCCCGCAAAAAAAAAACATTTTTGGGCGTTCCCCTTTTATTTCTGCTCTCAAACCCATTTATCACCTCACCCCTTTTATACCTCGTCTCCAATACCCCACACACAATGCCCCGACTGTCTCCACACACAACGTGGGGTGTACAATTATCTGCCCACCCAGGTCAATGGGGGAGGTGTGTTAGTGGCGCCAGGCAGACGCCAGGTAAGCTTGGCTCTTTTCAACACCCTGTCCCATCATCTGCCCGCCCTTTTAACTCATTTACCCACCCCAATTTTGCACAAAACATCAATATTTTACAAAACTAGGCAGTTATCGGAGTTGGCTGCGTGGCTGCCCCTTCGTCTTCACTGCACTACACGCCTAAAATTAACTATGGGAGATTAGAAATGCTTTTAAGGTTTGGTCTGTGTGAGTGGTTTCCCAGATGGTTCAAATATATATTTTACTGTATATTGCTTTTCACTTAATGCATTTCAAAATGTTATAGCATTTCGCGAAATTAAGTGTATTATTTTTGTATTAAATAATGCATTTCGTAATATAATTGTTTGCCATGTTCTCGTGAAACACATTGAAACACATCGCTGTGTAATTTCAATGTATTTTTCAACCATGTGAGTTTGCTTAATAGTTTAATAAAATTCGTGTTTGAATTTCAAATACTACAACTAATTAAAAACCAAAACACTTCCGGTTGAAAATAATTCTTCTTGGGATTTAAATTCCACCAATTTCTCAAAAAAAAAAATAAAAAAAAATAAAAAAAAAAAAAAAACTTTTCAATCAAATTCCACGCATGAATCACAACTGAATCGCCAAGTGTGAAAATTCCATTTACATTTGATTTTACGGCGAAAAACACCTGCCACACCAATTTCCCCCTTTTTAAATTTTTAAACACAACTTCCTTGACACAATCCTGCGAAAGCGATAAATAAATAAATAAACAAAACAAAACAAAAAAAATATTTATTTAAAAAAATTACTCAACCCTAGGAATGATCAAACGATCAAACAATCCAACACAGGTGAGAAAGGAATTTATGTGCAGTGATTATTTTTTTCCTCTCCACCTGTGATAAAAGGTGTAGGAGTGCAGGTGCAACCGAGACACGTGTTCCCTCCTTACTAGCGAGGTCCGGCCGCGTCGCCATAGCGAGGGGCTGACTGGCGCCGGCGCCAGTCAGTCTGGAGCACACCTGGGCGCCGTGACATCACGCGGGCGCCTATGGCAAGCCTTTGCTGGTTGCACACCTGTGTTGGCTGCTGGGCCCGTATGATGTCACACGGCACAGAACAAAAACACGCAGCCGCCACCGTGTCTGCCTCACACCTGGGCTGTCGAGTTCCGTGAGAATTTTGCGCCTGACCCTGTCCCGGTCCGCACAAAGCGAGCCACCGACAGAAGGTGGGGGAGGAGGAGGAGGACGCGGGGCGTGACCGCAACGCCTTTCCTCACACTTGACAACTATCTGCATGCGAGCCCATTAACAATTTCATCACCCTGTAATGAGCTCAAATTTCACTATAAAATAATAGTGAAATTTCTTTCTCATTGGTGCCGCATCGGGACTTATCAAAATTCTACTAAAACTCAACTCTAAAATCTTAACTGACTAATCAAAGAAGAAATAATCACTAATTAGTTCTTAAATAAAGGAAAAAGATTTATTCTTGGCTTGAATAAACTAATAGTAAAATACAATTAAATAATAGGAATTAAAGGTAAAAGTAATAATAATTGAAGGTGAAATGGCGAAAATAATACAAAATAGCGGCGATGGCTTGTCGCTCGCTCTCGAACTTCGTTCTTCACTCGACGCTCGCTCTCGAACCTCGTTCTTCGCTCGACGCTCGCTCTCGGACCTCGATACTCGCTCTCGGACCTCAATGCCCGCCCCAAACCTCAAAACGGCGTCTAAACTTCACTCTTTACTCACGATGTTCATTCCTGGTTAAACCGGACAAATTTCCGAATTCTTGGTGACTTGAACTCGGACACAATTCCGTTTCTTCTCTCTCAAAACTCGCAACAGATTCGGACACAATTCCGACTCTTCTTCCTTGATGACTCCGTGGTTGCGGCAAATTCCGCTTTATGTTGACTGGGACAAATTTCCCAATGAGGATTTCTCATCCAAACAATGGCTGCTTGGCAAGAATGATGATCTCTCCAAACAATGGCTGCTTGGCAAGATGAAAATCCCACTGATGAATATGCTCAATCAGCAAGATAAATTTCCCACTACTGGATGTACACAGTAGCAAGAACTCCCACAATAACTTTATGTTATTGTAAGAAATGAGTCTCAATACTCAAGAACATCTCAAAACTGCTTTAGCAATTTGCAAGAAGGAGTCTAAATACTCAGGCAATCTTTCACCAAATCCACTTGAAGAATTGTATTTTCCCAGGGTAGATTTTGTGACTTGTTGCTCTCAAAGTTGATTTCAGACTGAAGATTTTTCCTCATTCTCTGCAGGAAGCATTTCCTGTTACAGGAAGCTTATGGGCTGGTTGCCCTGGCAACCACCCTCATGTCTTCAAGTTATGCCAGACTTCCTGTTCAGGCATAAAAAATAAACTCAAATAAAAATATGAAATATATAAAATATTTCCAGACACATTTCTGTTCTTCATCTAGTGACCACTAGGGTCACTACACTTCCCCCCTTTTTAGGAAGTTAGTTCCTAACTTCTCTAAATCTCATCATCGATCCTCGAGGCGAAGTCCTTGATGGGGATTTCAGATTCGGAGACCGAAAACTTCAGTTTGTCTTGGGATTTCGTTGAATCATTCCTTGTCGTAACCGATTGATTCTGTCCAGCAATTGCAGATGGTGTCCCGCTCCCAGGACTGAAATCCTGCCATCCGCTTCTTCCGGCAGCTTCCTTCAAGTGACCGGTCCAGTTGGCTCGAACAGGCAATTGATTTTCAGTTGTGTGTTCAAATGATCTGAAACAGGCATCTTGCAAAACTTTGCCTGAGTCAGCTCGATCATTCTGAGTTTTAACATTCATTTCTGGTGTTGTCGCCACTAATTGTTGTTGCACAGCTGATGCGTTTGTTGCTTCAAAATTCAATGGCTTTTTGCTTTCCATTAATGTGATTTTATTCCCTGCAATCTTCTCAATTTCAAGCCACTGCTTCTGGATTTCCGGTTGAGTGTTTGGCAAATCTACATGTTGAATTCTGAACTCCTCCAATAAAAAACTTGCAACTGGCTGTTTTCCTTCAGATGTACTCTTAATTGTAACTGTAGTGGGCACTGTAGCTCTGCTGTCTGAATTGCTACAATCAGATTTTTTAACAGTATCTGAAAAATTAATCTTGGACTTATTTCCAATTGCAACTGCACTGACAATATGTTTCTGTAGGTCAGTTGATTCAGTGTAGCTTGCGTAACTAAGCTTCATTGCAGTTTTAACTTCACTGGACTCCATGAAGTGTTGATCAACTTGGATTATTTGATTTGGTTGCTTTTCCAATAAATTAATTTTTGAAATGTTTTCAGTTGTGATTGAGCTGGCAGCAAATTTTGGTAACTCAATTGATTGAGTGTTGTGTTGCTTCAAGTCAATTCTCTGCAAAGTTTTTTCCAAAATTCTGTTTTCTTTTTCTGTTGGTCGTGGACCTTGTTTTTCAATTTGACCAATTGATGTTAATACTTGGCAATCTTGATTTTCTGGTCGTCCTTTCAATCCTGTATTTGTATGCTGTTTACTGCAAAGCATCTTGTAATCATCTGTTTGTAGAGGTTTTTCATTTTCATGTTCACTCCTTGTATCTCCAGATGTTTGGATTGTTTCTACCAGTTTAACTTCAGACCTTTCCTCTAATTGAATCAATTGCTGTTTAGCTTGGATTCTTTTCTTTGGCAGCTTCTCCACTTTTTCTTTGGTGTCTTGAGTTTCATTTGCCAAATCCAGTCGCTGATAACAATTTTTGATCAAAATTTTTACTTCCTGTAGGTCTTCAGAAGTTATATTTTCCAGTATGTTCTTCAGAGCCACGATGAAATATTTGGAGGGCCACTCTGAATTCTGCCGACATAATTTCGGTGAAAACGTGGAATCTTGTAACATTACATTATCTGTCAGTCGTTTGATCACTTTTCGAAGTTGTTTTCGAACAATTTTCGTTTCTCGAACCAGACATTTATTTTCTGATTTTCTAGGATTCCTGGATGAATTTTGATTCTTTTTCTCTTTTTCCATCACTCTTCCCCCCTTTTTTGGAAATGGTTGAACTTGTTCATCAGTTTCAAAATCTACACTTTTTGGAAAAAGCAATGGATTTTCTTCTAAGTTTTCAAAAATCAAATTTTCTGTGTCCGATTCGATAATTTTTTCTGCAATCTGTGCATCATCTTGGTTCTTCTTATCATCAGAATTTTGTGTATCCTGTAGAGGTTGCGCATTTTTGTGAGCTTGCATTTTGTCCGATTTGGACGCACTTTGTGTAATTTTATCACTTTCGACACCCTGTGTGCCTTCTGCATGTCGTGTGTCTTCTGCACTTTGCACACTTTTTTCTTTTTGTTGTCTACCATCTATGGCTGTTTTTTGGTCATTGAAATTTTCGAAATTGATTGATCTTTGATGGTGACGATCATTTTCGTTTGGCCAGCCTGCCATACATGTGTCAACTTGTGTTTGGCCAAGTTCTCTGTTTGCTGTGGACATTCTGATGTCATCTGGTTGTTGGAGGTTCTGCTTGTCCATGACATCAAATAACATTTTCTTCTGAGCAGGTGTTGAGGTTTGGTTATTATCTCTACCATATTTTGTATCGTCATTTCCTCGCTTTACTGCATTTCCTGTTGAATCCGTAATTGACTGTTCAACTTTCGACTGATGCATGACACTTGCTGTATTCCTAACTGGTGGACACCGTGAATGTGCCATGTACCGCAGCTCTTGTGGATCTGGTTTTGACTTCTTTGCGTCTTCCTGAGCTGGTGGAGATGCTTTACGAAAATTTTCGTTTTCAACATGCAATGATGATTCCATTGTCTTCCCTTCTACGACGAGTGCTTGATTAAAGCTGTCAATCTTTTCCATTTTTTCAGAAGGTGTCTTTTTTGCAAAATTAATCGAAAATGTTTTCATTTCTAGAATTAAGCTTTTCCTCGATTCAGACATTGTTTCTGTTTCTTCACCAGATGTAGATAACCTTTTTAATGCCTTCTTGACTGCATCCATTGCTACTGGCAATGACAATTTTTTGGCAACTTCAGAAAACCTTAAGTCCACTGGTGAGTTGTGTCTTTTCCTTGTGGTTACCTCAGCACTGGTCCCATATCTTAAAATTTTCTGGTCATCTCTGGATTGACGTTTCGTCTCTGCAGGACTGTCTCTAGTTTCGGTCTGTAAACGGCGACGTACTTCTTGTAATTTAAGTCGGGTTGGCGAGCGTACTGCTGATAATGCCGTGCTGTCAACTGATTTTCTGGTCGAAGTCTTCTTATCCGCCTTTATTAAACAACCTCTTTCTTCGGTTATTTCGATTGGTTCTTCGAACAACAATTTCGTGAGATCGCTTTTGCTTCGTGGAATGGATTTTACATTTTCAGATAATGAACGTACTGGAGATGTGGTGCGCGATACGTAATGTCTTCGTGATTGTACTTTGTTGGCTTCGAATTTATTTTGTGTTTCGCGTATTTCAAGCTCCATTCTTATTTGCGCGAGTTTATTGTCCAATTTGGTTTCACGTTCCTTGCGCTCTTCCACAAGTAATTGTTCCTGTAGTTTTTGCTCTTCTAATCTGTAACATTCCCTCCGCTGATCTCGATCATTCGCCGCAGCTATCCATGCAGCATATTCCTCGTGGGACATTGGTTCATTTATGTGGCAATAACATGCTTCATGCGTAATGTCTAGCATCCGGTCTTGTACTTCTCGCAGCTTGAGACGTGTTGGCGAAATTATTCTTTTCAACTGTGTCAAGTCGGTCCTGCAACTGGGTGAGAATCTTGCGCGATTTAGCAATAAACACTTTTGACATGTGGCACGTGGTACGCATTGTTTTGGTGATTGCACTGTTTGCATTGTTAAATCCACTGATTCCTGGGAACTCGAGGGAGATTTTGCTAGACTTTCATCCGTTTGTTTCAAGACGAATTCTTGTTCTTTTATTGCGTTTGCTGGTGAACCAAAGTTATACGACTCATTTCGATAAGAGTAACCATACTCGTTTTGCTGACACGCTTTGTCTTTGAAATGTGATTCACTTTTCTGGCGGGCTTCGTCCTGATAACGCGACTCATTTCGCTGATTTGAGTCCTCGTTTGGACGTGAGTTGTTCTTAAAACGTGATTCACTTCTGTGGCAAATTTCGTCATGATAATGCGACTCATTTCGCGGATCTGAATTTTCGCGTTGACGTGATTCGCAACAATAACGCGACTCGTTTCGCGAATGTGAGTCCTCTTGTTGACACTCTTTGTCACGGTAGTGCGACTCATTTCGCGACTGGAAGTCCTCGTATTGGCGGAAATCGTCTTTGAGCGAACGTTCTCGTGACGTAGAAGGACCATGTTCTTCTTTTCTTTGATTAACTTCGCTTCGACTATCAAGTCCCGAATCATTTCGGTTATCATATCGAATGTCGTATTTTGGTATATCCTGATCTCGTTGATCGCATCTTCTTTGATAGTTCTGTGGTGAAGAAGAATGACGCATTTCATTTTTATCTCTTGATTGCCGTGTCTTATGGATTGTTAATGTACCACTTCTACTCTGGCTGGCTTGTAGTTGGTGGTCAGCCATCTTGATTGTAAAATCTTGGAAAAAATTTTCTTGATCCCGTTGAACAATCTTGGAATGTTTTCTGTCATCTGTGTTCTTAATGGCAATCGGAGACGACATATCTTCTGTGTGGTGTAACAATCCCAAATGTGGTGGCAAACTATATCTTTTCAATCGCAATGATGATTGTTGAACTTCCATGGTTGGTCTTTGTACTTGTTTCTTATGATGATCAGACATGATGTTAATTTTTAGTAGATAGGATAATGAAGAAAGAAATAGTTTAACTTAGAAAAATATCTTCTAAACTCTGTTAACCATTTTCCCCCTTTTTTGTTTGAGAACCAAAAAAAAAAAAATTCACACCTATTCTTACTACAAATCAAAAAATAGAAGTTCCTCAATCTAATTAACCTATCACAAAACAATTTTCCAAACAAATTAGGTCCCTCAACTAAATAAAAGTTGTTAAGGTTCAAATCTTTCAGGCCCAGGCCCCCAAGTGTAATGAGCTCAAATTTCACTATAAAATAATAGTGAAATTTCTTTCTCATTGGTGCCGCATCGGGACTTATCAAAATTCTACTAAAACTCAACTCTAAAATCTTAACTGACTAATCAAAGAAGAAATAATCACTAATTAGTTCTTAAATAAAGGAAAAAGATTTATTCTTGGCTTGAATAAACTAATAGTAAAATACAATTAAATAATAGGAATTAAAGGTAAAAGTAATAATAATTGAAGGTGAAATGGCGAAAATAATACAAAATAGCGGCGATGGCTTGTCGCTCGCTCTCGAACTTCGTTCTTCACTCGACGCTCGCTCTCGAACCTCGTTCTTCGCTCGACGCTCGCTCTCGGACCTCGATACTCGCTCTCGGACCTCAATGCCCGCCCCAAACCTCAAAACGGCGTCTAAACTTCACTCTTTACTCACGATGTTCATTCCTGGTTAAACCGGACAAATTTCCGAATTCTTGGTGACTTGAACTCGGACACAATTCCGACTCTTCTTCCTTGATGACTCCGTGGTTGCGGCAAATTCCGCTTTATGTTGACTGGGACAAATTTCCCAATGAGGATTTCTCATCCAAACAATGGCTGCTTGGCAAGAATGATGATCTCTCCAAACAATGGCTGCTTGGCAAGATGAAAATCCCACTGATGAATATGCTCAATCAGCAAGATAAATTTCCCACTACTGGATGTACACAGTAGCAAGAACTCCCACAATAACTTTATGTTATTGTAAGAAATGAGTCTCAATACTCAAGAACATCTCAAAACTGCTTTAGCAATTTGCAAGAAGGAGTCTAAATACTCAGGCAATCTTTCACCAAATCCACTTGAAGAATTGTATTTTCCCAGGGTAGATTTTGTGACTTGTTGCTCTCAAAGTTGATTTCAGACTGAAGATTTTTCCTCATTCTCTGCAGGAAGCATTTCCTGTTACAGGAAGCTTATGGGCTGGTTGCCCTGGCAACCACCCTCATGTCTTCAAGTTATGCCAGACTTCCTGTTCAGGCATAAAAAATAAACTCAAATAAAAATATGAAATATATAAAATATTTCCAGACACATTTCTGTTCTTCATCTAGTGACCACTAGGGTCACTACAACCCATTCATTAGTTAATGTTTACTACTTGGCCGGTGCTTCTCCGCATTGCATTCGGGGCATTTAGTTCTCGTTCTAATCTCGTGGTTGTCTTTGGTTATCTCGAATAAAGTTGAGAGTGGATTCTTTTGCTGCGTTATCGGAAGTGATAGTGTTTTGTTTGTTGACTTGTCAGGCTTATCGAATCACACATGTGTTGGTATCTTTGATTTATTCGTTTATCTTGTGAGAAAGGTTCGGTTTTGGGGAAGTTGGCGATTGGGGGGAATGAATGGGGAAGGTTAACAAGTGTCGTTGGGTGGTGTCAACTGGGAATCGATTGTTTTGTTTGTTTTTTTTTTGTTGGATTTTAATGGTGAAGGTTGGAAACACCTGCGTTGTGCTGTGGATTGTTTTGTGCTGATGTGTAGTGTTTGTGGAACAATGTGAGAAATTAATTTTGTTTAAAAAAAAATTTTTGTATAGGAAGAATGCAACAATTTATTTAAATAGTGTAGATAATTTGCTTGTTGGGTTAAAAATGTAGGATTTTATGCACGGTTTTTGTTTGTGCACGTTGTGGAATGATTAGTTGCAGATTTTGAATATTGTTGATTGATTAGTTACAAATTTTGAAGATTGTTGAATGATTAGTTGCAAATTTTGAAGATTGTTGAATGATTAGTTGCAGATTTTGAATAATTTTGAAGATTGTTGAATGATTTGTTAAACAAAAATAAATTATTGAATTTATTTTGCTCATTGTTGAATAAAATTGCTGCAAATTTTGCACATTGTTGAATAAAATTGCTGCAAATTTTGAACGTTGTTGAATAAAATTACTGCAAATTTTGAACATTGTTGAATAAAATTGTTGAATTATTTTGCACATTGTTGAATAAAATTGTTGAAATAGTTTGCACATTGTTGAATAAAATTGCTGAATTTAAACATTGTTGAATAAAATTGCTGAATTTAAACATTGTTGAATAAAATCGCAAAATTTAAACATTTTCCAAGAAAATTACTAATTTCTTACACATCGTTGCATTCCATCAAGTTGCCAAAAAAAATTCCATCAAACAATGAACTTACGTGACCAAAACCAAAAGAAAAAAAAACCCTAAACTATTATTACGTATATCAATCAATTATTACTCCATCATTGCCGTCATCATCATTCCTGCACACATGCAGCCCACACCCCGCCATTAGGACATTTCGTCACCGCAGATCGATGCGCTGACAAGTGCAAAATTAAAGAGCGGCTCCACCAACAACAACAACCCAACCAAAATGACGTGAAAATGAAATAAACACAACACAAAAGCCAACAACAAAAAAGAAAATTAAAAAAAAAAAATGTAAAAAGCCTCGCAATAGGTCAATTAGGGAGTGGCCACGAGTGGTGGAATGGAGCAAAGGGCCCCACAAAAGAGGTCATTTTCACATGCCACCTCAACACAGGTGCCATGAGCCCATGACTCCAACCGCGTTCCAAGCCGACGCCAGTCTGTCTGCCACACACCTGTGCGCCTAACCTCGTCCTCATCCCAGCGCAACACGACTCGAGGCTAACCATTCGCGCATGCGCCCTCCGACCGCCTCGCATTCAACGAGCAAAACTGCTGTCGCCAGTCTGTCGCGTGTGCACCTGCAACCCAGCGCATTCCAACTCCCCGCTGACTTACATCAATATGCCCTGACGTCACTAGCTAATAGCCCCATTTGCTGGTTAGCAGGTGTCACCATGCCCCACAACACCAAAATAAATCTCTATTCATCTAGACGACGTTGTTAGGCCGAATCGCCGCCATTTCCCATTTCCAATTTCCCGATTTTCGTCTTTATTTCAGAAAATTCTCAACCCCGAAATGTCGGACTGGTTCCCAAACAGCTTTTGACAAATTCGTCACCAGATGGGCGCGAACACGACCCCCCTAATCACGTACTAATAAAATGATTAAAACCAGGCTGTCAAAAAAGTTTTTCATTTGGACACCAGATGGCAGCGGAGCGTTGCTTAGCAACCGATACCGAAGGAAAACTAAAACTGCTCTCGAGTGGGAGAGCATGGTGGGCGGCAAAGCGTAAAAGAACCAAGTGGCCCATCTGGTCCTATTAAAACCTTGTCAAAATACAGAGCGAGAGAGCAAAACAGCTGTGGACAAACTTATTCACCAGCTGCAACATCTCTTTTCGAACATTCATTAATTAGCCGCCATCCTAATAAAAAAAAATCACTTCGCCGCCATTTTGATTTTTGAAATAAACTCATTTCTTTCGTTTCGTCGTGTTTCCGCTCGATTTATGTGCGAAATACATTTGAAAAATGTTTTTTTTTTTTTTTTTTAAATTTTTTTCACATGTTGATGGGAGTTTGGGATCAATTTTCGTTGCTTTTCTAGCGAGCGAGGCGACGAGTGAAGACTCGTCTGGCGGGCGCCCGATGCCTCGTTTTGTTGGTTTCGGTCAGGTCGGTCGGCTTCGTTCGAGACAAGGGCGGGAGCTGGTGCAGACGGGCAGCTGGGCGCGCGACTTACTGGCTCCTCTGCCGCCTCAACGGACCCCATTCAACGGGTTTCTTGTTGCGGATCTTCAACTAGGCCCACCCAGAAATCAATGACTAAATACATGTGCGTGGGGTCACACCCTCATTCGTTTGCACTCAATTGTGGGTGTTTAAATCACGTTTTGGGCACTTAAAACGTGGAAAAATCGCTTTTAATACGAGTGTGACGGGTCAATTGACTGGACTGTCAATGGAAATACAGAACTTGTTTGTTTACATTTGAAAAAAGGAGAATCCGGGAAAATTCGAAAAATCACACTTTTTAATAATAATAATAATAAATTAAAAATAAAATCACAAATTTTTGTTTATTTTTTTTGGGTGTTATCTTGTTTTTTTTGGATAAAAAACAGTTTAAAAGAGTTTGGTTTTGTTATTTTAGCTAACTTGGCTTACCTTGAGCAGGTTGACAAGTTTTGTTCATAAAATTGATGGCGCCATCTCTTGGTGGATGTTTTCAACTCTGGTGATGTTGTAGTTTGTTTAATTTGACGGGTTGAAGTTTGAACTGGAATAAAATAAAGATTTTTTTTCTCAGTAAAATTGAATTTGAAAGCCAAAACTGCCTGTGATTAATTATTTTCAATTATTTTTCGTTTCGGTTGTGCTACAACGGAAAGATTTGAAATTTACGGTTACCGTAATATTTGATTTTTTTTCGGTTTTATTTTGATTTTTTTGAGTTAGTTGATTAATTACCACAAGTGCAGGTGCTCAACTCTTATGTAAATTAAGTGCAAATAAATAAAAAACACATCTTACACGTCTTTCGGACACCCACACGATAAACAATGGCCGACAAAAAATATAAACAAACCAAACGAAATGAAAGTCGCCCTAGCGACACCTCTGAACGAATCTAAACATCACATTAATGGTATTGCATTTTTTTAATAATTATTTTTATTTACCGCAATTTAAATTAACTTGCATTAACTTGGACAAATTAAATTATTTCCCATCCTCTTTATTTCTTAAATTCAAAATTACTTTATAACTTTACTCATAAAATTCAATCGTCGCCACCTACCGTCGTAAAAGTTCCCAAAAACATGGCGGCGCCCACAACCAAATAACAAAAACCAAAAATGACAAACGTGCAAGCCATCGGTAAACAAGTGCTTCGTTTGCCACCATTGCCAACGATCAAGGAAATTCTACGCATATACAACCTAAGAGCTACAAAACATCTAAGCCAAAATTTCCTCTTACAAGAAAAAATAATAAACAAAATCGTAAATGCGGCCGGAAAAATCAGGAGTGAGTGACCAAAACCCGCAAAATTTAATTAAAAATCAATCAATTAATTAATTCTTCAAAACAGATACGTACGTGTGCGAAGTTGGACCTGGACCCGGCGGACTAACACGATCAATTTTAGAAAAAGGAGCCAAACAGTTAATAGTCGTAGAAAAGGATAAAAGATTCATTCCGTGTCTAGAAGTAAATTTTAAAAAATAAATAAATTAAAAAATAAATTAAAAATAATATTATTTGGCAGCAATTGGAAGAAGCGTCGTGTAATCGCCTCAAAGTGATCTTCGAAGATGTGTTGAAACTCGACTACAATCAAATGTTTCCCGACGAAGCGATACGAAAATGGGACGAAAAACCGCCGCCGATTCACGTAATCGGCAATTTACCGTTCAATATTTCAACCCCGTTGATTATTCGATGGTTGAAAGCCATCTCGGAGCGAAAGGGTTTTTTTTCGTACGGTAGAACACGACTCACGCTCACTTTTCAAAAGGAAGTCGCTGAACGAATGGTCGCGCAGCCATTAGATGATCGGCAAAGATGTCGACTGTCCGTTATGTGTCAGTATTTAACCAACGTCGAGCACGTTTTGAATATCCCCGGTGTGGTTTTTGTGTTGGAAATGTCGATAAAAATAGAATTTTGAATTTTTTGCATTTTTTTAGGGAAATTTTGTGTTCCGAAGCCGGAAGTGGACATAGGGGTGGTGCATTTCGAGCCTTTGGTGGAACCGTTGATTAAACAACCGTTTGATTTGGTCGAAAAAGTGATGCGACACGTGTTCCATTATAGACAGAAATATATTCAAAGAGGCGTCGGGTATAAAATTGTCTTAAATATAACAAAAAAAGCAATTTTTATGTAAAAAAATGCAATTTTTATGTTAAAAAATGCAATTTTTATGTTAAAAAATGCAATTTATATGTTAAAAAATGCAATTTTTATGTTACAAAATGCAATTTTTACGTTGAAAAATGCAATTTTTACGTTGAAAAAGCATTTTTTTAAGTTAAAAAGCCATTTTTTACAATAAAAAATACAATTTTTACGTTAAAAAATGCAATTTTTACGTTAAATGCAATTTTTCCGTTAAATGCAATTTTTCCATCAAAAATGCAACTTTTTTTTGTTAAATTTGTTTATTTTGTTTGTTTTACTTGTTTATTTAATTTTTGTTTTTCTAGGACATTGTTTCCCAAGTCTTTGGAGCATTTGACGGCTGAGGTTTTTGAGAGAACGGGGGTTGATGCTCAGAAACGGAGTTATCAGTTGTCGATGCACGAATTGAAATTGTTGTGCGATGTTTATGCGGATTTGTGCGCACGGTTTCCAGATTTAATTAGATACGAATATCGGGTTAAGGAGTCGGTTCATAAATGGAGGTTTTATACGGAAGAGTACAAATGAAGTTTTTGGCTTGGTTCTAGTTTTGTACAGTTTGTAAATTTTGTTTAAAATGTCAACCAAGATGTTGGATTTTGGATGAGGATTTTATCAATGTTAGTTTGAGTAAAGTTGCGTTTTTTCATTTGCGGGATGACGTAACGAAGGATGTGTGAATACCCATTTCCTCCGTATTTTGTCTGAAACGAAATTGAAATAAATTATTTTTGGCTGAAAATCCATTTTTAGGCTAAAATTTATATTTCTCTATGCAAAAATCGACCTTTTATGGTAAAAATTACGTTTTCTAAACTAAAGATCGAGTTTTATGGCTAAAAATCGAGTTTTTTTGGCTAAAAATCACGCTTTAATAACAGAAGTTCCTGATTTACTTACCAAACGATGCTTTGTGTGAATATCATGACTGATAACAATCTTATCCTCAAATCCTTCCTCTACCAAACGAGCCAATTTAGCAATCCTTTCAGCATCGCTTATCATGTCAACATCTTCATTCAATTGATAAACAGAAACTTCAACTCCAAACAAATCAAACTCGCAAAACGAGCCCATCCCCGCAAATTCCACCAATTCGTCATCATCAAAAATAGACCCTAAAACAAATCGTAAAAAAAAATCAAAAAACAACAAAAACCCACAAAAAAAACTATAAAAAAATACGATCCAAATGCGCCATGACAGTTTTCGATGCTTTTCCACCCGCTTCGAGAAAAAACCTCAACGTCTCGAAAGGTGCACGGTGGTGTCGTCCTGGATGTATCATCACGGGTGCATTCAGTTCCTCCTGCACAATCGCAGCCGCCGACAAATTTTTCTTCTCAAAACCTAAAATTTCATCAAAATAAAATTAATTCCACACAAAATACCAATTTATAAGCATTTATAAACACCGTCGAGGGGCCAGGAACAACCCAATTCACCAATAAGGCCGCATTTAACACCATCGCAGCCAGTTATTATTTCATTCCGCATCAAATCTGCAATGTCCTCCATTTTGATTGACAAAACGTCGGGAGTTTGAGCTGCCGCAATGTAAAATCCTGAAAATAAAATAAAGAAAAAATAATTAAACTTTTAAGTTGTGTGTATTTAACTTATTTATACGTGCCTGTTCCTGCCACGACGTTAATTCCAGTATCGTTCGCGACTTTTTTCAGAAAAGTTAAATCACGCTGCAATCCGTGCGTTGTATTTTCCACCACAGTTCCGCCGCCGTTGTTTTTAAAGTTAATTAAATCTTCAATAACTGCTCTTTTTGTTTCGTCATCATTGAAAACCAAGTTGTTTTTATGGCTGTAGCTATTTTAATAATTATTACGTATAGTTTTTATTGATGTTTATCGATTTTTTAATCGATTTTTTACGGATTTTGTCTGATCCAGCCGAGATTCTCCATAGAAAAAGGCAAATTCATAAATTCCAGTTCATTTTCGAGTGCTGGGACGTGAGCAACATCAAAAACCATGCTCATGTGTTCGTGAGTTAAGGTAATACCCAATTTCGACGGATCTATTGGACCAGTAACTATAGAAAAAACAAAAAGAATTAAATTAAATTAATAAAACAATCAAAACTTTGAGAGAACTTTTTTTTATTTACCAGTGCGCACTTTTCTACCCGACTCCATTTTTAATCGCAAAATAATAAAAATACAATCTGTTCGTGGACTTTAACATTTTTAAAAAAATATCTAGGAAAAAGTTCTTTGAACTCGATAAGAAATATTTCTCGAAATAATCGTTTGTTGTTCCGTTGCCACGGAATAAAGCTTTGTACACTCGTTGCCTAGCAACGACTGCGTGTAATCAAATGGCCGATGTTTGCTTCCGCGACGAATTAAAATTTTGAGTCCCTGAATTTTTTAGGGTTGTTTTTAGTTTTCTTTAAAATTTTAATTTTTCCTTCCAAAAACGGGCCATCAAAATGCACAATTTGAAATGCAGCGTTCCCCGGGAATCTCCGGGAACTTTGGCATTCAAGGGCAACAAACAGCGAATTTGGGATTTTCGCATGCGAAATTACAAATTGCCGGTTCGAGCTTTGGGTTGGTGAGTTTTGACGAAATGTAGACCGAAATTAATTTATTTTATTCAAAATTTGATGTTTTGAAGGGCAACTGACAGGGAAACGGAACCGAAAGATTATGATTTTCAATCTGCGCCCAAAAAGAACATTTTCCGTTCCACTTACAACCAGATTGGGTATTACGACAAAAATTGGGTAGGAAGTAGTAGTAATGGTGGAATTGGGGGTTTTATTTCAGTTTTATTTGGATTTTTGTTTGGTTTTTCAGCACATTCCTAAACCGACGACTCAGGAACTGCAAGAATGTGCAGTGAAGCAAGACCATCCAAAGTGCAGGAGGCCGGAGAAAGAATTGTGTAAAATTCTGCTCACACGTGAAAGGTAAATGTTGTTTGAGTTGGATTTAACTTTAAGTTGGATTTTATTTTATTTTTTTGTGTTTTTGGTTTTCTTACATTTTTATTTAGTATTGAGCGCGCGAAAGAGAATGTTGTGCCGTCATCTGACAAGCAAACGTTGTATTTACTGAGTACTTACAACAATGACTACAAACGTCGACATTCTGACACGGAAGACGTAATTTTTTATTTTAGTGTATTTTGTTTTGTGTCTCTTCATTTTACTTCATTTTTTCCCAAATTTTCAATTTTTTTGTTTTTGTTTTCCTGGATGTTTTCCCCCTCAATTCTTGAAATTTGGTTATTTTTTCCTCAATTGTTAATTTTTTCCGCAAATTTTTTTTCTTCTGTTTCCCTCATTTTTCTCGATTTTATTTTTATTTTTCTAGATTCTTTTTCGATTTTCTTGATCTCTTCTTGGTTTTTATCAATTTTTCGTCATTTTTTCTTGATTTTTCTTAATTTTTCGTCAATTTTTCTTGATTTTTCTTAATTTTTCGTCAATTTTTCTTGATTTTTCTTAATTTTTCGTCATTTTTTCTTGATTTTTCTAAATTTTTCGTCATTTTTTGTCATTTTTTCTTGATTTTTCTTAGTTTTTCGTCATTTTTCCTTGATTTTATCTAATTATTTCCTTTGTGTGTAAACTTTTCCAGCTCCCAACTGAAAACCGCTGGGAAAAACTGGTCGAAGCAGGTGCATTTCGTCGTTGCAAGCCCGGAGTCCAGAACGGAGTTTCAAAATGGATTGATTTCCACCACCGTTGTCCCTTCCTTGACCTCAAACAACAAACCGCCCAACTGCGATCGGACCCCGAAAAGCCGGCCCATCTCTCAAACAACTTCCTCAACTGAACGAAAACCTCAAAACAAAAACCTCCTAAAAAATATTATTCAAAACTAAAAACCGCAAAAAAAAAAATAAACAAAACCACAAAAGCACAAAACATCCCAAAACTGTCGGTTTAGCTAACGGATTTTAAATGTAAATTGTCTTCGTATATCTATTCGTGACTTACCTGTGCAAACTTAAAAAAATGCGTTTATTTCCTTAAAACAAAAAAAAACCAATAAAAAACAACTAAACAGATAAAGAAAATAAAACAATAAACCAAAAAAGAGAAAAATTAAAAATGTAAATCGTGTTTGTACATTTTATTATAGCGATTAACAGCACTAAGCGCCTACAAATTCCCTTAATCGACCGACCGAACGCTCAAATTCAACTACAAAATTAGAATAACTTCAATCAGATATAATCTCCACACAAAATACACAGTATTTCGTGGCTAAAATAAACAATTCTACAAATATCCGCATAATTTTGACACAAAAAAACGACTAAACATCAAAACAAATCAAAAAAATTGCCAATTACGTGATTTCGGCGGTGATTAATTAATTTTTAATTAGTATATTTCGCAATTAATTTCTTTCCCTTGATTCACTTAATTTGATGAAATTTCTTCGTCGGATTGTTTGCGTGATCGATTAAAAGAAGACATGGAGTGAAAGCGACCCCGTATTGCGATTCATATAAACGCATTTTGTCCACGAATTTTCCAGCGCCGTAGGAATCGATGTAACGGAACGGGCCCCCTAAAAACGGCGGGAAACCGAGCCCAAAAACAGCCCCGATGTCGCCCTCCAACTGCAAAACGAATTAAATTCGATTAAATCCCGAAAACGATCCAAAAATTCAATTTTTCAATTACGGGTCCGTTAAGAATTCCTTCCTGGAGACACAAAACAGCTTCGTTGACGAACCGGGTCGCTAAACGCATCTGAATGTCCTCGTCCGTCATCCCGCCTCTCGGTGTGAGTGAATATTTCTTAATAATCGTCAACGCTCCTTGATTCATTTCCCTCTCTTTGCCTTTCCCGCCGGTGTAAACGAAACATCCTTTTCCAGCTTTACGACCTAAAAAAATCGAAATAAATGCGAAAATGAATATAAATATTGAAAATCCTCACGAGGGTGGGCGCAATTAATTGCCTAAAAACCCTTGCGCGACCATATCCTTCAAAACTTCGACATTTCCGCCGGAAAAACGATTTCCGAACTCTTTTCCCAGGTCCTCGGCCACGTGCGCTGCAACATCGACACCGACTTCGTCTACCAGAGTGGCCGCACCGACCGGGAACCCGTAAGCTTTGGTCAATTTGTCCAATTTCTTCGGGTCGACGCCTTCCTGTAGCAAGCGGATCGCTTCCGCCATCATCGGGGCCAAGATCCGAGTCGTGTAAAATCCAGGCCCGTCTTTAACTGCGATCACAACTTTGCCTTGTTTCAGTCCCACTTGCACGGCCGCCGCTACAAAAACCCAAAAATAATTAATTAGTTAGATTTTTTGAATGAATTAAATTGAATTTTTGAATGAATAAAATTGAATTTTTGAATGAATTAAATTGAATTATAAATTAAATTAAATTATAAATTAAATTAAATTATAAATTAATGAAATTGAATTTTAAAATTAATGAAATTGAATTTTAAAATTAATGAAATTGAATTTTAAAATTAATGAAATTGAATTTTTGAATGAATAAAATTGAATTTTTGAATGAATTAAATTGAATTTTTAAATGAATTATATTGAATTTTTGAATGAATTAAATTGAATTATAAATTAAATTAAATTATAAATTAATGAAATTGAATTTTAAAATTAATAAAATTGTTTTTTTGAATTAATTAAATAAAATAAAATTTTAATTAACCTATCGTCTCTTGGGAAGTTTTATCGGTAGTAATAATCTCGAGTAATTGCATTTTATCCACGGGTGAAAAGTAATGCATGCCAATAACCTAAAAATACAAATTAATTTCAAGGCCCATTTTTGTTATTTTTGGAACATAATTTTTCAACCTTTTCCGGTCGCTTGCTCGCACTCGCGATTTTTGTAATGGGTAATGCGGACGTATTGGACGCGAAAATGCAATTTTCGTGCATGTGCTCCTCGCATTCCTTCATCACGCGATGTTTGATGTTGATGTCTTCGAAAACGGCTTCGATCACCATGTCGACATTTTTGAAATTGTCGTACGTGACGGACGGATCGAGGTTCGAAATGAACATATCTCGTTCAAAACTGCAAAATAAATCGAAAAATAAATTAATTTAAAAATAAATTATTAAAATTTAAAACAAATTCAAAGTTACGTGGTCATTTTCTTCTTTTTCACGGCCATTTCGAGTCCGTTCTGGATCTGGTTTTGCCCTCGTGATAAACCGTTCACGTTCATGTCCTTCAAAATCACATTGTAGCCTTTATCGAGGCTCACTTGAGCAATTCCGGCACCCATCAAACCCGCGCCAAGAACGGCCAAAGTCCTAAAAAAACAATTAAATCGATTTTAATAGAAATAAATATCGGAATCCAAATTTTGTCGCTACTTTGGCTCCTTTTGCGGCTTCCCGAATCGATTTTTCTTGCACTCGGTTTGTCCGTGAAATAATCCGATCAAAGCCTTGCAGTGAGGCGTCATGCCGAGTTCGCTGAACGCCTCGCGTTCTGCTTTCAGGCCTTCGGTGAATCCCTTTTCAACGCGTGTTTTCAACACCTGAATTCAAATTTGCATTAAAATTAAAAAAATCGGTTTTATTTGGAGTAAAAGTGTAATTTAACAAACTTCAATTATTTTCAAAGGTGCCGGGTACAAACCACCGGTCATTTTCATAACTTGATCTTTAGCTTTGTTGAAAACGAAATTGCGGGGATACTCGAAACCCAAAGCGAAATCCATCACCTCTGCGAAATAAAATAAATATTAAAATCGATTTAAAACGTTGACAAATCGAATTATTCAACGTACTATCCATTAATGACTTTTTCCGATCGGTAGATATTTTTTTATCGACGATATCACTAAAAAAAAAAAAAAAAAATGTTGAAAACGATTGGAAAATGTTAAACAAAAATGGAAAAAAATTAATTTCAACGAAAATACAAACAAAAACCACAAACAGAAACATTACTTCGCTATTTTAACAGCGACTTCTTCCAGATATTCCATATTTCTTTCATCCGGTGGCTTAATTCCAGGTCCTAATGGGTCCACAACTAAATCAACAAAACCCATCCGTTTAGCTCGGTCAGCTCGCACCATTTTCCCAGTCAACGCCATGTCGAGTGCATTTGGAACGGACACCTTTAATTAAACTCAAAAAAATTAACAATTCTAAAATATCCATCAAATTATATTTTTTTTTACGTATTTTGGTAATCTTGCAGTTCCCCCGGCGCCTGGCAAAAGCCCCAACATTACTTCCGGTAGTCCGAGTACAGTTTTCTTATCTTTTACAGCTATCCTATAATGGCACGCTAATGCAACCTAAAAATTAAAAAAATAAAGATTAATTTTATTATTTTAAAATAGATTTTATTCAAATTTTACCTCTAAACCTCCACCTAAACAAGACCCCAATATGGCTGCCACGATTGGTTTTGGACTCTGTTCTATTTTGTCTAGCACTTTCTGACCCGCGTGAGAGAGGTTTAATAATTCCTCCTTCGTTTTACATCGTTCTAACATACTGAAATTAAGAAAATATATATTTAATACATAATTTTAATATTTTTTGGAGTTTTTAAACATTTTTGAGGTTATTTTGACATTTTTTGGTGTTATTTAACGTTTCTTTTAGTGTTTTTTGACGTTTTTAGTGATTTTTGACATAATTTTTGAAGTTTTTGACATATTTTTTGAAGTTTTTGACATATTTTTTACACTTTTGGTTCATTTACTTAATGTCAGCTCCAGCGATAAAACTTCCTTGCTTTTTCGATATTAGAACCGCACTTTTTGCATTGCTATTTGACATTAACTCGTTCAAAGCTTGTTCGAATTCGTTCATCACAGCCTGTGATAAAGAATTTTGTTTCACGTTCGGCGAGTTGAGACCGATCACCATAACTCCATTTTTCACTTCGCACGTTACATGCGCGCCTCCTAAAACATCAAAAATACATTAATTCGGCGTGTTTTATTGTATTACATTTTATTTTGTAACTCCTGGTTACTCACTCGTGCATTTTGATGTAAAAAACGTCCTGGTCGGTGAATTTACTACAAAAAATGAAATAAAATTAAAATATTAAATTTGATAATTCTCCAACTAAGTCGACGCAGCATTTCAGCCGTAACATTCGTAAAACCGAACTTAACTCTCTGAAATTGTGTTTAACACGAGTCGAATAGCTCCGTTTGATATTTTATTTGCCAAAACACACTCACATTTAAATACTTTTTCGATATTTAATAAACGAAAAGCGCCGATCGTCCTAAACCCAGCCATAACGGTGCGCGCACGTCACGAGTGAAGACAAAAACCCCCACTAGACATCACTCCAAAAAATAAAAAATAAAAAACTTAATGAATTTCCAATATTAAATGTTATATATTTTTTAATTCCTATTAATAAAATTAATTTCTATTGCTATAACCAAACCGAAGCGATATTCAAAAATAAAAGCGGAAAATCCGGGAAAATCACAAACATGTGCGCGAGTGCGCGACCATCATTGGCTGCCCATAGACCTGACGATGATGAGCGAGCAATCGCGAACTGACGTTGGTTCCACAGTTCGTGATATTACATAAAAGCCAAATAATGAAAAAGTTCGATGCGATAAGAAGCGATCACGAACAGGTGCACAGATCGCTCGGTGAACGGATTTTCTTGACATTGATTTGAAGCGAAAATGAACACGGCGAGCAACGGTCAAGGCCAAGGCCATTGGATACTCGTTACGGGCGGCGCGGGCTATGTCGGGAGTCACACAATTTTGGAATTGTTGAATGAAAATTACAATGTGGTCGTCATCGATAATTGCGTAAATGCTGTAAAAGGTGAAGACAATAAATTTTATGGTCAAATGAAGCTATAAAATACGTGCGTTTAGGTTTTATTGACAGTTTTTATTTATTATTTCAGGTGGAGATGTGGCGAAACCAGAGAGTCTGAAACGGATTGAAAAACTGACGAATAAATCTTTGATTTTCTACGAAGCTGATTTGATGAATAAAAAGATGATCTCGAATATATTTAAAATGGTGAAAATTGTTGTTTGTTTTGATGGTTTTCGTCGATTTAAATGCAAAAATTTGAGTTTTTCGTAGGAAAATAATCGTTAATTCGACGTTTTGGATCCAAAATTGGAAAAATTCGACGATTTTGGTCCAAAATTAGATTTTTTGTCACAAAAAAAATTTTAATTTGACGAGTTTGATCTAAGATTTGAATTTTTATTGAAAAAAAATAGTTATATTAACGATTTCTGTGCAAAAAATTCAAATTTTTGATGTAAAAAAAAAAAAATCTATGAAAATCATTTGTGGAAGTTGTTTTTTACCTTATTTTCTAATTTTCTATGGTTTTTAGATCCAAAATTTGAATTTTTGTTGCGAAAAATCGTTAATTCGACTATTTGTGTACAAAAATTTAAATTTGTATTAAAAAAAAATTGTAAAATTGATAAAAATCGTATGGGGAAGTTGTATTTTCTGTATTTCCTAATTTTCTCTTACTTTTTCCAGCATAAATTTGATAGCGTCATACATTTCGCTGCACTAAAAGCCGTGGGTGAATCAGTGACAATCCCATTGGATTATTACAAAAACAACTTGTGCGGTACAATTAATTTAATTGAAGTATTAAAATCAAAAATCAAAATCAAATAAGGTTGATTCATTCATGAAATTTGATTTTATCCAGACAATGAAGGAAAATGACGTCAAAAAAATTATTTTCTCAAGTTCAGCAACGGTGTATGGAACACCTGAATATTTACCTTTGGACGAATCACACCCTGTTGGGCGTGGGTGCTCCAATCCGTACGGGAGATCCAAATATTTCATTGAGGAAATACTTAGGGACATCACTATATCCGATCAAGTAGGAAAATTCATTACATTTTAAATTTTATTACGATTTCACTTTTAAATTATTTTTGGTGTAAAATTGTCAAGTTTTACGCCTGAAATGCTCAGTTTTTAGCATGAAATTGTCAAATTGTGCTCCTAAAAGTGCCTAAAAATGCATTTTTGGTCTGAAAATATCAATTTTTGCACTTGAAGATGCATTTTTGGTCTGAAAATATCAATTTTTGCACTTGGATATGCATTTTTGGTCTGAATTGCTCAATTTTTGCACCCAAACATGCATTTTTGGTCTGAATTGCTCAATTTTTGCACCCAAACATGCATTTTTGGTCTGAATTGCTCAATTTTTGCACCCAAACATGCATTTTGGGTCTGAATGGCTCAATTCTTGGTCTTAAATTGTCATTTGTGCACTCAGAAGTGCATTTGTGTGTCTAAAAATGTATTTGTTTGGTTAAAAATGCATTTTTGCACTAAATTTTGAGGTTTTTCTTTATTAAATTAAACTTAAAAAAATAAAAATACAAAAACTATTTTTTAATAACATTTTTGTAATCTTTTTTTCTTTCAGGATTGGTCCGTTTTGC
Source organism: Strigamia acuminata (assembly GCA_949358305.1). NCBI lineage: Eukaryota > Metazoa > Arthropoda > Chilopoda > Geophilomorpha > Linotaeniidae > Strigamia > Strigamia acuminata. The sequence goes on along the minus strand of OX442315.1, from coordinate 15,342,723 downwards.
TGCTTCGTTATTTCAACCCGGTCGGTGCGCACAGTTCGGGCTTGATCGGTGAAGATCCTCTCGGGATCCCCAACAACTTGATGCCCTATGTGGCGCAAGTGGCTGTTGGCCGTCGGCCGGAACTCCAAGTTTTTGGCGGCGATTATCCAACGAAGGACGGCACCGGGGTGCGCGATTACATCCACATAGTTGACCTCGCTGTCGGTCATGTCGCCGGTTTGAAAAAAATGTTAAATCAAAATTTCCGCGGCTGTAAGGTAGTGCGAATCGAATTAATCATTTTACCACGATTTTAATGCCTCATGATTTTCCGATTAGGCCTACAATTTGGGACGAGGAGATGGTTATTCGGTTCTAGACGTTGTTAATGCTTTTTGTAAAGTTAGTGGGAAACAGGTAGGAAACAATTCGAAATTTCGAATTCAGTTTGTTCTTATTTTCATTATTAATTTTATTTCGTTTCAGATTCCGTACAAAATCGTCGGTCGTCGTGCTGGAGATGTTGCAGCTATGTACTGCGACCCAAATTTAGCTGAAACAGAACTAGAATGGAAAGCGGAGCGAACACTCGAAGAAATGTGTAAGTGAATTTATATTTCTAAAATTTGCAGCCGCCATTTTGATTGTCTTCCAGTAGATTTGTGAATGAGAAATCCGGGTCTTAACTAGTTTAATCATGTAAATTGAATTCACAACTCTACTGGAATTGGTAGATTAGCAATTTTATCACGTAAGTTTGACATTGACCTTAAACTCGCATTTTTTCCTCGTTATTCATCAGGTGCGGATACATGGAAGTGGCAATCGCTAAATCCTAATGGCTTTTCGAGTAATCAAGACACCAAAGAAATAAATAAATGAAATAATGTTTTAAATTCCAAAGAAATATATTTCCCAACGTTTAGTCATAGTGTTTCAATTTATTATATTTAATTGTAATAATTGTTATTATAAAGATTTTAAGTTGTTGTTTTTATTTTTCTTTGTGTATAAAAATAACGGAAGACAAAAGTGCAATTAAAAATTAAAAATTAAAATAAAAATCAGCAAATTTGCAATCGCTATTGCTTGCAATTCTCCATCCGTTTACATTTATCTTATCCCCGAATCACATGCGAAAGGTCACATATGGTTTATTTGGCATCTCATATTTCAATGTCGACTTTATTTATTTATTTAAACATTATTTTTCTCATTTTTTGCAAAACTTTAAGCGTAGAGAACGGTAAGGAACAATTGCCTTCCAAGTTTCATCACTTAAATCATTTAAATTCTTATCAAGATGACTGCAGACTCGTTTTAATCAACAAAACCTTAACGGAAGTTGAAGGGAGTGTGGAAATTTATTATGACGGTCGCTGGCACCCACTTTGCGGAGTTCTGTGGGACAACAAGGATGCTCAAGTGACATGTCGTGCAGCTGGTTATGTAAACGGAGCCCACAATTTCTCCATTATTCCCGATTCTAGACCGCATGATTATTATTTACGATATAGTGGATTCCATTGCTTGGGCAATGAAACAAAATTACAAGATTGTGAAAACGAAATTCGGCCAATATTTGTAAACGAGACGAAACAATGTGGTGGGGTTGCAGTCGCTATTTGTGGTTGGTATAATTTTTTCTACCGTTTCTTAAAGTTGCTAAATGACACCAGAAATGCAGTACCACACAGGTACACATACAGTGACATCATAACAAGTGGCGGCCACTAGGTAGATAAGACGACAAGTAAAAATGTATTACAAATTGGGATAAATTATATGTAAACTGTACTATTTCTAACAAAATGATCAATGAACTTTAAGTGCCGGTCTGCCACTTTACCGTTAGTAGAGCAATGTTGTGTTACTACTGGTGGTAGTCCGTAATACATTAGGACAAAATATGTAGTACAGTCGTGTTCATAAAACTGGACCCTCACTCTAAGCTAGTTCTGCATAGGGGAGACATAGGCAGGACCAATCACGTCTCATCTCACAGTTGGCCAATCACATCGCTCCATGCATCTTGGGCAACAGTTGGCGCCAAATTCGATTTTTGGACTGTTTGATCCGATGTGTGGTGACATAGTGCTTTATCCAAGGCTTTATCACATTTTAGAGATTTATGAAAGGATTTGAATGTCAAGAAAATTTCTTTTCTCACGAAAAAGCATGAATTTCTCACTAATAAAATTTATTTACACCTAAAAAATTTGTATTTACACCAAAATAATTTGTTTCCTTCTGAAATAATTTGTGTTTTTCTAAAGTAATGTGTTTTTTTCCGAAATAATTTGTGTTTTTCCGAAATAATTTGTGTTATTCCGAAATAATTTGTGTTATTCCGAAATAATTTGTGTTATTCCGAAATAATTTGTGTTATTCCGAAATAATTTGTGTTATTCCGAAATAATTTGTGTTTTTCCGAAATAATTTGTTTTTCCGAAATAATTTGTGTTTTTTCGAAATAATGTTTTTTTTTCGAAATAATTAGATTTTTCTGAAATAATTGTTTTTTTTCCAAAACAATTTTTTTTCTGAAATAATGTTTTTTCCCACAATTTTTATTTACACATTCCGTATTGGTATTCTTTCTCATTGTGCACCCACAGCGCTTTATTGGAGACCAGAGGTCTAAGAAAAGCCCACACATTAGCTGCAAAAATTTACATCTGTAGCAAGTAATTTAATTATTTTTCCTATCGACAAATCAAACTTTAGAAAAAAATTGATTTTTGAGTCAAAATTTACAAAAATCACAAAAATCAATTTTTTGACTCACAAATCACAATAATTAATTTTTTGACTCAAAAGTCGATTATTTGACTAAAAAATCTATTATTTGTTTAAAAAATCGATTATTTAACTAAAAACTCGATTATTTGTTTAAAAAATCGATTATTTCATTAAAAAATCGATTATTTCACTAAAAAATCGATTATTTGATTAAAAAATCGATTATTTGACTAAAAAAATCGATTTTTTCAAAGTTTGATTTTGGGAAAAGAAAAATAATTAATTAATTAATTTTTGCAGCTAATGTGCAGGCGTTTCTCAGACTGCTGGTCTCCAATGGAGCGCTGTGGGTGCACAATGAGAGGGAATACCAATACGGAATGTGTAAATAAAAATTGTGGGAAAAAACATTATTTCGGAAAAAAAATTGTTTTGGAAAAAAAACAATTATTTCAGAAAAATCTAATTATTTCGAAAAAAAACATTATTTCGGAAAAACACAAATTATTTCGGAAAAAAACACATTACTTCAGAAAAACACAAATTATTTCAGAAGGAAACAAATTATTTTGGTGTAAATACAAATTTTTTAGGTGTAAATAAATTTTATTAGTGAGAAATTCATGCTTTTTCGTGAGAAAAGAAATTTTCTTGACATTCAAATCCTTTCATAAATCTCTAAAATGTGATAAAGCCTTGGATAAAGCGTTATGTCACCACACATCGGATCAAACAGTCCAAAAATCGAATTTGGCGCCAACTGTTGCCCAAGATGCATGGAGCGATGTGATTGGCCAACTGTGAGATGAGCCGTGATTGGTCCTGCCTATGTCTCCCCTATGCAGAACTACACTTCGACTCCATATTTATTTTCATTGTATTTTTTTTTATTATACACATAAATTGTTCTTTATTAAATTAATATTATAAATTTTTTTTATTGAAACAAAAACTTTTATTTATCGTATTTTAAATTAAAAATAATTATCCAACCACGGACGTCTAGCGGCGTCTTTCTGCAACTCAAAAGAGAGTGGCGCGCTAAAACGTTTGTAAATCGTGTGTTTATTCGACTTTTTATCGTAGCTCCGTGACATTTTCGAGCAACTATTATGGCAGACAGCATAATGAACGCCGAGGGAGCGTCAAACACGACTGATAAAGGTAAGTTTGTGGTTTTCCGCGACAGTTTTAAGTAATAAATTAATGAAAAATTTCTAGATTTCGAGGAGGAGGAAACGGGCGCCATAACCGTCGACGGAATCCTGGCGATGAAAACCGGCCAAGAAAAGTGTTTGTTGCTCAATAAAGTGTACCAGGAATTTATAAGTCACACCATCCAGAGATTGGAAATAATCCTGGAGGAGAATTTACAACAACAAGAGCTGATTCGCGAAGGATGTTGCGTAACGAAAGCTCAGAGAAACGTTCTGGACCTTTTTAAATGCAGAAAATGGAAATGGCTGGCAATTTTTCGCAAACCTTACTTCAGAAATCGGGTGGGATTCGTTCAGAGGCCGAACGAAGATGCTAAACTCAGGGCGGCGTCGACATTCATCGATCCGTACGCAAAAGCGCCACGAATTTGTAAGAAAAACGATAGAATTTGTGTTTTTTGGTGATTTTGTTGATTTATTTTGATTATTTTTAAGGGACGACGGATGAAAAAGAGACTTTGAGAGCGGCAGTTGCGGCGAATGCTATGCAGTCGTTTTTGGAGCCGCATTTGATAAGAAAAGAAGCTTTACTGGAGAAACTCAATGATCCTGCAGCTAATAAAATTGGAGTTTCGGAAAAGAGTGAAGAATGTGATAAAACCATCGACAATATTAAGTTTGTTTTAATTTTAATTTTTTTTTATTTAAAAAAATTAATTTTGATTTTTTTTTTTGTATTTTGACAAAGGTCCATGGACGACGAGCGTTTATTTAGTGATCAATCGAAAGAATACGATTGGATGACAATTTCAAACGTCACGGTTTGTAGTTTTTTGTTTAAAAATAATAAAATAAATAATTTTTTTGTATATGTATATATTTTTTTTTTAGTTCGAGGGACGACGGTCGCCATTCCAGTGCAAATTGATGTGGAAGAATCACGTCAGTCCGCACGTAAACACGAAAAAATGGACGGCTAACGAAGACGAATCACTCGAACGATTAATTAAAGAGAGTTGCGATAATTGGGACGTGGTGGCGTCGAATTTGGGTACAAAACGCACCGCGTTGCAATGTTTCGAACGTTACAAGCTGAAGTTTAGCAAGGAAACCACCGATAGGTAACGGATGAATCGATTTAATTGGATTTAGAAATGAATTATTTGTTTTTTAGGACTTGGACGGCCGAGAACGACCAAACATTACGAATGGTAGTTGAGGAATGCCGGATTGGGAATTATATTCCGTGGCATCAGGTCGCTTATTACTGCGAAAGAATGAATCAAGAAGTTTATCGACGGTGGAAATACTTTTTGGATCCAGGGATAAAACGTGGCAAATGGACGGAGACCGAAGACACGGTGACTAATTTGATTATACGAGTGTTTTTTTTATTGATTTTATTGATTTATTCAAACAATTTTGAATTTTTTAGTGTCTCGTGGCCGGCGTGATGAGATATGGTGAAAATTTTGCCAAAATTTCCACATTGATACCCGGAAGAACGAATGGGCAAGTTCGAGATAGATACCAGAATAGTTTGAGAATGACGATTTCGAATTCGGCGTGGAGTGCAGCGGAGGATAATCGTTTGATTAAAATAATGTCCGACTCCATCGAACGTAAGTTTTTATTAGTAAAAAGTTTGGATTTTTGGAATTTCTGGATTTTTCTGATTTTTATTTCTATTTTTTTTTTGTTTTTCTGATTTATTTTGATTTTTTGATTTTGGGATTTTTTGATTTTGGGATTTTTCTGATTTTTCTGATTTTTGATTTGTTTTTATTCCGTAGCTAGGTGGTGCGAAGTTGTGACGCATTTTCCTGGGAGAACTGCGCAAATGGTGGCGAGACGATACGGAATTCTGATGGACTTCAGAAAGAAATGCGATAACGAGTCGTTTTGTGAAATTGAACGACCCAAAACGCTCTTCCGACAGACGAACAAATATCGGGACATGATCTACGCGAAAGTGGTGGAAAGTTTGGAGAAAGTAAGCTCGAGTTTTTGTTTGTTTGTTTGTTTTTTAATTTATTTTGGTTGAAAAATTGATTTGAAATGAAATGTAGAGCCCGACGAACGACAACAATCCCATCTTGGATAAATTTCTCAAGAAGTTGGAACACGAGTTGGGGAAAAAACGATCTCAGAAAAAACGACCAATGCCGATAAGAATGGAAGAAACGTTTGGCTGCGAAGATAGAGCGTTTATCGAGTATTTTATGCTGACAACTCATCACGTAAAATACGGAAGACCGTTTATAAAAAGTGACGAAACGAAAAATTAATTTTTAATTTTTAATTTTTTAATTATTTCTTTAATTTGATTTTCTTTTAGAAGAGTTTGAAGTTTCCGAATGCGACTCCACCGCCGAAAGATGCCGCATTATAGAGTCGTTGAGCGACAAAAGGACGGCGAAACAAGTCAGTTCGCTGGTGAAAAACGAATTCGCGATCGAACGGTTGACGCTGTTGGCACCTTGTGCGTCCACTTTTCGTGCAATGAGGTTTTATTCGCTCGTGCGCAAACGTTTGAGCGAGATTCCGAACAATGTCGATCGTCCGCTCGAGCCGATCACTTCCGTGGATGATAATCAAGCGGAAAAATGGCGGCTGCTGGCCAGGCGATTCGTAACTTTATTTTTCATGCCGGCTTTGATGACCAAGGTGCCGATGATCGAGATAAAAAAGGAAAAGGAAGTGCCGTTAATACCTATAAAGTAGTGGATTATTTTTTGGTTTTTTTTTTTTAAAAATGTTTATTTAATTTTTATTTTCTTTTATAGAAAAAAGTATAGAAAATTGCGCATGAGGAAGGCCAAGAAGCCGTGGGTGGTCGGTGCAAATTGTAAACGCGAGAAAAAGGATGTTGTGGTTGGAGAAAATGTTTCGGAAAATGGCGCGACGGAGGAGACAGCGGCGCTTGAGGAAATAAGTGCGGTCGAGACGGTTAAAGTTGAAGAAAGCGCGGCGGAAAATGTCGCCACGACGAAGAGAAAAGGGCGGGGAAGACCAACTGGAGCGAAAATGAAAGTTTATCCAGTTTCGAGAAGAAGCGATCGAATCAGATCGACAAAAACGACGCCAGCAAATTGAGTGTTTGCAATTTCGCTTATTTATTTAATACTCATGCTTTTTGTATTGTAATTAACATATAAAAGGTGACAAAGCGAGCGAAACGAGGCATTTAATCGTCTTTTTTCAATCCGCCGAACACTTCGTTGGGAATATCTTGCTGCTCGATGTTTACTTCTGCAAAGATTAAATAAATGGATGAAAAATTCGTTTTGGAATGTTTGGTTTTTAGTCGTTTACCTTCGACGGTTTGCTCCTCGTCGGTTTCTCCGTCTTCCTCGATGACTATCTCGTCCGGATTCGCGGCGCGACTCATTTCGGCCAACTTGTCGTCTTCGAGTTGAGTGGATCCACGAACGAACGACACTTCTTTGGCCGTTTTCGCGACGTCGCCCTTCGCTTCGTTGCTCAGATGAGCAACTTTAGCTTCCAACAACCTCATGTCGTCCTTCATTCCCGGCGCCAAGTCCGAAACGGTTCCCGTGGTCTGCGAGGACGCGGCCAGCATTTGCGCGCTCATGAAGTTCACTTGCGTGTTGTAGGTGGCCTGGACGCTACGTTTGATTCGCAGCATTTCTCTCATGGTGTCTTCGTTCCCGTGTCGAATTTCGAATTCTTTCCACGTCTGCCAAAACTCGCTCGTCGTCTGAAAAATAGAAAAACACAAAAGTCAGCTAAAAGTTGCAATTAAACGCCGCAAAAGTGAATAAAAAGTTACCCTCGGATCACATATTTGCGAACAATGCGCATATATTGCCCGCGCACGATCCACTTCTCCCAATTTCCTCTCCAAATCCGCAAACTTCAAACACATGGCTCGAGCGTGTTCGTCCGGGAGCATTTCGATGGCTTTTTCGTAAATTGCTCTCGTGTAGGCGATTCCGTAGATTTCGGCGGCCTTTTTGATGTAAATGTTAAACATCTGCAACGAAATTAAATTAAATTCAATTCAAGACATCCCGGAATTTGCGAATAAATACCTCGAACATCTCATCGGGCAGCACGGCTTTCGTGGCGCGGTCGTAAACGGCCATGGCGTGTCGAGTCAAACCGTGTTCTTCCTCCAATTTCGCGTACAGAAGGTAAAAATCTAAAATATAAAACAATTGTAAAATAAGAAAATTAAATCAATTCAAACAAAATTTTAAATCAAACTTTACTTTTGGCAAATTTCGCTGGACAATCGGATAAACACTGCTCAAGAAGGTCTCTCGCTCGTTCCAATTTCTTACCCCCGTATCGGTCCAAAAACTTGGTTAGATAAGTATTCCATATGCTGTACACGTTTGGCCATTTGAACAATGCGATTCCCTTTTCGTACGCCTTTAAAAAACGAGATATTACTTACTAAACGGAGCTAAAAATGTCGGTACTTACTTTAAAAGCGTCTTCGAAGTAGTTGTCTTCCTCTAGAAAGAGCCCAAAGTTGATGATGATTTGCGGCGTGGCGATTCTGAGGTCCACGATCCGATCGTAAACAGTTTTACACGATTTAAAAGTGCCGAAACTCTCCTCCAAGTCCGCGTACATCGACCACACTTTCAACGATTTGTGCAATCTCATTTGCACCGTTTCGGTCTCGTCGTAATAAGCGACCTTGCGAGAAGGTGGAGTTGTCGCTCGCTGCATCAATTTCAACGCTTGATCGTAGTTTCTGTTAAAATAAAAACGAAAAAATATAAAATTTCATGCGATGCATTTAAAAAAGGGTTCTTTCTTACTCGTGTTTTAATTCCGTTTCCGCCCAATCGCACCAAACGGCGGCCAAATCGTCCACCTTCGTATAAGACACTTGAACGGCTTTTTCGAATATAATTCGAGCCTAGGAAATTTACAACAACAAAAATTAATAAATTACACAAACAAATTGCACAATCAACTTCATTACGTCCTCTATCTGTCCATTCTCGTCGTAGAACTTCGCGAATGAGATCCACAAGCTGTTCAGCTTTCCCGTCGCTAATTTTGGTTCTACGGTTTGAACGGCTTCAGTGTACGTGTTAATAATCTTTAAAATAAAATACAAATAAATTTAATACGGTTTATTAAAAAAAAAATAATACTTTTTTCTTTACTTCGCACGGTTTTCCTTCGAATAATTTAACTCGTTTATGCCATTCGTGGACGTTATGGGGATTCTGTCGCAACAAAACGCTGTTTAAAAGCAACGGCCGGCGATCCATTAACGCTTCAAAGCGAGCGAGCCGTAAATCGATGTCGATATTCTCTTCCTCCTGGCCCGTCGACGCCTCCATTTTAGCACTGATCATGCTTTCTTCAAATTGCGCGTACGCATCAAACACTTGGCTGAAATCTCGCACGGTCGTGACGGTTTGAATCGCTTCTTCGTATATGTCACGAGCCTACACATTCAAACAAAGAAATTAAAATTAAAATTACAAAAACAATAGAATAAACTCGTTTACTCTTTCGAATAAGCCACTTCGAATGTAATAATCGGCGAGAGAATTCCATAATTGGCCGAGTTGTTCCGTGTATCTCTCGAGCCCACCTCTGATGATCGCGTCAACTTTCAACGACTTGACGTGGTCGGGATTTTTTGACGTTAAATCGCACAGTTCGTTCCACAACTTCAAATAACAAACCATTAAACAATTAAATTGATTTTTATTCAATAACTTTTTACTTGATGATTCGATTTGCCTTCTTTCGATACGAAATCGTCCTTATTAACGATTGCGCCGAGTCTGATAGCGGCTTCGTCCAATCTCCCGATGGATTTTAAATAATCGATGTATTCTTCCGCGTTTTCTGGACACAACTGCAACATTTGAATGACAAAAATGAGAAAAAATAGAAAAAAATCCATTTTTTTCAACAGAAAATAAGAAAAAAATGGAGAAAAATCCATTTTTTTCAACAGAAAATGGAAAAAAATCCATTTTTTCAACAGAAAATGGAAAAAAATCCATTTTTTTCAACAGAAAATGAGAAAAAATGGAGAAAAATCCATTTTTTTCAACAGAAAATGAGAAAAAATAGAGAAAAATTTATTTTTTCAACAGAAAATGGAAAAAAATCCATTTTTTTCAACAGAAAATGGAAAAAAATCCATTTTTTTCAACAGAAAATGAGAAAAAATGGAGAAAAATCCATTTTTTCAACAGAAAATGGAAAAAAATCCATTTTTTTCAACAGAAAATGAGAAATAATGGAGAAAAATCCATTTTTTCAACAGAAAATGGAAAAAAAATCCAATTTTTTCAACAGAAAATGGAAAAAAATCCATTTTTTTCAACAAAAATGGAAAAAAAACAATTTTTTCAACAAAAAATGGAAAAAAACCCATTTTTTTCAACTACCTTTAAATACCGGCGGTAAATTCGAATAGCCGTCTCAGGGATGGGATACGACTTGATAAACTGTAAATACGACGGCCAAATGCGTCGATGTTGAGTAACTGGAAGCGCTCTTAAAGCCTGATCAAACGCGTGACGAGTGCGTGTAATTTTCTTCTGGTCCACCAAGAACTGACAATAATCCAACCAGATTCTGGGCATCTGCCGAACAAAAAAATTGATCATTTCATATAAAAATAATTACACTGTAGTAATTAATATACTTTATGCATAAACACCAACGATCGTTCGAAAGCGTTGTTTACATCCTCGTAGGCCGGGTCGGTGATACATTTACCGTACACCTGTTTCCTTGAGTTTAAGATAATTATACCACAGTTTGTAACTGCCCGGCAATTCCCTCAGTGCCCTTTCGTAGATCAAATTGACCACTTCGTTGCTTGCCTCTTTTTTGTATAGAATGTAACGCAGCCAATGTTTGATTGAATACGGGTTACGGAGAATTTCTTCTTCGTACGGAAGATCTTCCTCGTTCTAAAGAAACGCAATGTTTTCATTTAAAAAATTACAAACGGAAAGTTTGAGCTTACAAATATGATATCGGGCATCGTGTTGAATTCGTCGAGAACTTTACAAGAGGTTTCAATCACGCGCATGCGCACATCATTCCAGAAGAAGATAATCTATTTTTTAGGATGGATTAATTACTCCTGGTGCTAAAAGTTTTGTTGTTAACTTCCAAAGAAATAAAACAAACACAGCCCATATCTTTAACGAATATTTTATTTATTTTATTTTCCTTTCGCTCCGTGCTTTTGATTACAAAGAAGAATTAAATTCTGTACACCAGTAAGCGTCGATTGCTCATTTTGTCCCGTGATTAAATGCCTGTCAATCACCACATGAACCGCATCCACGTCGCTGTGCGAGTACACGCCGCCATTGTCTTTGATGACATCTTCGGGCACCAGCGCCAAATTTAAAAAATCCGCAGACCTGGCCAGCTCGAACACAGTTGTCTGCAACAACAAAAAGCGAAAATAACAAAACAAAAAACACTCGAATCATCTCGCAAACGTACACAAGTCATCGAGTATCTCTTGAAACTCCATTCCTTCTTCTCGTCTTCGTCAAAAGCAGCAAATAACGCCGCCACTCCCATCCCAATTGCACAGATGGGTTCTAAAAAATATATATGCAACAATAACACGAAATTATGCAATAAAAATGATTTTTTTTGTACTTTTTTCTTTGATAAATTGATTCAATATGAGTCCCAAGTCGTTATCAGTTGCTAGATCGACTACAGCGCCTGGTGCGTGCGGAATAATAATACAGGAATATCTGTTTGCTGTAGAAATATCGTGAGAAACAATGTTGAATTTTCATTTAATATTTATAGTCACCGTCGACTTTGGATAAGTGTATTGGAACCGACATGGATTTCATTCGGAAATCGTTGAGCCATCTTTTGTTTTGTTCATCTGACCCGTCGAGAATAAATTCCGGCATTTTACCCTGTCAAATCAAGAAAATTTTTGCATTTTTGTACGCTCGTTTTTGGTTTGTTTACCCCGGGAGTGGCAATTTGCACCGAGAAAGACACGTGAGTTAAGCTGAATGATTGGATGAAAGATGCTGACGATACACCTGGAAATTCAATTAGAAATTAGAAATCGTTATTTTATGTTGCCGTGTAGATGACAACGGTTGGTTTGTTTTACCCTCTTTGGCTGATGACAGAACTAGTAAGCAATTCAAACGGGGAGTCGCCATGTTTTCGCCGCCTCCTACTTTGATCGGTGTTTGTTTTCACGGAGTCATTGACGCCATTGTCGCATTGGCAGCAGCGCCGCGGTGGCCGAAATGCGCGGTAGTAGCTCGGTTCTGAGCACGGTGTGATCTGACGCGATGGCTACGACAGCAGCAACCATTGGCCCGGTATATTTAGAACTAATCTTCAGCCATCCAATCGTTTCGAGGTGGGAATTTGAATTTGTTTATCTTAAACTGTATTTCAGATAGTAAATGTTCTAGAATTGTTGAAAAACAACGGAATAATTAAGCGAATTTGGCATTTTCAGTTTTTTTTAATAGAAGGCGAATCTCGCATCTAGCTGCCATTAAAAGAGATTTGATTCTGACAAGTGAGCCATCCACCACTTCATGATGAAAAATGAAATTCCTATACATGTTCAAAATACACATTGGTAAGTACATTTTCTAAACTTTACAATATTTTAAGGAATGGTTTATTGAATCGTGATATTTTTAATTTTTGAGAAACAAACTGTTTCAAAATGGCTGAATTGAAAGAAATTACTGAGAAAATACTGGGGTTCACAATAATAACATCACGGTGGTGGGTGGTAGTGGTAATGCGCATAAGTGGCTTGGTTCTCAGCCAATCACAACAACCGGAAGTAACAATCAAGGTGCATTATGGGATAAAGAACATGTTCTGACGCGATGGCTTAGGACAGCAGCAACCATTGGCCTGTATATTTAGAATTAATCTTCAGCCATCCACTCGTTTCGAGGAGGGAAATTTGAGTTTGTTTATTTTAAACTATATTTAAGATTGTAAATGTTCAAGAATTGTCGAAAAATAGCAAAATAATTTAACAAATTTCTGTATTTTTAGAATTTTAGAAGGCGAACCATTCTGGAATCAAATCGCACCGCCATTTTTCGCAACTCAATCCGGAGCCATCCACTCCTCCTTGATGGGAATTTCAAGTTGTACAATGGTAAGTACTGTTTTAAATTAATAATAATAATAATTAATAATAAATTAATAAATTTCGCCTCAAATTAAATATGAATTAAGATATTGCTTATGAATGGTTGTTGTTCACATGTGCCCCAATGTTCGCCATTGTTAGGTCAACTCAACTCAACCTAACCTGACCTGACCTGACCTGACCTAACCTAACCTAACCTGACCTGACCTAACCTAACCTGACCTGACCTGATCTGACCTAACCTAACCTGACCTAACTTGACCTGACCTGACCTAACCTGACCTGACCTGACCTGACCTGACCTGACCTAACCTGACCTAACTCAACAATGGCGAACATTGGGGCAGAAGTGAACAACAGCCTTATGAATATTAAATTTACAAAGAAATTTGTTTTTCCCTGCTACAGTTCGTGCACGGTATCTTGATGCTAAATTCGTACGCGGCATCCCATACTGCGCAGACGATTTTCTATTTCCAGTTGTTATATTGCAGTATTAAGCCTAATATTAGGCCTAATGATGCGAAAACAAAGTAAATAAACAAAAATATTTTGGTACTAAGTTGTAAATTTCTTTTAAATATGAGTTTATTGTTTTTATTTACTTTATTTTAGCATTATTAGGCCTAATATTAGGCTTAATACTGCTAAATAACTTCTGGAATTAGAAAATCGTCTGCGCAGAATGGGATGCGCAGTACGAATTTAGCATCAAGATACTGTGCGCGAACCATAGTTTAATGTGGTGTCCTTCCGTTTATAATACATTTTTTCGATTTTTGATTTTCGATTTTTTTTACCGATTTTAATCATTTTGTCATGCTTTTGAGCATTCTTACACTGTTTGAACCCGATATAGCGCAATTTTACACTGTTTGAACTTGGTATAGCACGATTTTTATTCTATCCGAATTTTACATGAGTTCACACGTTTTTATAATAATTTATTAAAAAATTCTTGAAAAGTATTCAAATACCTTTAACAATAGTTTCACATTATTTTAAAGTAAACTTTTTCAAAGTTAAACCAAAAAAAATATTAAGAGTAAAAACATCATACCGGTATGCGGTATTTGTAATTTGTGATGCAGTGAAGCATCTAGTGTTAACTGAGTGACGGCTGTCGTCTGACAACGTAAAAAGTTTTAAAACGTGTGTTATTGAGATTAAACAGTTGTAAAAGCATGGAAAAAAATTAAATTATTGATTTTTTGAAAACTTTTATTCACCTACAAGTAAAACTTCCAGCCCGATCAGAATTGCAAGAATAATTTGGAATTTTACATGAATAATGGGGGAGAAAAGGAAAAATAAGAAAAATATTAATAAAAATATATATTTTCCTTTGAAAATTTATTATTTTAAATATTTTTGTGTAAATTGTGTATTTAATTTGCTTTCCTCTTTATTTCAGATTAAATATCCAACTATACAGCCGCCATAATGACACCACAATTGGCCTTCGTCGACATGTTCGAGTTCGACGAGGAAATGCACAAACACACACTTGTGTAAGTAAATCTTAAAAAATTTATTATTTACAACTTAATCACTTTATAAATCGAGGTAAATTCCGTCTCAAATTCAATACGAATTAAGATATGCTGGTTGAATATTAAAATTTTAAAAGAGATTTATTTTTTCTACAAGCTTATTGTAAAGATTTTAGGCGCCCCTTCTTTATGTAGTGATCCTGCACGGCGATACTTGCTTGGAAGGAATGTAGAAAGATTTAAAAACGTGTGTTATTGAGGTTTTTAGGAAATAATTTAATGAATTTCGGTATTTTTAATTTTTACGAAACTTGCTGAATTCGAACGAGTCTGTTCATGAGCACATATACTTGGGTGAATAAATTTTGCCTCAAATTAAATGTGAATATGAATATGAATATGAATATTAAATATGAATAATAAATTTTCAAAAGAAATTTATTTTTTCCAACTGGTTTAACGTAGTGTCCTCCCGTTTTTAATACGTCTTACAGTTTTATCAATTTTTTTTTCGATTTTAATCATTTTGTATGTTTTTGCGCATTCTTATACAGTTTGAACTCGATGGAGCACGATTTTACACGGTTTGAACCCGATTTTAGACGTTTTTGCATTATTCTATCCGAATTTTACATGAGTTCACACGTTTTTATAATAAGTTATTAAAAATATTTTGTAAAGTTTTGAAATACCGACCTCCTCCCGGTAAAGTCGGTTCGGGGCGGCGCGCGGTGCAATAAACGCCGCCGAAGCCCCGGCGTTTATTCGGGCCCGGCGTTTGAATGAACCCGGGGGTTTAAATGAGGCAGTACGATACCTTTTAACAATAGTTTCACATTATTTTAAAGTAAACTTTTTCAAAGTTAAACCAAAAAAAATATTAAAAGTAAAAACATCATATGTATTTGTTAATTTTGATGCAGTGAAGCATCTATAGTAGTGTTAACTGACAACTGTCGTCTGACAACGTAAAACGTGTATTATCGGGGTTAAACAGTGTTAAACCGTGTAATAATAGGGCTCAGTCTGTGTAGAAATCATTTAATATCAGGTTTAATCGGCGTAAAAACACGAAAAAATGATTAAAATCGAAAAAAAATTGAAATATCGATTTTTTAAAAAAATTTTATTCAACCGAAACTCACAGCCAGATTAGAATTGCAAGAAAAATTCCCAATTTTTCTCGTAAACTTCCCAATTTTTCTCGTAAAATTCCCAATTTTTCTCGTAAAATTCCCAATTTTTCTCGTAAACTTCCCAATTTTTCTCGTAAAATTCCCAATTTTTCTCGTAAAATTCCCAATTTTTCTCGTAAACTTCCCAATTTTTCTCGTAAAATTCCCAATTTTTCTCGTAAAATTCCCAATTTTTCTCGTAAAATTCCCAATTTTTCTCGTAAAATTCCCAATTTTTCTCGTAAAATTCCCAATTTTTCTCGTAAAATTCCCAATTTTTCTCGTAAACTTCCCAATTTTTCTCTTAAAATTCCCAATTTTTCTCGTAAACTTCCCAATTTTTCTCGTAAAATTCCCAATTTTTCTCGTAAAATTCCCAATTTTTCTCGTAAAATTCCCAATTTTTCTCGTAAAATTCCCAATTTTTCTCGTAAAATTCCCAATTTTTCTCGTAAAATTCCCAATTTTTCTCGTAAAATTCCCAATTTTTCTCGTAAAATTCCCAATTTTTCTCGTAAAATTCCCAATTTTTCTCGTAAAATTCCCAATTTTTCTCGTAAAATTCCCAATTTTTCTCGTAAAATTCCCAATTTTTCTCGTAAAATTCCCAATTTTTCTCGTAAAATTCCCAATTTTTCTCGTAAAATTCCCAATTTTTCTCGTAAAATTCCCAATTTTTCTCGTAAAATTCCCAATTTTTCTCGTAAAATTCCCAATTTTTCTCGTAAAATTCCCAATTTTTCTCGCAAAATTCCCAATTTTTCTCGCAAAATTTCCAATTTTTTTCGGAAAATTTCCCAATTTTTTTCGCAAAAATTCCCAATTTTTCTCGCAAAAATTCCCAATTTTTCTCGTAAAATTCCCAATTTTTCTCGTAAAATTCCCAATTTTTCTCATAAAATTATAAAATTTCTTTTTTTTAAAACAGAAAGCAGACCACATTGAAAATAAATCTCAGAGCCATTTTTAGAGATTTGATTCTGAGCCATCCACAACTTCAAGATGGGAAATGAAGTCCCTAGATGTTCAAAATGTGTAAGTATATTTTCCAAATTTAACAAAAATATTGGAAATAATTTAATGAATCAGCCATATTTTAATATTTTTGAAAAGCACAGTAAACGATGCCTGAATTCAAACATGGCCCTTGGGGTTAGTAATAATAATAATATCAAATTCACAATATCCTAGTCTTGATGAGAAAGATCATGCACATGCGGATTGCAGAGAAGTAGCTCAGAACTAAGCCAGTTCTGAGCCAATCACAGCGACCGCAGGTAAGAACCAGATTGCATTGTGGGAAGTAGAACAGTATGCAGTCTGACGCGATGTCAATGGCAACCATTGGGTGGTATATTGAGAATTAATCTTCAGCCATCTACTCAGTTCGAGGTGGGAATTTGAGTTTGTTTATCTAAACTACAATTAAGATTTATAACGATTTTTGGCATTTTTAGTTTTTTTTTTCTACCAGAAGGCGGACCACGGTGAAATCGAATCTCTCCTCGCCTTGATGAGGAATAAAGTTTCCTGAGCTTCAAAATGTAGATTGGTAAGTGCACTTTTTAAATTTATCAATATTTTAGGAAATTCCTTAATGAATTTTGGTATTTTTAATTTTTAATTTTCAAGAAACTTAGTAATTCGAACAAATGGCGGCTGAGTGTGTTCATCAGCACACACACTTGGGTAAATAAATTTCGCTTTGAATTAAATGTGAAATACGATAGGCTTATGAATACTAAAATTGCAAAAGAAATTTATTTTTTCTACAGATTTGAGGCGTCCTTTCTTTATGTAGAGTTCCTGCACGGCCATACTTGTCACAATTTTTCTCAAATGTTTTTAATTTGACATTAATAAATTGTTGGTTTATTTATTTTTATTTTTTTCTCTTTCCAGCGGTATTACGATTCGTTACCCGGAAGTGACGTAACTACTGGTTGTAAGTCCGATCGTAAGACAGGAAATAAGAACGAGACTGCATTGTAGGAAGAAGAGCAGCGAAACGTGACGTAATGGCCTAGAACAGCAGCAACCATTGGCAACCAACTTGGTAAATTAGAAACATTTCTGTGAATACGAATTAAGAAATACTTGTTGATTACTAAAATTTGAAAAGAAATTTAATTATTTTTCCTACAGGCTCAATTTAATGATTTGATGTGTCACACTTGGATGGAAGGAATGCAGAAAAGTTTTCAATTGAATTTTAATAGTTGGGGTTGGGGCATGAAAAGTTTTCAAGCGCGCGTCACGATTTTTTCTTTTTGCAGGTCGATTTATATCTGCAATGTTTTTCAGAAGAAGTATGTTTCATACTGGCTTAATGTTATACCATGAGTATGTAAAAAGAAACACGATTAGGACATGTAATGTTATTTGCATGGCATTACACCGTGGATGTTTTGCCATTAATAAGTTGTTTGTTCGTTTGTTATTTTTCTTTTTTTCAGGGAAATTAATTGCTGCCGTTTGGAGACTGATTTGTGTATGTAATGTCTGCAAAAGTTAGAAGAATAAAGGTTTTGCAAGTCTTTGATCGAATTCGTGTCTCCAAGTGACGACCTGGAAACACGAACTCGATACGCAATATGCAAAAGAGCACATAAACCCAATGGTCGACCGCTTGCTGCCTCATTCCATGGATTTTGGCTTTTGTGCAACACGTCGCGTGAAGTTGCAGATTTCTAAAAGTAATTTGTTTAAATTGATAATGTTTATTTTTTCTTGTTTCTTTCGACAACAATGGATGGGATCCGCAAATTGCAAGCAATGATGTTTTTCACAGTTTGGCATTGAGTCTGGGAGGAAGTTGATCCTAAGATAAAAGGTGCTTCCGGGGAAGTTGGTCCTAAGATAAAAGGCGCTTCCAAAGAAGTTGGTAGTTGGTCCTACAGTAAAAGGCGCTACCGCTGCGCGTAAATTGATATGTGATAGGCAAGACCAAGGCGCTATACTTCGCTATATGCAGCCGAGCATTGTTAGCCACCACTCACTATCGTCTTTTATGCACGGTCAAGTGATTTTCACGGGTATCAGCAATAGAACTCAAACGAGGGACATGCTGTGAATTACCCAAATGGAAGAGTAATGTTGAAAAGGTGATTACACTTGGCTTCACACAGTGGCGCAAAAAGAACTCAGCTCGAGTAATGCTAATTTGTGTTAAACTAGCTTGCGTTTGCTGATGAAAAAGGATTTTACCACTACGCAGATTTCTACAGGTAATTTATTTAAATTAATGTTTTATTTATTGTTGGTTATTAATTTTATTTTTTGTTTCTTTTGACAGCAATGGATGGGACCCACAAATTGCAAGTAATGATGTTTTTCACAGTTTGGCATTGAGTCTGAGAGGAAGTTGATCCTAAGATAAAAGGTGCTTCCGGGGAAGTTGATCCTAAGATAAAAGGTGCTTCCGGGGAAGTTGGTCCTAAGATAAAAGGCGCTTCCAAAGAAGTTGGTAGTTGGTCCTACAGTAAAAGGCGCTACCGCTTCTGCCAAACTAACACGTGTGGCGTGCACGGTCAAGTGATTTTCACGGGTAGCAGCAATAGAACTCAAACGAGGAACATGCTGTGAATTACCCAAATGGAAGAGTAATGTTGAAAAGGTGATTACACTTGGCTTCGAACAGTGGCGTAAAAAGCAATGGATGGATCCCGCAAATTGCAAGTAATGATGTTTTTCACAGTTTGGCATTGAGTCTGGGAGGAAGTTGATCCTAAGATAAAAGGTGCTTCCGGGGAAGTTGGTCCTAAGATAAAAGGCGCTTCCAAAGAAGTTGGTAGTTGGTCCTACAGTAAAAGGCGCTATCGCTGCGCGTAAATTGATATGTGATAGGCAAGACCAAGGCGCTATACCTCGCTATATGCAGCCGAGCATTGTTAGCCACCACTCACTATCGTCTTTTATGCGCAGTCAAGTGATTTTCACGGGTATCAGCAATAGAACTCAAACGAGGGACATGCTGTGAATTACCCAAATGGAAGAATAATGTTGAAAAGGTGATTACACTTGGCTTCACACGTTGGCGCAAAAAGAACTCAGCTCGAGTAATGCTAATTTGTGTTAAACTAGCTTGCGTTTGTGCTTGAGCTGGTGATCAATAGACTGGGAGGACGGTCCTGCCTAGAAGGACCTTCCGTAGACCGGGTAAAAGTGACCACACACTTACAGGCATATTTGACTAAGTCAAGTAGTCCCAGGGGGGGGACACGTCCCAGGGGAGGGACACGCCAACCGGGAAATGATTTTCAATGAATTTTAATGATTTTCACGAATTGGCATTTGACCAACACGAACTGGCAACTCGTGAGGAATTGGCATTTGACCAATGGGCAAAGTGGTTCAAAAAAAGGTGATTATCTTTGGTTTCGGAACCCGTCTTGGTCATTACGCTCATTAAGGAAAAAGGAACAAATAATGATGTTTTTTACATTTTGGCATTGAGTCTGGGAGGAAGTTGGTCCTAAGATGAAAGGCGCTTCCAGGGAAGTTGGTCCTAAAGTAAAAGGCGCTTCCGCGGCCACGGTCAAGTGATTTTCACGGGTAGCAGCAATAGAACTCAAACGAGGGACATGCTAAGAATTACCCAAATGGAAGAGTAATGTTGAAAAGGTGATTACACTTGGCTTCACACAGTGGCGCAAAAAGAACTCAGCTCGAGTAATGCTAATTTGTGTTAAACTAGCTTGCGTTTGCTGGTGAAAAAGGATTTTACCACTACGCAGATTTCTACAGGTAATTTATTTAAATTAATGTTTTATTTATTGTTGGTTATTAATTTTATTTTTTTGTTTCTTTTGACAGCAATGGATGGATCCCACAAATTGCAAGTAATGATGTTTTTCACAGTTTGGCATTGAGTCTGGGAGGAAGTTGATCCTAAGATAAAAGGTGCTTCCGGGGAAGTTGGTCCTAAGATAAAAGGCGCTTCCAAAGAAGTTGGTAGTTGGTCCTACAGTAAAAGGCGCTACCGCTGCGCGTAAATTGATATGTGATAGGCAAGACCAAGGCGCTATACTTCGCTATATGCAGCCGAGCATTGTTAGCCACCACTCACTATCGTCTTTTATGCGCGGTCAAGTGATTTTCACGGGTATCAGCAATAGAACTCAAACGAGGGACATGCTGTGAATTACCCAAATGGAAGAGTAATGTTGAAAAGGTGATTACACTTGGCTTCACGCAGTGGCGCAAAAAGAACTCAGCTCGAGTAATGCTAATTTGTGTTAAACTAGCTTGCGTTTGCTGATGAAAAAGGATTTTACCACTACGCAGATTTCTACAGGTAATTTATTTAAATTAATGTTTTATTTATTGTTGGTTATTAATTTTATTTTTTGTTTCTTTTGACAGCAATGGATGGGACCCACAAATTGCAAGTAATGATGTTTTTCACAGTTTGGCATTGAGTCTGAGAGGAAGTTGATCCTAAGATAAAAGGTGCTTCCGGGGAAGTTGATCCTAAGATAAAAGGTGCTTCCGGGGAAGTTGGTCCTAAGATAAAAGGCGCTTCCAAAGAAGTTGGTAGTTGGTCCTACAGTAAAAGGCGCTACCGCTTCTGCCAAACTAACACGTGTGGCGTGCACGGTCAAGTGATTTTCACGGGTAGCAGCAATAGAACTCAAACGAGGAACATGCTGTGAATTACCCAAATGGAAGAGTAATGTTGAAAAGGTGATTACACTTGGCTTCGAACAGTGGCGTAAAAAGCAATGGATGGATCCCGCAAATTGCAAGTAATGATGTTTTTCACAGTTTGGCATTGAGTCTGGGAGGAAGTTGATCCTAAGATAAAAGGTGCTTCCGGGGAAGTTGGTCCTAAGATAAAAGGCGCTTCCAAAGAAGTTGGTAGTTGGTCCTACAGTAAAAGGCGCTATCGCTGCGTGTAAATTGATATGTGATAGGCAAGACCAAGGCGCTATACCTCGCTATATGCAGCCGAGCATTGTTAGCCACCACTCACTATCGTCTTTTATGCGCGGTCAAGTGATTTTCACGGGTATCAGCAATAGAACTCAAACGAGGGACATGCTGTGAATTACCCAAATGGAAGAATAATGTTGAAAAGGTGATTACACTTGGCTTCACACGTTGGCGCAAAAAGAACTCAGCTCGAGTAATGCTAATTTGTGTTAAACTAGCTTGCGTTTGTGCTTGAGCTGGTGATCAATAGACTGGGAGGACGGTCCTGCCTAGAAGGACCTTCCGTAGACCGGGTAAAAGTGACCACACACTTACAGGCATATTTGACTAAGTCAAGTAGTCCCAGGGGGGGGACACGTCCCAGGGGAGGGACACGCCAACCGGGAAATGATTTTCAATGAATTTTAATGATTTTCACGAATTGGCATTTGACCAACACGAACTGGCAACTCGTGAGGAATTGGCATTTGACCAATGGGCAAAGTGGTTCAAAAAAAGGTGATTATCTTTGGTTTCGGAACCCGTCTTGGTCATTACGCTCATTAAGGAAAAAGGAACAAATAATGATGTTTTTTACATTTTGGCATTGAGTCTGGGAGGAAGTTGGTCCTAAGATGAAAGGCGCTTCCAGGGAAGTTGGTCCTAAAGTAAAAGGCGCTTCCGCGGCCACGGTCAAGTGATTTTCACGGGTAGCAGCAATAGAACTCAAACGAGGGACATGCTAAGAATTACCCAAATGGAAGAGTAATGTTGAAAAGGTGATTACACTTGGCTTCACACAGTGGCGCAAAAAGAACTCAGCTCGAGTAATGCTAATTTGTGTTAAACTAGCTTGCGTTTGCTGATGAAAAAGGATTTTACCACTACGCAGATTTCTACAGGTAATTTATTTAAATTAATGTTTTATTTATTGTTGGTTATTAATTTTATTTTTTTGTTTCTTTTGACAGCAATGGATGGATCCCACAAATTGCAAGTAATGATGTTTTTCACAGTTTGGCATTGAGTCTGGGAGGAAGTTGATCCTAAGATAAAAGGTGCTTCCGGGGAAGTTGATCCTAAGATAAAAGGTGCTTCCAGGGAAGTTGGTCCTAAGATAAAAGGCGCTTCCAAAGAAGTTGGTAGTTGGTCCTACAGTAAAAGGCGCTACCGCTGCGCGTAAATTGATATGTGATAGGCAAGACCAAGGCGCTATACCTCGCTATATGCAGCCGAGCATTGTTAGCCACCACTCACTATCGTCTTTTATGCGCGGTCAAGTGATTTTCACGGGTATCAGCAGTAGAACTCAAACGAGGGACATGCTGTGAATTACCCAAATGGAAGAGTAATGTTGAAAAGGTGATTACACTTGGCTTCACACAGTGGCGCAAAAAGAACTCAGCTCGAGTAATGCTAATTTGTGTTAAACTAGCTTGCGTTTGTGTTTGAGCTGGTGGTCGATTCGGATTTCTACAGATAATTTATTTAAATTAATGTTTTATTGTTGATTATTAATTTTATTTTGTTCTTGTGGAATTTAGGGTCGTCAATGAAGCCGTCAATGAAGCCGTCAATGAAGCATTGGATGTCGTCATCAATGAAGCAGTGGATGTCGTCATCAATGAAGCATTTGCTGTTTTTTATTTTATTTGTTTTATTTTACTTGTTTTGAGATTGTGTAATTTTTGTTTTAAAATTCTAGAGAAAATTGTACCACAGTTTGCAAAAAGAGGTGTAAAACAAAAGAATGATAAGAAGAAAAATAAGAAATAGAACAAGAAAAATGAAAAACAAAATAAAAGCAACAAAAAAGAGTAACAAAATAAAAGCAACAAAAAAGAGTAACAAAATATAAGCAACAAAAAAGAGTAACAAAATAAAAGCAACAAAAAAGAATAACAAAATTAAAGCAACAAAAAAGAATAACATTAAAATAAAATAGAAGGTGGAGTTCTGCAATGTGTGATTTTAAATTAATGCTAAATTTGGCCAAACCATAGACAAAAATGGATATTGTTGACGGTTAATTAAATGTTTTTGAATAAATTGCTGTCATAGAAGTGAAATAAATTTATTTGAATCGTGGTCATTGAATCACGAACATGACGTTCGTGGTTGAATATGTTCACAAAACAGAAGGAAAAGTGCGGGGAAGAAGCAAAGAATATTTTAAAAGGAAGATGGAAATGCTTAAAGAGCTAAATAAAATATAAACATAACGAGTTTATTCTGATTTTGCTTTTATTAATTATGAACAAAAAATATTTCAATGATAATTGAAGAATACACAAACAATTTGTACAAATATTTCGCAACGCACAAGCTGGCGAAACCAAAAATCAAGAGAATAGAGCAAAAATTTAATTTACAAAAAAATTAAATACAGTTAAAATAAAATCTCAAATGAGTTGCTCCAAATGTTCAAACATCGTTCAAAAAATTGTCCTTAATCTCCCTGCGAGTAAAAACGAAGACATTGTTTTCGTAAATCGTCAGTGTTTGATGATAAGCAATTTTTGGGCGGTATTCAATGCGGTATTATTTCGTTCAGTCGTCTCCAGATGGCAGGAGCGACCAGAGACTGTTTGCGATAGGAAAACAGTGGCGCCATCTATGATTTCAGATTGCTATTAATTAGGAGTTAAAATGCCTCTGACTTGTGAGTGGTGATTATGCTTTGGAAAGTACCTGATTTATCGCCCATGGAAGCAATGCAATACGGTATAGTCCTTGCTTGTATTTTACACACAGCTCGGTTTCAACAGGTCTGGCACACCTGCTATAAATTGAATATGTTTTTCGGATTTATTGTTCAGATTGAAGCTACTTTTGATCATGAGCGATAAATTCGTATACGTTTATTCGATTTACACAGTTAAGTTTCAACAAGTTAGTGCAGTTTCGTCAGTTTGTGTTTATGTCTGGGTGATAAATTCGGATACGTTTTCACATCGACAGAGCAGTTTCAGCTTGAATTTCAGTGAGAATTTCAGCTAGATATTCTGTGCAATTTCAGCTTGTATTTCTGCGTGAGCGATAAATTCGGATGAATTTTTGAGGTATTTCGTCCAGTTTCAGCTTGTATTTGTGCGTGGGCGATAAATTCAGATGGCTTTTTTAGACATTCAGTGCAATTGCAGCTTTTATTTCTGCGTGGGCGATAAATTCGGATGACTTCTTTAGGTATTTAGAGTAGTTTAAGCTTGTATTTGTGCGTGGGCGATAAATTCGGATGACTTTTTTGGGTATTCAGTGCAATTTCAGCTTGTATTTGTGAGTTACCTTAGGTTAGGTTAGGGTTAGGTTAGTGCCAGGTTAGTGTTAGGTTAGTGTTAGGTTAGTGTTAGGTTAGTGTTAGGTTAAGGTTAGGTTAGGGTTAGGTTTGAGTTTTTGAGGTATTCCGTCCAGTTTTAGCTTGGATTTGTGCGTGGGCGAAAATTCGGATGACTTTTTTGGGTATTCAGAGTAGTTTCAGCTTGTATTTGTGCGTGGGTGATAAATTTGGATGACTTTTTTAGATATTCAGTTCAAATTTCAGCTTGTATTTGTGCTGGGCGATAAATTCGGATGACTTTTTTGGGTATTCAGTGCAATTTCAGCTTGTATTTGTGAGTTACCTTATGTTAGGTTAGGGTTAGGTTAGTGTTAGGTTAGGTTAGGTTAGTGTAATGTCTGTAAATGCCCATAAATACACAAGAGCACCTGGGACAGCAATGTTTATTCATTCGTAACTAACATCGGAATGTCCTCTCGGACTCAGCCTACATTCAAAGTAATCTCGAACCCTTTCTGCCGCCCTCTAGTGGCCGCACATTATATTACAATATTACACCCCTCCCCTTCTCCAAAACAACAACAACAATTCAACAAAACACATACAATAAAAAATCAAAAATAAAACAAATCCGGTAGTTCCTGAATTACGTCTGCCAATCCCCGTATCGATCTGGCGGGCCTGTCTTCCGTCCAGACTTCCTCACCATCGGCACCACTGGCTCTTGCACCTCCTCTCGTACTCGAACCTCAGGTCTCTGGGCCTCTCTCTGCAGGTCCTCATTCAATCCCTGCGCCTCATCCTGCCTCCGAATCTCGGGTCCGCGAACCTCCTCTCGCTCATCCAACACTCGATCTTCATCTGGTCGCGCAAACTCACCCTCCAATTCCAACTCCTCCTCCTCACCACGACCTCGACCCATCACCACACGATCTCCACCCACCGCACCATGAACCTTCTCACTCTCCTCCGCCCAAATCCGCTTGAAACAGGACGCATTTCGCACTAACACTTGACGCCCTCTCACCGCTGTGACCTGAGTCCCTGCTACACCGGAAACCACCAACGGCACGGGGTCGAATAGCGCAGAAAATTTGTTCACCTTCGGTTGTCTTACCAAAACTCGATCCCCAATTTTCAGGTCATGGTCTCTCACATTTCGATGTTCATCCGCATATCGTTTCATTTTAGCCTTTTCCAACAAGTCCCTCTCTCGCACTTGCAGCTCCTCTGCTTCTCTCCAAATGGCTGGCAAACGTGTTCTCACCACTCTCCCGTGCAAAAGTTCCGCCGGCGATTTCCCAGTCGTACTGTGTGGAGTGGCTCGGTAGTTCAAAAGAAATTCGCTCAACTCGCGCTTCCACGGCCTTCCCTCCACCTTCGCCGCCCTCACCGTCTTGTTTATTGTCCGCATAAATCGCTCAACTTCCCCGTTGGCTTCTGGCCATAGGGGGGTGACTCTGCGATGCTGCACTCCAAAATCGGCCAAAAAATGTGTAAATTCCCGCGACGTGAAAGGGGGGCCATTATCTGACTTAATCAAGCACGGCAACCCCTGCTCCAGGAAGCGTCGCTCCAAAATTGGGCACACCACTGACGCCGCCGTCGAAGCCACAGTTTCCACAAACGGAAATCTCGAAAACTCGTCGATCAAAACGAACAGCAACGCCCCATCAGGAAAAGGGCCCGCGAAATCAACCGCCAGCTGTTGCCACGGTCCCGCTGGCAACACCGTCATCAACAGCGGATCCCTCCGCGCCTGCGGAACCGTAGCTTGGCACGCCAAACACCTCGAAATCTTCTCCTCCACTCGCTTATCCATACCAGGGAACCAAATCTTTTGCCTAAGCAACGACTTGGTCTTCACCACTCCCTGGTGTCCCCTATGAGCCAGTTCCACCACTCTTGCTTGTAATTTTCCGGGAATCACAATCCGGTCCGACCGCAAAATTATCCCACTCTTTGAAATGGACAACTCTTCTTTTAACGTCGCATAAGGGCGGAGCTGATCATCATCCCAGCGCTTTCGCGCCTCCTCGCCAATGCTCTCCAAAGCCGCACGCACCTTCTTCAATATCTCGTCCGACTCAGTTTCGCGCAAAACTTCCTCCACCGTCATTGTCGCCGGAATCCGAGTCTGGACGACAAAATCCACATGCTCTTCCAGCATCTCGACTACTGCTACTTCAATCTCACCTGCCCCTGGTGACGGATGCCGTGACAGGTAGTCACTTGGATTCGTGCTACCCTTCGTATGACGTACTTCAAAATTATAGTGTTGTACGCGCACGCACAAGCGCTCCAGCCGCACAGACGGTCGCGCCCTCCGGTTCTTCAGAATGCTAACTAATGGTTGGTGGTCTGTGAACAGCACAAAAAAATTGTCAAATAAATACAAATAAAAAAACTCCATAGCCCAGACCACAGCCAGCATTTCTCGCTCAATTTGCGAGTAACGGGCTTCAACATCCGACAGCGATCGACTCGCATACGCGATCACTCGTACCACCTCCCTCTCCTTTTCTTGAGCCAAAATCGCTCCCAAACCTATCGGGCTGGCGTCTACCGTCAAGTGTAACCGTGCACTCGGGCTATAATATGCCATGACCTTTCCATCACTTAATTCCGTCATAATACCGTCCCACGCCTTCTGATGCCACTCGGTCCACTCAAACTCCTTATTTGACTTCTTCGTCAATTCTCTCAACGGTTTCGTCCAATCTGCCAACCTCGGGATGAAACGACCGCAATACACGACCATTCCCAGAAGACTCTTAACGTCCGAAACACTGGAAGGTGTCTTCATCGCCCTGATCGCATCAATTCTCCTTGGATCGGCCGAAATACCTCGAGCTGAAAAGACATGTCCAAAAAACACTAATTCAGACTTCCTAAATTCGCACTTTTGCGCGTTCAATGTCAAGCCCTCTCCCATCAATCGATCCAACACTGCATATACCGCCACATCATGGTCCGCTGTTCTCTTACCGACCACGAAAATGTCATCCATGATGTTCAACACCTGCGCCAACCCCTCCAAAATTTGACGCACCAAATCCTGAAAAATCTCAGGCGCACAATTTAGCCCAAAAAACAAACGCAAAAATCGATAAAGTCCAACGTGTGTCGCAAAAGTGGTCAAAATCCTCGAGACAACGTCCAACTCGAACTGGTGGAACCCGTGCGCCATATCGACCTTCGTGAAGACCGTCGCATCTTCCGCCAGTATGGTCAAATCTTCTAACCTCGGCGACGTATGTCGCACTCTCTGGATCGCAAAGTTCAACTCGCGCGCATCAATACATATTCGGATGGCGTCAGGGTCAGGGTCCTTAGGTTTTCGGACGCAATGAATGGGCGACACCCACGGCGTCGGACCCATCTCCTCAGTAACTTTTTCGATAATCCCTTCCGAAACCATACGATCTAACTCCCGCTCTACTCGACCTCTCAAACTAAACGGTATCGGGCGGTAACGCTGCGCCACTGGTGGCACGCTTTCGTCCACATGTAAATGAACCACGTGATTTTTTGATTTACCTACTCCACGAAACAGTTCGGGATACTTAGCCACAATTTCCTCCTTCATGCCTCCCTCTTCTACAGTCCGCACCATCTTGACTAATCCCAGCTCCTCCGCCGTATCACAGCTCAACAAAGAGTCACCGTCCACGTCCGCAACGTACACTTCCGTCATCGTCCTCAGCCCACTATACTCTAAAAATGTTGTCATCACGCCTAATAAAGGTAAAGGATTAGTCTGTCCATATGGCATTAATCTTGCCGAACTCATTCTCAATTTTGGCAACGGCACAATTGATTTAAACACTTCCCGACTCAACAAATTCACGTGAGCCCCAGAATCGACACCGAACATCACCTTCATCCTACAGCGGCCCATCAACAACTCCATACGTGGCATCTTCCGCTTAGTCCCGATTGATCCAACCGTGATGCCAAAAATGGGGTTTCCTTCCTCGTCCAGTTCCACATCCCACTCCACTGCTCCAACCGGCTTGTCCACTGCTCCGACCGCCTTCCGCTCGCTACTGGCTGACTTTACTCGGCAAAACCTAATAAAATGACCCAACTTCCCGCACCCATGACACTTAATTGTTTTAGCTGGACATGGCATTCCCTCGCGATGCGGCCAAGCGCGCCCGCAATTGAAACACAGCTTCGGGGCCGCTCCCTCCTTTCTAAACGCACTCTGTACTCGATCTCCCCTCCTCGGAGTGGCTCCTCTCACCGCATTCACGTCCAACGACCGCTCAAATCCTCCGGATTCCTCCATTCGTTTGGCCTGCCACTCAGAGCTCTCATAGCTTCTCGCCGCATCCAGTAACTCTTTTAATTTCCAGTTCGTCGCACGCAATGCTTGGCGCCGCAATTTCGACATCGACGTCGCGAAAATTATTTGGGCTTTCAGCTCCTTATCTAGGTCCGTGAACCCACATCCCACAGCAAGTCCACGCAATCGCGCACAAAATTGATCCACCGTCTCGGACGCCTCCTGTTTGCTGGCGCGAAACGAATACATACAAAAATCCTCATTTTTCTGCGGCGCGAAATACGCTGTCAAAATGTCCTTTGTTGTACTATAGGACGTGCCTTTTGTCGGCATCGCCTCATAAACACCGTACACATCCTCACCTACATAGTGAAGAAGCATCGCCATTTTCTGTCCATCATCGGAAATCCCGGCCGCCGACAGAAAAATCTCCAATCGGCCCAACCAACGGGTCCAACGTTGACTTTGGGTCGCCATCTCACCGTGCATATCAAATGGCTGAACTCCCGTCGCCTGCATCCATCCTGCCGACACCGGCTTCACCGTACTCGCACCTGCTAATGACACGTCGATTTTCTCGGGCGACGCCATCTTGGCTCCACTGACTCACTCGCTAACAACGATCCCGGGCTCAAAACAATTGTTTGTACACTGTCCACACACTAAATACAATCCACTCACGTCCACGATTCACTCGTCGCCAATGTAATGTCTGTAAATGCCCATAAATACACAAGAGCACCTGGGACAGCAATGTTTATTCATTCGTAACTAACATCGGAATGTCCTCTCGGACTCAGCCTACATTCAAAGTAATCTCGAACCCTTTCTGCCGCCCTCTAGTGGCCGCACATTATATTACAATATTACAGTTAGTGTTAGGTTAAGGTTAGGTTAGGGTTAGGTTTGAGTTTTTGAGGTATTCCGTTTATTAGTTTTGCTGTTTTGTTTCGGGGTTACTTTAGAATATGGCCCGCTTCGGAATGGGCCCAAAATTTGGTTACATACCGAATAAAGCCTACTGAGTCCGAAAATGACACCCAAAAGTGTCGGAAATGAGGATAGGTTAGGTTAAGGATAGGTTAGGTTAAGGATAGGTTAGATTAAAGATAGGTTAGGTTAAGGATAGGATAGGTTAAGGATAGGTTAGGTTAAGGATAGGTTAGGTTAAGGATAGGTTAGGTTAAGGATAGGTTAGGTTAAGGATAGGTTAGGTTAAGGATAGGTTAGGTTAGATTAAGGATAGGTTAGGTTAGGTTTAGCACAATAGACAATAAATTCGTTTGTGTTTTGTGATTTTGTAGTGTAGTTTTGTACGGTGGGCGATTAATTCGGATGCTTTTTTGGATTTATTGTACGGATTGAAGCCAGTTTTCATCGTGTGCTATAAAATCGGATGCATTTTTTGGTTTTGTTGTGTTAGTTTCAGCAAGTTTTGCACTGTGGGCGATAAATTTGTATGTGTTTTGTGGATTTGCAGTGAAGTTTTGTATGATAGGGAATAAATTCGGATGTGTTTTGTGGATTTGCAGTGTAAGTTCCAACAAGTTTAGCACGGTAGGCGATACATTCGAATGGGTCCATTGGTTGTACTGTTGAGTTTCAACAAGTTTTGCACGGTGGGCGATAAATCGAACACGGTTTTTTGGATTCACTGTTCGGTTTTGTGCGTGGCAAATAAGTTTTGATACGTTTTTTAGATTTTTATTTCAGATTAAATAGGTTTTTTCGTGGGCAATAAATTCGGATACGTTTATTATATTCACATTTCAGTTTCAACCGGTTTTGCACGAAGGCAATAAATTCGGATACCTTTTTGGGATCTACTGTAGAGATTCAACAGATTTCTTTAGCAGTAGAGTGTGTACGTTTCAGAGAACAGATTTCTTTAGCAGTAGAGTGTGTACGTTTCAGCAGGGCCGTTTCGACCTATGAGGCAAAGAGGCGGCCGCCTCAGGCGGCACACTGACAGGGGCGGCAATTTTGGCAAAAAAAAAAAAAAAATTTTTTTTTTTTTTTTTTTTTAAAAATATTTTTGGACGTATTCAGAAATAAGTTTTTTTTTTTTTTTTTTTGGAGGGGGGGGGGGGCGGCATTTTTAATGCTCGCCTCACCACAGATATTTACTAGGAACGGCCCTGCGTTTCAGAGTGCAACCAAATATAACCGCTACAAATTGCAGCCGTTGTGATAATTGTAGTACCTGTATCAGTAGAAACAGGGTATTGCTCCAGTAAATATTGTAAATCCAATCGGATGACTCTAGTACTTGTTCAAATATATTTTATTAGGTGAATCGATTGCAATGTCTGCCGAAATCGAGAATTTATCGAACCGAACGGCCGTCCCACGAGCGGATTTACGAGTAAATCAAACAAAGACGTTTTTTAAAATTCAAATTATTCAAATAAATTTATTGTAATGTTCCAATTTTATGGTACATTTCGAATAATCTGTCCATTGGGAAACGAAAAGCTATACGAGAAGCTCGGCAAACGTAACCGATAAATTATATACGTTATTATCAACAATTCAAATTTAACGTTTCGCACGTAATCGATAAGTCTAGGTATGGTTTACATTATTTTATTTTATTAACAGTTCAGTTCAACATTCCGTATGTGAACGAGATTAATTACACAATGTTAAAACCAATGTTGCAGCTCCTTCACAAAGTGATGCTCGTGACGTTACACTTGTCCACTCATGACCAGTTTAAATTCATAATCCAAATACAAAATGAAACACTCAATTCACCACAATTTTCGTCAAACATTTTTTCAATCCACGTTCAACTTACCACTCAAACAAATCCGCCTCAAAGTGACACGAGAAAAACACTGACAAATAAAAATAAATCAATTAAAATACCGAATTACGTCAAGTGGTTCCACCGATGTCCAGCGAGTGCCGGATGATGCCCAATGATGACCAGGATCCATTCCCAAACTCCCTTATTGCCCTCGCTCCCCTGGGCACTCCAAATCGCGGTTAAATGCAAGAACAAAGATAATCATTTCCTCCCTGATCAGCAAATTGCTGACCACCATAGCTAATGATATCAGAGGTCCTCGGAGACTCGATCAAGCGCCTGGTAAGCCCGGTTGGACAAACGAATGCGGATGGTGCCTTCTGGTCAGGACCTTCCTCCCAGGCTAAGACAAGATGCCAATACGGGAGGAAAGATTAAAATTTCTTCTTACATTTGTGGGAATGTACTCCAGTTGCTGAACTGGAGATCTCACACGGAATAATGCAAGAAACGCAAAGATAATCTCGCTTCCTCGCTCGTTGGTAAAAGGACAAAGCGTAGGGATGGTTCCTCCTGGGCTAAACTGAGTGTCAAAGAATGAAGAAGCTAAAACTTTGTTTTGCCTGCATTTTCCGTGTCTAACTCAATAGTTATGCCAAGTGAAGAATGTCGTTGCCCGTGGATTTGAATTGAATGCTGTCGGGAACACACAGGGAAATAAAATTAGCAACTTTGCATTTCATTTTCACTAAAAATGATTGAAACGTTTGAGAAAAATTGTGGGTGATTGAATTGTAATGAAATAAAATGTTAAGAAATGATAATTCGTGAGTTTGGTCGAGTTTTGGTTCGTGCGATAACGCTGACGACTCTTGGAATATACAACATGGCGATGCGGGTGAAACAACTTGCAGCGTGCATTCTCTAAAAAAAATAATGCGGGAATTTTTTAATTTATTCGGCCCTAAATTGTTAATTTTGATAAATGTACTCACCAAAATGCATTTTTGAGATGCGAAAACCTCAGTTTCTATATCCAATTGCGGTGGATGGCAGCAGATTGATTTTTAAAAATATCCGCCAATGCAGGAGATTGCCGGTCATGACGTGTACGTTCTTCTACCCACAATCCAATAGTCTTTTGCTGGGCTTTCCGAAAACCCGATACATACTCACAGCTAGATTAACTTTCGCCAGCATGTGACAATTATTTTTTTCTCAGCTTAATTTGTAATTTTAATTCTGTTTTTTTTTTTTCATTAAATTTGGAAGTAACTCAGAAAAAAAAATTAAAGGAAATGTAAAAAATATTTCTAAATCACAATTTGTACCAAAATCACAAAAAATTGATCAAAATAACAACAATTTCAAACAAAATCACGAAAATTATATTTATTACGGCAGGAAAATAAAAACAATAAAAACAGATCCAAAGTGTTTTGTATAAATTATTTGTTTGTTCCGTATGAGAAGTGATAAAAACTAAGATAATAAAACCAGACTTTGGCCTTATTCCATTAGAACCGCCATTTTTGCACATGAACACTCCATAGTCGTAGCGATTTCGTGATTACGACCAAATTTCCTTATCCTCATCCCTATAAACTACAGAAATTGATTTATAGGTACAAAATGACCCTAAATTGATTTTTATTAAATCTTATTTCTGCTCTATAACTCTAGTTCTGCATAGGGGAGACATAGGCAGGACCAATCACGTCTCATCTCACAGTTGGCCAATCACATCGCTCCCTGCATCTTGGGCAACAGTTGGCGCCAAATTCGATTTTTGGACTGTTTGATCCGATGTGTGGTGACATAGTGCTTTATCCAAGGCTTTATCACATTTTAGAGATTTATGAAAGGATTTGAATGTCAAGAAAATTTCTTTTCTCACGAAAAAGCATGAATTTCTCACTAATAAAATTTATTTACACCTAAAAAATTTGTATTTACACCAAAATAATTTGTTTCCTTCTGAAATAATTTGTGTTTTTCTAAAGTAATGTGTTTTTTTCCGAAATAATTTGTGTTTTTCCGAAATAATTTGTGTTATTCCGAAATAATTTGTGTTATTCCGAAATAATTTGTGTTATTCCGAAATAATTTGTGTTATTCCAAAATAATTTGTGTTATTCCGAAATAATTTGGGTTTTTCCGAAATAATTTGTTTTTCCGAAATAATTTGTGTTTTTTCGAAATAATGTTTTTTTTTCGAAATAATTAGATTTTTCTGAAATAATTGTTTTTTTTCCAAAACAATTTTTTTTCTGAAATAATGTTTTTTCCCACAATTTTTATTTACACATTCCGTATTGGTATTCTTTCTCATTGTGCACCCACAGCGCTTTATTGGAGACCAGAGGTCTAAGAAAAGCCCACACATTAGCTGCAAAAATTTACATCTGTAGCAAGTAATTTAATTATTTTTCCTATCGACAAATCAAACTTTAGAAAAAAATTGATTTTTGAGTCAAAATTTACAAAAATCACAAAAATCAATTTTTTGACTCACAAATCACAATAATTAATTTTTTGACTCAAAAGTCGATTATTTGACTAAAAAATCTATTATTTGTTTAAAAAATCGATTATTTAACTAAAAAATCGATTATTTGTTTAAAAAATCGATTATTTCATTAAAAAATCGATTATTTCACTAAAAAATCGATTATTTGATTAAAAAATCGATTATTTGACTAAAAAAATCGATTTTTTCAAAGTTTGATTTTGGGAAAAGAAAAATAATTAATTAATTAATTTTTGCAGCTAATGTGCAGGCGTTTCTCAGACTGCTGGTCTCCAATGGAGCGCTGTGGGTGCACAATGAGAGGGAATACCAATACGGAATGTGTAAATAAAAATTGTGGGAAAAAACATTATTTCGGAAAAAAAATTGTTTTGGAAAAAAAACAATTATTTCAGAAAAATCTAATTATTTCGAAAAAAAACATTATTTCGGAAAAACACAAATTATTTCGGAAAAAAACACATTACTTCAGAAAAACACAAATTATTTCAGAAGGAAACAAATTATTTTGGTGTAAATACAAATTTTTTAGGTGTAAATAAATTTTATTAGTGAGAAATTCATGCTTTTTCGTGAGAAAAGAAATTTTCTTGACATTCAAATCCTTTCATAAATCTCTAAAATGTGATAAAGCCTTGGATAAAGCGCTATGTCACCACACATCGGATCAAACAGTCCAAAAATCGAATTTGGCGCCAAC
The DNA here is from genome assembly GCA_949358305.1 of Strigamia acuminata. NCBI lineage: Eukaryota > Metazoa > Arthropoda > Chilopoda > Geophilomorpha > Linotaeniidae > Strigamia > Strigamia acuminata. The sequence continues at coordinate 15,307,575 of OX442315.1, read as the reverse complement.
TGTTGCCCAAGATGCATGGAGCGATGTGATTGGCCAACTGTGAGATGAGCCGTGATTGGTCCTGCCTATGTCTCCCCTATGCAGAACTACTCTAAGCTGGCAATTGCAATTGTGAGTAATTTCGTGTTTCACCTAGTGGCAAAACACGAAATTACTCACAAGTTCAATTGCCAGCTTGGAATGAGGGTCCAGTATTTTAAACACGACTGTGCCAGTAACCAGTCCACTACATTACATAGTTTGAGAAACGCTGATTTTTCCTATTTTTATTTGTTGGTTTATTCAGTGTCAGTCGCGAATAACGTAAATTATGGATTTATTTTAGTCCCCAATAACATCAGCGACGGATTTACTGCCAAAAACAATGACACAAGCAAAGTTACTACAGTTGCCATTGACGTCAGTGAAGTTACAACAGTTGCCAATAAAAATGACACAAGCGAAGTTACTACAATTGCCAATGACGTCAGTGAAGTTACTACAATTGCCAATAAAAATAACACAAGCGTAGTTACTACAATTGCCAATGACGTCAGTGAAGTTACTACAATTGCCAGTAAAAATGACACAAGCGAAGTTACCACAGTTGCCAATGACGTAAGCAAAATTACTACAGTTGCTAATGATTTCAGCAAAGTTACTACATTTGCGAATGACGTAAGCGAAGTTACCCCAGTTGGCAATAATATCAATGACAAACTGAATTCAGTCTCCACTAAAATCAATTATGGACTCATTTTTGGCGTGGTTGCCGGATGTTTAGTCACAATCTTAGTTGCAGTACTGGGCGGTTATCACGGACGAAAGTTCATTCGGAAACTCCGAAGACGAATGAACCCAGATACAATGGCGGAAACCCTGCTTGACACTGTTATTTGATAAATTAAACGATTTCATATGAAAACCTCTTAATTTCAAACTCAGATATGCCAAACAGACCTCATCCCGACTCATGTAATCAAAATTTTAACTTATTAAATAATTTTTATGCAAAACCACATTCAAAATATTAACAAACTGCTTCTCGATTAGTTTTGCCCGGTGATCTTGAACCCAAGATCAGCCGAGTAAGCAATCTCCATCCGTTTTTCCTCGCTCGTATCTTATCCCTCAATCACTTGTGAGCAGTCACACATGCTTTTATTTCACTTCATAACTCGCACGTCATTAATTGTCATCAACATTCGTTTCAAATGAAGAAACAACATTCCATCATCGTTTTATTTATTTTTCTCAACTTTAATTTCGTATCTAGCTTATCGAACGGTAAGAAACAATTGCTTTTATCCGATTATCGCACTTAAATCGTTTAAATTCTTGTCTAGATGACTGCAGACTCGTTTTAATCAACGAAACAGCGAGTCAAGTTGAAGGACATGTGGAGATTTACTACGGAAGCCGCTGGTACTCGCTTTGCGGTGCACTATGGGAATATAAGGATGCTCAAGTAGCTTGCCGTGCATCTGGCTATAGAAACGGAGCCAGAAATTCCACCACTGTTCCAAATTCCACATCGGACGTGTATTATTTACGATACAGTGGATTCCATTGCGTGGGCAATGAAGAGAGGTTACAAGATTGTCCGAGCGAAATTCCGCCGATATTTATAAACGACACGCGCCAATGCGGTGGATTTGCAGTTGCAATTTGTGGTTGGTATCAATTGGTAAAAAAATATTCAAATTGACATAAAAAGCAGTTAATTCGGAGTAATTAATTAAAGGTGCAAACAACATTTCTGATGTTTTTCCAAAACCGAAGACACAAAGTATGGAAATACTAGAGTACTGTGTGCATTCAAATAGTTATTTTGGACGTTTCTGTGTTTTAATTTTTCTCTGCAATTTTGTAATTTTGTAATTTTTTAAAATCACAAATTAAATCACAAACACCCAAAATGCTCGAAACACGACGACTTTTTGAATCCAGTTACACTTTTGGATTGGTCACGTGATTTCACACCCACCAATCATTTCTGCTATCGCTGACCAAGCGATTTCGCGACTACAGTCGAAACTCTTTATAACGAATCGCGTTATAACGAATTATCGATATAACGAATTGTTTAAAATGACTTGGTTGGCCAGCCATAGAACACCATGTTAAATATTTTCGTTATAACGAATTTCGATATAACGAATTATTCGTTATAACGAACAGGTTTTCAGGTACACTGTAATACCCATAAGCTCTCGTTATAACAAATTTTCAAAACTGATCACATCTGATGCCTATATTTAGAAAACAAAGAAAAATGAAAATGGCTGCCAAATGAAAGGCAATTTCAATTCAAGACAAGCTGAACATTATTAATGCCATTGACAATGGCAAGAAGCCATCCATTGTAGCTACTGAGTTTAATTTGTCCCGTTCTACAATTTCAGCTGCAAATTTCAACAATTTTAAAGAATCGGGACAAACTTAACATGAAACTACCATGAAATACCATGTTTATGAATAAATAATGTTTTTCATGATAAAATTTAATTTTTTCACCTAATTCGTTTTAACGAACTCTCGTTATAACGAATCGATTCTTCCGGTCCCTTGCGATTCGTTATAAAGAGTTTCGACTGTATAATACAAAGTGATTTGATTGCATTTAAATTTTCCAATATTTTATTTTAAATCTGTTTTACGATTGGTTACAACTAAAAATCATGTGCAAAAATCGTGCTTAATGCAAAATCTCAAAATTGAATATTTTAATGAAAGCCTTCAAGTGTACATCAAGCTTTGATTATTTCATATCTTTTTGGTGTCCATTCTGTCTACACACTAAACCGCAAATTATCAATTTTTTTCAGTTGTCAACACCATCAACTATGGACTTATCTCCGGTATCACAGCTGGATGTTTACTCACAATCTTACTTCCGATAGGCGTTTACCACGGCTACAAATTGCTTCGAAAACGACTTCGACCAGACATCATGACAGAAACCCTAATGTGACTTCCAAACAAAGCAAAACAAAATTTTAAAAAAAAACACAATTTTTAATAACAATAATTTTATATACAAAAATAAAAAATATTAATTAACAAATAATTTTTTTTTAAATAATTTTTTTTTTAAGTGGCCTCCTCCAACCCCTTATAGCCACTCCAATTCCTCACCAACAAGCATCAAATTAGCTCGACCAATTCACCATTGGATTTCAAAAACAAAAAAACTCAACCTTGCACAACCATTTACCCCCAAAACTCAAAAACTTACACACTGGTCACGTCCCCTTCCGTGGCAGAGAACAGGCGGACACCTACAAAGAACCAAGAACAAGTTTTTTGCCCACACCCCCCTCATAAAAAAACCCACAAACAGAAACACCTTCAAATAACAACAAAAAACCCACTTTACATACCATAACAACTTCCTCTTCCGACTTAAACATCCACAGACCACACCACCTACAGAAAAGACAATTTCCCCCATTTAAACGCCCAAAAAATCGAATTTTACCTCCTTAATTCCATTTTCCCTACTCAAAACCTCTAATTCGTCAAACTTCGAGCCTAATAATAGAAAAAAAAACCTTCTCTTCCCCATTTTCAATGCCCCCCTTCAAATTTTCAACGACAAATAAATAAATTTCATAAACATACCTGAATTCTTCCGTTAGTACAAACCGTTACAACAACTAGACACTAAATTCACTCTACACAACAACTTCCGTCTTCGTTTCGGAAATAATTCAACAATCCCTGTCGGTATACACAACAACAATTAACCTCCCCCTTAATTAACAAAACGATACTTAGTTATCAATATAATTCCAAACTCCAGACTGGACTCTTTTTTTATTTCTCAGAACGGCAACTCGGACCTACAATGAAGTAACTAAAAACGTTTCAAACACCACCTCACGCCCCCCCAAATACAAGATCAAATGACAAACAAATAATTAGAAAAATGGGATTAAACAAACTCTTACTCCATCCACTTCATTTATTCTCACGAATAAGACGAATACAGCTCAACCGTTAGAGTCAGGACAGGTGTAGAAAGGGTTGGCAGATTTTTTAAGTTAACTTTTTCACACACAAATGGTCAAAAACGGTCAAAAATGGTCAAGAACCTACAATTTTTCGCTTTTTTCATCTAAAAAGAAAATTAAAGCAATTAATCCACCACCCCCCCACATAAAAACATGCGTCTATCGATATATATAATATATATGTAAAATAAATGAATAAATATATATAAGAAAAAGTTGTTACAACACAGCCATTTTAGAAATTCAGGTTTCTCATTTCGCTTGCAATTTTTTGGGACCGGGTGAGTAATAGAAAAGAATGTTCCAGAATGATTTGTTCACTTTTTGCCTCCACACACTTCGTTTCTTCATTCACTACAATTGATCGTGTTACCAAAAATCAAAGATAAAAGCATACCCACTTGGTGTTTTTAGTGTTTTTTTATATGCGTTTTGCGATGAATTATTAACGGCACACCCATTAAACAAAGCGGCTTCTACTTTAAACATTCGCCATTAGCCCTAGTGCCCTGCAACAGATCCGATTGGCAACCAGAAAAAAGAATAAAAAATAAAAATAAAAATAAAGAAAAAAAAAAAAAAAAAAAGAAAAAAAAATAGGCACAGTGTATATCCATGCAACATACCCAATTCACCGTCACTACATTACCAACTCACACACGAGTGCACACTTAGAAATCAGTAGACTTCGAGTTACAGTGGTCAATTCACACGACACAAGCAGAAAATGCTGAAATGGGGAAGAAAAAATCCGACTCGACATACATTAAGCACCAACTTACGAATACGTAGCCCTCGAACAAACTCGTGCCTGAAATTGGAATTTTTTGGGGTTTTAGTGGGTTATTTAAGAGTTTTTCCCCGTTAAATGGTTGTGCAACGTTCGATTTCGAACACGTTTTTGTTCTATGGCCGCCATCTTGGCGACCACGACTCGGGTCGATGCGTCATAAACTGACAAATTTTTTTCTTTTAAATTGTGATTTCTTTAGAAAAACTATTGTTTTCTGTTGAATTAAGTTTGGAATTATGATTGGATTAAATTTGGATAGTTTTTGTAAGTTCTGATCAGTTTTTTTTTGGTACTCACGGCACACGGTGTGAAAGAGAAATGAGGACGGATCGACGCGTCGGAATGTTTTATAGTGTGGCGACACCCTCTTCCGGGATTTTCTGGAAGTTTCTTATGGTTGGAATCGATTTTTGAAGATTTGGGCCAATTTTCCGATTGTTTGAATCGATTTTATGGGATTCCCTTTACAAAAATATATCGGTATTTGGCTTTACGATACGATAATATCGATATTTGGTTTCATTCTTTATAAGGTGGTGATATCTAGTTGCAGTTTTTGAAACTACATCGTATTGTTTCTACGACGAAATAGAATTTCGTAGTTTATTCGGAAATTAAAAAGAAATATTGGGATATTATAAAAAACACTGTGATTACCTTCCATAGTCAATGCGTTTTCCTCAAAGAATTGATGAAATACGTTAAATTGGTGAGAAGGAATTAGAATTTTGATGTATGGGAGACAACGAGCAAGCGCCATTTTGTTCTCATTTTTGTCTTGGCACTACGCTTCCATTAAGGAACGAAAATAGTGTAAAATTCAATTTTTGTTCGAGCAAAAATAAGAATCTTTAAAACTCAACGCGGAATAACAAAATAAACAGTTATAGTCAAGTAAAAAAAAATATAGCTAATGGGGCCCAGCCGGGATTTGAACCCGGGACCTCTCGCACCCGAAGCGAGAATCATACCCCTAGACCACTGGGCCGCAAGATGAATTCCCCTTAAGAGTCTATATAAACTCAACATCGAAGAAACATAGAGCGCTTTAACACGCGGTTTATTGTAAAAATATCGAATTCTTTTTTTTTTAATTTATAAAAAGTTTTGCAATCATTTGCAAATTTCCACGAAGATTTTTTATTTTTGAATAAAATGTGGTTTCAAGACTTCAAGTCCCTTCGAATTCCTCTTTTATTTTCCTCGCGCTGCATTATGGAATGACACTCTAGTGGCCAAGAGTAGAACTAAAATCTCAAAATGCTTTTCCCTAGCTTTTTGACCTCTCCCTGGTCCCCTGGACCCTAAAAGAAAATAAAGACCAATGAAACACAAACTATGAAAACAGTATAAGCTTATCTACAAGTGTTTATTATGATTTTAAATAAAAAATAATAAAAAACACTAAAAATAAAAAACAACATAATATTTTTATTTATCAACTACTGTTCTACTTGGAGATTCTGCACAGATTGAATAATACAAAAATAAATAAGTATCTTTATTCCAAATTAGCATTTTTGGCATAATTTTTTATCTAAAAGAGTCTACAGTATAAACTCAAATATTTTATTTAAAATCCTCAGTCCAGTCCGCCATATTGTTGCAAGCTTGCTGTGAAATCTTCCAGTTGTGAAGAAAATGATGAATTCTGTTGCATTTGCATACCAATTCCAGATTCAGATTCCATTTCTGAATCCGACAATCGAACTGCATTAAAAGTAAATGGCCACGTCTAAAAAAAAAATAATAAAATATTTCCACATGTGTAAACAAATAATTAAAAAACAATAAAAATATGTTCCCACCAATAAAATAATCCAATATAAACAAACCAACAAGCAATGTTTGAAGTTACATATTAATTTTTGCATAAAAATAAATTTTCGGCTTAAAACCTAAATTTTTGAAACAAAAAATAAACTTTCGGTCCAAAAAATAAATTTTCGAAACAAAAAATAAATTTTCGGTCCAAAAAATGAATTTTTGGTCCACAAAATAAATTTGTGGTCCACAAAATGAATTTTCGGTCCAAAAAATGAATTTTTGGTCCACAAAATGAATTTTCGGTCCAAAAAATGAATTTTCGGTCCAAACAGATCCAAGATAAACGAATTAACAATAAATTTACGTATTTAGGTATTAATTTTTGCAAAATAAATTACCAAATTGAGAGGATGAATTGAAGATGATTCAGAGGCGTCTTCGCTCAGGATCTGCCTAAGATGCGCGATGTAAGATGCAGCCAGGCGTAACGTGTCCAATTTGGAGAGTTTTGTGTCCGCTGGTACCCAAGGAAGCGTTGTTTTCAAGCGACAGAAGGCTTTGCTTAAAACTCTCATTCGTGCACGTTCTCGAGCATTTGCTGCGTTTCTTTGCACTGGTTTTTCTCTGTTGGTGCACATTGGCGAGTTATTTCTCTTTCTTTTAACCATCTTGAAGAAATTTCGAGTTAAAAGTGATGAAAATCGAATTGAAGTTTAATTTGCGAGCGATAATTCCATTGGTTTTTCGCTTGATATTGAACGGTTCGAGATTCGCTTTTAAGTGGTGCTATTCCGAAGTGTTTTCCTCTTCTTTTTTCACTCGGCATCGTTTCTTCGGCCACCCCCACACGACCAATCACCAAACTGCGAGCAAACGAACACAAAACCACCAGCCAATCGCGTGTTTGGACTCAACAAATTGCCAGAATAGTTTTGGAAAGATAAAATCATCAGCTTGTCATCGTCACATCCGAAAGTTTAAAAAAATATAAGAAAAAATAAAGAAAAAAGTAAAGCAAAACAAAGAAACTGCGTGTTTATAACTCAATTTACTTCATTTTAACACTAAAAAACAATAATAAATACAAAAAATGAAATAAAAACACAATTGGATTTATTTTATGATTTTTTATAACATTTTATCATGTAAAAATTGAAATGTGTCGCTGTTTTGTGTTGGTTTTAGCGCGATAAACATCTTGGGATTCCTCACTACTGACATAACTTACGATAGGTTGAAAGGGCACGCGACTTGTCCACTATGTCTCGTATGTGTGAAGACAAAATACCTCGTCTCAAATGAGGAGGAACGGGGATATTGCACTGAGCGGTTAAGCCCAAACACTTAGAAATTTTCGCATCGTCAAAATCGTTTGTTAAACAGCAGATGAAGAGTTTCACCGACACTCCATGAGTTGTTTATTTTTACAATAAGAAGTAAAGAGAGAAGGAAAAAAAATTCAATGCTCAAAACAAACAAAGTTTGATAGCAACAACTGTTGGCAAGATTTACTAAGTATCCATACAATTTGGAGCTCTTTTTAGATGTAAAGTGTGTCCTGAAGCAACATTTTGCTTGGTATTTTAATTTTTACTTTACGTTCTGTATCAAAATGTCACCTTGAGCAATAGAAAAATTTAATTTTTTGTTTCAAAAATGAACATTTAAGCCCAAAAATGAACATTTAAGCCCAAAAATGAACATTTATGCCCAAAAATGAACATTTAAGCCCAAAAAATTAACATTTAAGCCCAAAAAATTGATATTTAAGCCCAAAAAATTAAAAATTAAACCCAAAAAATTTATTCTGAGATTATCCGATTTTTTGCCAAAAACATCCGATTTTTTGCCAAAAACATCCGATTTTTTGCCAAAAACATCCGATTTTTTGCCAAAAACATCCGATTTTTTGCCAAAAACATCCGATTTTTTGCCAAAAACATCCGATTTTTTGCCAAAAACATCCGATTTTTTGCCAAAAACATTTAATTTTTGCCAAAACATTTAATTTTTGACCAAAACATTTAATTTTTGACCAAAACATTTAATTTTTGACCAAAACATTTAATTTTTGACCAAAACATTTAATTTTTGACCAAAACATTTAATTTTTGACCAAAACATTTAATTTTTGACCAAAACATTTAATTTTGACCAAAACGTCCAATGTTTAGCCAAATACATTTAATTTGTGACCAAAACGTCAATTTTTGACCAAAATGTCCAATGTTTAGCCAAAAACATTTGTCTGTTGACACTTCCTTTAATTTTACAATGTCCACGTGCTGTCGTTGTCTTCGGTTTGTTGTTTTTGCTACATCAACAAACACCTCAACAAAGAAAAAGGAAATGGTCATTTTGTCGTAACAAATAAACGACATTTTCCTCATAGACATTTACACCTCCTTTTGCGATTTCTCGCATTCCCATTTACCAAATTAACACTTTGAGGCCATAACCAATTAGCCGCCACACTCTGAAACGACGTCTATTTTTATGGCAATTTGTTGTAACCAAAGTGGGAAGGAAAATCCTAATCCTAAATCAAAAGTTGGGTAGGGGGTTCGTGCTGTTATGGCCCCCTGATGAGTTTTGCAGCTGCTGGAAGTGTGGGGGGATTGCGGGTAAAAGGGGTCCAGCGATGATCCACTGAAGATCAGCTCTTGAATGATGCACGGTGGGTGTCCTGGGCGACGCTGTGCGAGCTCCAATTACCAACAAGGGGCCGGAGAAAGTGATCGTGCTTGAAAAATCAAGTACAGATCTGTTTTTAAACTGTCCCCGTTGATAATACGGCGTAATAGAGTAGTGCGAGATGGAAATTTGAACTTGTTGTTGGCCAAAACGATGACTTCCGGTTTTAGATTTTTATCGTTTTAATCATGGATTTTGGAGTTTTGGGTTCCAAATTCTAAAATTGGGCTACAAATGGGCTCTGGTGACGTTTGTTTAAGGCTTTGGGGGACCCGGAGTACTTGAGACAGGGGGCCTTTCAATCAGGAGTGGATTTTTATAGGTTTTTACAGTTCGGGACGGAGAAGGGCCCCATGGCACAGCGGGGCCCCGTGAGTTTGCGGGGCCTCTTAATACGAAAAAAAAATTTTTTGCTGAAGAAAAATTTTCAAAAAAAGGTTTTTGGGCATTTTTGTTTCTATTAGGGCCCCAAAGATGGCTGCGAAAAGGGCCCGGCAGACTAGAAATCCGTTTCTGCCATAAATATTAGGAAGAATGACACCTTCACAACATTCTTCAGCAAAAAAAAATACATTTGCCGGTGAAAAAATGCATTTTTATAGGAAATAAATTTAATTTGAGCTGAAAAAATTGCATTTTCACTCATAACAATGCATTTTTCACTCATAACAATGCATTTTTATGTGAAGAAATGCATTTTCATGTGAAGAAATGCATTTTCTATGTATAACATTTACCAGAGGGCCCCTTGGAATTAATTTATTTTGTTTTTGTTAAACGATTATAAACATTAGTTGAAACAAAAAGGCGGATTTTTTATTTTTCAGCTGTCGGCATATGCATCACTCGTTCAACCCACTCTTAACTCGAGGATTTTCAGAGATAATTTTTTAAATCTTTTCCCTTTTCCGGCCTACGTAACCGGAAACCAAGATTTGTTTAGTGTAATTCAGTAAACGGTTTCCACATGACATAAATTTTCAATTTTTTCTCTGCAAATCAACACGTAATAATTCAACAAAAAAAAAAGATCAAACCAAAATTTTATTTCAATAATACATTTTCAGCCAATGTTGTCAGATTTATTAATAATCTCGTCACTCCCACTCGTGGCAGAAAGACGCAATCGTGACAGGTGTTTCATGTTGCGCGCTGCTCGTTCGTTTATTCTTGTGACTACAAATGTCATTGCTCCAGCAAAATGCCGGAAATATTTGCAACGAAAACATAAAATCCCCCTCCCTTTCGTCTACGCCAACATAAACACAACCCACACACAAAAATATTCGATTTTTATTAAAAAAAAACTTCAATACATTATGTCATCCATGACATTCGTCGTCATGACAACGCGCCAAACTAATGACGTCACATCAACGATTAATAACCAGAGTTTTTAAATGTATTCATCACCCGAATGTTTTCTTACGAATATTTTCCAGAGCAACAGACGTGCCAGAAGTTGCTAGAAATTTTATCAGATTGTTTCTAGATTTCTTAAAATCGCACAAATTTTTTTTAGACTAGAATGAACGTAGGATGAGTGAAATTGATTAGATAGTCTGATTGTTTGAATCGAACTTCTTTTTTCCGGGGAAGCAGCGAAGGTGACTGGAGCAACAATGGCGGCTGCGAGTTCGGAGCTTTTGAGTTGAAATGTCAGCACCATAATGACCGACAACATCAGTGAGGTCGACTCGCACATCACCAAGAAATACGAGATAAAGAAACGTCTGGGAAAAGGAGTAAGTTTCGTATTAAATTGTGACACAAAAGTGCCAAAAATGTGCAAAAATTAGCCAAAAATGAGGGACAATCTGCAATTTTTTATGATTTTAGTGGAATTTGGTGAATTAAAATTGCTTTGTTTGTTTTGTAGGCGTATGGAATTGTGTGGAAAGCGATTAATCGAAAAACCGGCGAAGTTGTAGCTGTGAAAAAAATATTTGATGCTTTCAGAAACCAAACAGATGCTCAAGTGAGTTGGTTTCGATATGGCGGCAACGGCGTGAGATTTTTAAATATTTGTTAAATATTTTTGTATTTTAAGCGGACTTTTCGAGAAATTATGTTTCTCCAGGAATTTGGAAACCATCCGAATGTTATCAAACTGCTCGACGTGCTCAAAGCTGATAACGATCGCGATATATACTTAGTTTTTGAATTCATGGGTAAATTTGTAACATTTGGAATCGTGCGCTATCACCCGCATGGTGCTTATCGTGTTTGTTTTGATTTTTTTTAACCCTAAATTGCAGAAACCGATCTTCATAATGTAATAAAAAGAGGAAATATTTTGAAAGATATACACAAACGGTACATAATGTATCAACTATTTAAAGCCACGAAATATTTACATTCCGGAAACGTCTTGCATCGGGATCAAAAAGTAAAAAAAAATTCGAAAAAATTCAATTTTTATTAAAATTATTGAAAATTTTTTTTATTTATATTTTTAGCCGTCCAATATTTTATTAGACGCAGATTGCTTCGTTAAAATTGCTGATTTCGGTCTCGCTCGCTCGCTCTCACAAATTGACCGCGACGACCAAGGCGATCCAGCGCTAACTGAATATGTCGCCACAAGATGGTACCGCGCACCTGAAATCTTACTCGCCTCAAAAAAGTGAACCAAACACGAATTAATCCCTGAAAAATAAATAAATTGTGAGAACAAAACAATGCAGGTACACGAAAGGCATCGATACGTGGAGTCTGGGTTGCATTTTGGGTGAAATGATTCTTGGAAAACCGCTTTTTCCCGGCACCTCGACCTTAAATCAGATCGAAAAAATCATGAGTGCCGTGCAACCACCGAGTAAAGCAGGTTTACACATCAAAACACCCAAAAAAAAACATCTCCCGACGATTAATTAAAACGTTTTCCACACTTAAATTGACAGATATTGACAGCATATGCTCGGGATACGCTTTATCGTTAATGGAACGCGCTTCAAACAAGTAAAAATAATTAATTTCCAATTATTTCTATCATAAAATTTTTTTTTATTATCTAGAACTCGTTGCCCGCTTCGAGATTTACTTCCAAATTCGCCGGAAGATGCGTTGGATTTACTGAATAAATTGTTACATTTCAACCCGGAGCGCCGTCTGACGGCGGAACAGGCTCTCGAACACCCCTACGTTGCCCGGTGAATTAAAAAAATGAAAGATAAATTTTTATTTAATTAATTTTTGGTTCAGATTTCATAATGCCGCCGAAGAACAGGCGTTGACTTACGATGTTTTGCCGCCGTTGAGTGACAGTGTGCAATTGACGGTCGACGAGTACAGAAATAAGTTGTACGAGATGATCCACGAGCGTAAAATGCAGGAAAGGAGACGACGTTTAGAGCGGCAACATATTAGTCGTCAGGTTCAAGCGATCCAGAGACCCGCGAGTGCCACGACTGGAACGGGGGATAATGCGCGCACGTCGCATTCTTCCACGCATGCGCGACATAAGAGTGTGAGCGAGTGCACTAATAGGGTTAGGAGCGGGTCGGTTGTCGGGGTTCATTCGAAGGTTCCAGGTAGGGATTTTTTTTTTTGTTGTTTTGAAGTTTGAGGTGTTTTGGTGGTTTGAGATGGCGCTTGTTATTGTTTATTTCTTTTTGTTTGATTAGTAGGACCTCAAAGCCGGGTAATAACGCCCACACGGCTCAAGTCATACGAGCCAACAAATAATGCAGTAAGTTGGTTTTTTCCATTTTTTGCTTAAACTTTAGTTGAAAAAGTCAAATGTTAGCATAAAAAGGCGCATTTTAGCTTATAAAGTCACTTTTTAGCCTATAAAGTTACGTTTTAACCTATAAAGTCATGTTTTAGTCTATGAAGTTACATTTTAGCCTATAAAGTCACGTTTTAGCCGAAAAAGTTGAATATTAGCATAAAAAAATTTCAGCATAAAAGTTTGTATTTTAGCGCAAAAGCTCGTATTTTAGCATAAAACCTCGTATTTTAGCATAAAACCTCGTATTTTAGCATTAAAACCTCGTATTTTAGCATAAAAACCTCGTATTTTAGCATAAAAACCTCGTATTTTAGCATAAAACCTCGTATTTTAGCATAAAACCTCGTATTTTAGCATAAAACCTCGTATTTTAGCATAAAACCTCGTATTTTAGCATAAAACCTCGTATTTTAGCATAAAACCTCGTATTTTAGCATAAAACCGTATTTTAGCATAGTCTTATTTTAGTTGAAGAAATTAAATGTTAGCCTAATAAAGACAAAGTTTAGCCTAATAAAGACAAAGTTTAGCCTAATAAAGACAAATTTTAGCCTAATAAAGACAAAGTTTAGCCTAATAAAGACAAATTTTAGCCTAATAAAGACATTTTAGCCTAATAAAGACATTTTAGCCTAAAAAAGACAAATTTTATTCGAAAAACTGACGTTTTAGCCGAAAAAAGTTTAGCGGTACTCGTAAAGTGTATTTTGACGAGTGTGTATGCTTTGTTGCAGGTGTGCGTTCATAACAATCCATTGGTCGTGCCTTTGATGCGACCCCACCGCAACCTGTCAGCCCCTTCCGCCACGATGGCGACGGCGACGAACAAAGCGACGGGGGCAGTAGCGTCACGCAACTCCGTGGTCCTGCGAGACCACCGAGCCAACTGCAGCAAGGTGACAACCGCGTCGCAATTACACGTTTGTCGCCCTACCCTGTCAACCGTCTCGTTGCAGCCGGCGCCGTCCAAGACACTGCCAGGGCCCCGCGACAAGACCAAACCCATGTACGGCAAAAAACAGTTCGGCAACTACAGCAACGTGTCGAGCGTCGGAGCGCCGAAAGCGAGTCTCCACAGCTACTCGCAATCTCATGGAACCATCACTGCCAGTGGACTGAACGATCTGCGTCAGTTCCAGTGAACTTCTCAAGTCCATTTAGTTCGATTTTCAACAAATGTCTCGTTTTTCTTGGTGATAATGCGGGGGGAACATGTATTGAGTCTCGCCCTCGCCCGGCTTTCCTGCGGAGGCTGAGATTTTATATATTACAATTATAATTACAATCCGTCCCACAGTAGTAATAATGTGCGGGGTAACGATCTGTACGTTTTGAATTGAAATTTATCGAGTAATCTCAGGGTTTTTATGGTTTTTGCTAAATTATTATGAATAAATGCCAAATTATCGTCGATAATAATTTATTTTTTATTTTGCCAAATATATATCTGTGATAGTTTTAATAACATGTTTAAAGGCTGTGATTTGATTTTTTGCAGATTTATTTCTGGTGAATCTGAATTTGTTTTGATTTATTTGTATGGAAAGGAAAGGAAAGGTTGGAAGATTAAAAGAAAAAGACGAATTTTGGTTTCCATTTTTCTATTTGTATTGATTGATAGGATTTGTAAATTGTTTAATGTTGGAATTTGGGCAGGAAAATAAAAAATTATTTCATATTTTATACTTTATTTTTGTTGTTCTTTTAATTATTGATTTGTAAATAGCACACCCGTGCGCTATTTACAAAATTTCTTTTTGGCCCGCGTGCTATTTGAGGCCCGCGGTTTATTCCGAATTGGTAAAAATTATAAAACTTGCGTCGGTCAATTTGCGACGAAAATCACCAATACAGTGTGATAAATGGAATGTTTTGCATACGTTTCGGTAATTTCTACTGAAACAAATGCAAAACATTTCATTTATCGTCCTTTTTCGGCACATTTCAAACATTTTTGGCCGATACCGGTATCTACAATTGTTACGTTTCCGAAACGTATCAACAATTATGGTACGTTTCGGAAACGTAACAATTGGCCCCGCGCGCTAAAGAAGGCCCGCGCCTTATTTGCAAAAATGATTTTGATCCCGCGTATTAATTAAGGTCCGCGAGCTATTAAAGGCCCGCGTAGTAATCGATGATATACGGTATGTCTAAATTTGAGATGTACATAATTTGCAGGACCTCGACCGGATTGGGATCCCGACATTGCCGCGAGATTCGACGATAAACTTCTGGACGAAAATGACAGTGATTTAGAAGATAATTTCGTTTTAAAATTGAACGCAGATCTGGCATCACAAAAAGATGCGATTGAGGACGAGTAAATGTTTAAATTTGGTGGGGAAAAACGTTTTAATTGATAAATGGTTTTTGTTTTCGGTTATTACAGCAATGGGTGCGATTCTGAATTTTCTGATAGGTGGAAAGATGTTGATGATTGGACAGAAAAATCGGAGAAATCGCGTTTTACTGAATATTCGGTTTCTTCGGCGGTTTTACTGCGAAATAAAGGATTGCAACATATAGATGACCAATTTGAAACAGTGAATTAAATTATTAATTATTGATATTTATAGAAAAAAAAAAATTTAATTTTTTTTATTATTATATTTTCTTTTAGATTTTCGAACAATACAACGATGAGGAAATCGGGCCATTAGATCAAGATAATATCCTCGGTTGTCTGACGATGACATTGAACGTCTAACACATTTAAAAGAATTAATTAATTTTACATGACTGCCCGAGGTAAACCGACGAGTGGTGACGTATGAAAGAGTCTCGTTAGACTTCAGATTGAGTACAAGTGGTTTCTGGATCAAAACAAGAATTGTCTACATCAAACTGTTTCATCAGTAGTTTTAAACATTCTTGCAGATGAGTTGAATTAATATGAGGATAAAATAAACGGTTCTTCACACAGTCTAAAATAAAATTAAAAAAATCAATTTAACATTGCTTTGTATTAACTTATTACTTATTTTACTGTATGCTGAATATATGTAAAACTTTACTGCTGATTTTAATATGAATTTACAGTCTGCCCCGTCTGCATTCTGGATCACTAAATCTTGTCGAATAGCTCGAATTCGATCAAATATGAAGTCGTCAACAATATTCCAACGAACATCCCTCCGAGTTGAAACCCTGAAATTACAACTTTTAAAGTCCGATTTGCGATGAAATTAGTGCAATATTTGATTTATATAAAATGAATTTATGCACTAATTTCATGCAATGTCTTTGATATGCTTTTCAATATTTTATTTTTATTTTTATCTTTCAAATTTATATGCCCAAGTGTGGAATTTAGTAATTTGAAAAATATTGAGTTGCTTTAGATTGAGATTCAACTTTTCATTTGACTTAGATATTTGTTTTTAAATTGGCATTTCATAATTTCTGTCGCCAAAAATAATGACTACGGTACTTAATTTGAAAAAAATATTTTTTGATTGTTTTTTTTATCAAAATCTTTCCACTGTTCTTTCCTGAATCAATAGTAATGTTAGCACTGAAAAATTTACAACTGATGACAATATTTCTTTACTTGCCTTCCTTTCTTCACTTCAAATACTGACATTTTAATGTATCCTGTATATTCTATTAGGTTTATGAAATGTAATTAAGTAAGTAATCTACTAATTTTTATGGCAGAAAATTTCTATACTTATATCCTAACAATAATAGTCGAAATCATTCATTATTTAACACGGTGGGCTGTGTGTTGCTGTACGATAACCGTATGCTAAAGGCGGTACTGCCACCCAGCCGGAGGATCAACGGGTGTTTCAAGGCCAAGGCCCGTTTTCCTATCCTTCTCTGCTTATACTTGTATACGGGTACCGTATTTTACCAAATAAGAGCCGCGGCTCTTATTCAAAACTGCCACTTTGAGCTGCGGCTTCAATTCGGGGGCGGCTCTTATTTTAAATAGTGGCCAATATCTTACTATTACGTTCATTGAACGTATATAGCTGCGGCTACAATTCGAGGGCGACTCATATTCGGTAAAATACGGTATCCTTGGAAGGACCATGTCCTTGGTAAAACTCAGATTTGTGGCGCCCTCGTGTATCAAGATTTAGAATTACCGTTAACAAATAAAATCATTTGTCTTATTGTTATGATTATTGTAGTGGAACTTTAGGTGAAAGATGGCAAAATCTGGAAAAGCTAAATCCGATAAAAAATTACATATTTATCAATTAGTAAATGATAATTTTGTCTTAATTTTACAATTTTTAACGATTTATTCACTTTTTTATACTTTAGTTTCAATTTTCCAACAAGAAAGACAAACTACTGCTCTTCGTAGGAATCGTTTCTGCGGTCATTGCTGCGGGCGGACTCGCAGCTGCGATCGTTGTCTTCGGTCGCTTGGCCAACAGTTTCGTTTACTTCAGCATCACGCAGGCATCGAACGCGACCAATTCGACGTAAGCTAAATGCCTTGAATCTTGAGGCAACAACAACAACAAAAGATAATGGTTTTCTTTTTCAGTGGTTTAGATAAAAAGCATTTCAACGTGGATGAGTTCATGGCGGACGTTGAGGAATTTGGATTGGCCAGTATTTTAATCGGGTTTATTCAGTTGATGTTCTGCTACATCATGATGATCGCCATTACTCGCTCGGCCAAGTCACAAGTGCATCGATTCAAATTGATTTATTTCCGAGCACTACTTCGACAAGATATTGCTTGGTTCGATACTTTTCGTGGAGATCTGACAATTCAAGCCGGAGAGTAAACAAAACTAGGCGCATTCGTTAAGTCATTTAGACTAAACAGCATTTTTAAACAACATGTGTAGTAGATCTAGACATAGGTGTACATAAAACCGATTTGTTCGCATAATCGGACAATAGGTTTAAGTATATGTTATAGGGTTTCTCTACTGGTATTTACCAGGATCAAAAACCGGTATTTTTTAAGAAAATACCGAATACCGAATACAGTCTTTAGTTCGATATTGGTACCGGTTTCTTCCGTTAGGGGTCACTGCGATAGTGACATTTATACCTACGTTGAATGGCATTTTTTAAACATAACAAGTAAATATAAAAAACCAAGTTTTTGAAAAAGGCTTTTATATTGGTTTTCAAATCGCCGCCAGAGTGCGCTACTACCGCAAATTGTTTCGTGATTGCCGTGATCGTGCCAAAAAACCTTCAACAAAGTACTTTTTTTAACTAATATTAAAAAACAAAATATATGGGCAGCTAGGAATTTTTGTTTTAACCAGGTTTAGCCTGGTTTCAGAATTTTTAGAATCTTTTAAAGTATCGAAAACATCAAAATTCGTATCGGCGAACATTTTGGCATCCATTAAAGGACACGGGTTCCGCCAGGTGGCGCTGCGGTTTGAAAAGTTACTTTTCAGGTCACGTGACCGGACGTTGAACCACACACACACACACACACAACGTTCAAGTCAAGTTAAATAAAAGCCTTTAAAAATGCGAAGTTATCGATTTTTTAAACGTGACTTTGTGAATGCGCCTACTGCCTTTTGACTGTTTGTGCTGAACGGTTAAGGATTTCTTGTTAAATCTTCACAGATCCCTCGTAAAACTGGAGGATGCAATCGGGCAGAAATTCGCGATGTTGTTATTTTTTTTTTTTGAATGCCTCGTAAATGTGATAGTGTCAATTGTTTATGATTGGCAATTGACATTGGTCATTCTATCAATGGTACCTATCTTGATCATTGGAGTTTTCTTCTTTAACAAGGTGAAGGGAGGGATGGATGGCGTCTCAATAGCTTCGAAAAACTTAACTTCGATAGGGATATTACTAAAACCGGCTTAGCTTCCATTTTTTCCAAGTTAATTAACTTTTCCTGTCACATTGTTATTGTAACAGGGACAGATCCAGAAAACGTACAAGGGGGTGGCACAAAAGTGGTTGTTTCTGACCTAAAAATGATTTTTTTTGGTCTTGGAATGAATAGTTTGGGCCTAAATATGAATTTTTGTCTTAGAAATGAAATTCTTCTGTTGCATCCCTAAGATCTGCCCCTATATTGTAACTAACGTTGATGCATCAATCGAAATTTATTCAGATTTAAAGCTAAACTGTTCGAAGCAATTCTGCACCTCTGGGATAAGTTATAACGTTTATCGTTTAAGGGGCCGTCCATAAATTATGTAACGCCAATTTTGGGCATTTTAGACCCCCTCCCCCCCCTCTGCAACAAGGCCGTAACAAATTCCCAAACCCCCACCCCCCTAATTACGTAATAAAACTGAAATCACCCCCCCAAAAATTTTTAAAAATTAGTCTCAAAACTGCAATATTTTCAATTTTAAAACATTAAAAAAAAATTTTTCAAGGACCGTAACATTATTGAGAACCCCCCCCTCTCCCTTACTAATGACCCGTAACAAAATCTGAAACCCCCTCCCCCCCCCCCCCCCCTTGGAGCGTTACATAATTTATGGATGGCCCCTAACCCACGGAGGCATAAGGGCAAAATATACCCAGTTTTGGTATAAGGCATTACGCGTTTAGGGACAATTTTCAGATCCATTGGTAACAGCGCCATTTAGTTTGTTTGTAGTTTGCCACTTAAACATCATTAATAATGAAGTTTGCACCATCTGGAAAAAGTCAAAAGGCTGTTGGTGTTGGCTGAAGTGCTCTTCACTTATGCAGCAAAGCCAGCAGCATAAAAGTTATGGGTACAGAAAATTTTAATGCAGAATAATTAATTAAATAAATAACCAATACCTACAAATTTCACATTGGTCAAAGTCTGTCACCATAAGAAAAAAATTACAAATTTTCAGCAAAAAAAAATGAATATACTCTGTTCCGATACAACGTTGTCCTATTTTTCAATTGGTTGAGCCGGATTACGCCTAACTGTAGACTGTGCTCTACTACACGGAAAAGTAGTTCTGTTCCATTTTCAATGAATCTCAGTGTAAAAAGTGATTAGAATGGTGGATTTTATTTATTTGGTAATAAATATTTATTTTATTTGCTAAAATGTTAGCATAGTTTATTGGTTTCTTTTGGCAGGTAAACAAAGGTTTAGTTTTTTATTGGTTGTTTTGCCTAGTTAGAATACAATTCTGGTGTTGTGGGCTACTTTTTTTGTGCCACTGCACCAGTGATACGGCTGGAATTAGGACAACGTTGTATCGGAACAGAGTACAGAAGAAAAATTTTCCTACTCAGGAAAGTGCTTGTCCTTAAACGCGTATAGCGTTATGCCTTCGAGGGTTAACTTTAATTGATGGGGTGGAATTGCATTTAATGATCCTACAGCTTCAAACACGACTAGAAGCTAAAGAAGAAATATCATATTCCAAGGCATCAGCTTTAGCTGAAGAAGCATTTTCCACAATTCGAACCGTCACTGCATTTGGTGGTCAACAAAAAATAGCTAAATGGTAAGAAAAATCTGTGTAGATATTTGGGAGAAACATTAGGCTTTGTTTTACAGGTATGATGAAAAGATAACAAATGCACGTCGTGCTGGAACTGACAAAGGCCTAGTCGCTGCACTTTCTGAAAGTTTTGTCTGGGCTTTCGACTTCGGCAGTTATTCCTTAGGATTTTGGTATGGCGTTCGTCTCATCATTTCAGCTCAAGAAAATCAAACTTACGACTATGAGCCTGCAACATTTCTCATTGTGAGCTTTACACTTAAAATAGTGTACTCTGTGTGGTCCAAACATAGCACCCGATTTGGTGGGACCCAATCCACAGCAATGTTAAAATTGTTCCTTCAGCTTGTTAGTCCAAACTAAGGGTGCGGTCGGATAGGATACAATCCGACTCAAACCGAGTTCGGATTGAATTGAGTCGGATTCGGATTGAATTGAGTCGGATTCGGATGGTCCCAAACAGTGTTGTGCGCGGTACGATACCGGGACCGGGACCGCGTTACTTTTCGGCAGGTGCGTACCGGGACCGCGGTACTTATTTAAAGCCGGGACAGTACCGCGTACCGGGACCGCGGTACTTATTTAAAGCCGGGACAGTACCGCGTACCGGGACCGCGGTACTTATTTAAAGCCGGGACAGTACCGCGTACCGGGACCGCGGTACTTATTTAAAGCCGGGACAGTACCGCGTACCGGGACCGCGGTACTTATTTAAAGCCGGGACAATACCGCGTACCGGGACCGCGGTACTTATTTAAAGCCGGGACAGTACCGCGTACCGGGACCGCGGTACTTATTTAAAGCCGGGACAGTACCGGGACCGCAGTACTTTTAAAAAATTCGTGTACCGCGGACCGATCTTGCGGTACATCTCGCGGTCCCCGAGAAAACACGAGAAAACGCGAGAAAACACGAGAATCTCGTGTTTTCTTGCGTTCTCCACAGGGGCGGATCTAGCTTTTCGGGGGCCCGGGGCTTGAGGTTTTTTCGGGGCCCCTTTCTCAAAATTTTTTCGCGACCTTTCTTTTTTTTCTTTTTTTTAGCGACCTTTTTTTTTTTTTTTTTTTTAGTACATGGCCCAGAGTCTCGGGGCCCCCCTAGAATTTGGGGGCCCGGGGCTGAAGCCCCGATAGCCGGGTGCTAGATCCGCCACTGGTTCTCCACTTCTTATTTAAAAACCGTAAAAAACAATAAAAACCCGATTAAAACTGTTGACAAAAAAAGTTTAACCGATTTAAAATGGCGTCAATGTGCGCCGGTGCTTCACTGCAGCACACCCATTTTTTCCAACCGTTTTAATTTTAATAGTTTTTTTTTGTTTTTTTTTTTAGGTTTTTTCGTTTATTTTATGGTTTTTAGTTTTTAATATTGTTTTTACTTTTAATCGGTTTTTTTTTTTTATGATTTTTTACGGTGGAGAAAGCGAGAAAACACGAAAATTTGCGGTACATCTCACGGTCCACGAAAAAACCCGAGAATCTCGTGTTTTCTCGCGTTTTCTCGTGAACCGCGAGATGTACAGCAAATCCCGGTCCCGGTACTGTACCGGGACCGCGGTACTTTATGCGGGAGTGGCGTGTAACGCGAACCGGGACCGCGGTACCGTTCTAAGTACCGCGTACCGGGACCGCGGTACCGTTCTAAGTACCGCGTACCGGGACCGCGGTACTTTTTGTAATTTTGCCATGTACCGCATACCGGGACCGCGGTACACGTTGGGTACACGTTGGGTGTACCACGCACAACACTGGTCCCAAATCAATCCGATTTTTTTTGAATCGGATTGGATAATCTAAAATTTTATCTGTATATTCTGGATAGGATTGGGGAAACAAACTGAAACCGATCCTTATACTCCGAAATATTTTTGCTGTAAATGAAATAGATCTTTTTTGAGTAAGTGAGGGATTTAAATGCACTTTATTTTAAAATTTTATGTTTTTTTCACTTTTTCGACTTTTTTGGTCAGTTTTGCACTTAATTTAACTTTTTTTGGTTATTTCTGTGCTTAATTTAACTTTTTTTGGTCATTTCTGTGCTTAATTTAACTTTTTTTTGGTCATTTCTGTGCTCAATTTAACTTTTTTTGGTCATTTCTGTGCTTAATTCATCAGTTTTTGGTCATTTTTGCACTTAATTCATCAGTTTTTGGTCATTTTTGCACTTAATTCATCAGTTTTTGGTCATTTTTGCACTCCATTCATCAGTTTTTGGTCATTTTTGCACATAATTCATCAGTTTTTGGTCATTTTTGCACTTAATTCATCATTTTTTAGTCATTTTTGCACTTAATTAATCAGTTTTTGGTCATTTTTGCACTTAATTCATCAGTTTGAGACGTTTGGGACTCAATCCTATCCGCAATTCGGACTCGGTTTGAATTGAATGAGGATAGGATTGGATTGGCCACCATTTTTTTTTTCAAATAAAATTGTTTAATTGATTTATCCATCTGAAATTTTTTTGATTGGATCGGATTTTTAAAACATCCGATTCAAACCGATTCAAACGCACCCTTTGTCCAAACTCGAGACAAATTTCAGGGACCACAAATAAATAATAATAATAATACTGTATTACCGCCCTTTGAGGGGTATGCCTTAAAATCAGGGCTGGACTGGGAACAAGTTTACTACCGAGAAATCTGGACAGGTCGGGTCACATATTTACAAACTACAGGCGCTTCAGGAATCTTTGCGACCAAGAGTGACTAAGGGTGCGTTTGAATCGCACTGCTTAAAATCCGAGTTTAACCAGATCTGGGGATCTGATTGGCTAGTCTTTCAAAAATATATTTTACAATGTATTGCTTCTTACTTAATGCATTCCAAAATGTATAGCATTTCGAAGTATTAAGTATAGTATTTGTACATTAAATAATGCATTTGGTAATACAATTGAAAAAATGCATTTTGAGAATGCATTCATATCTGAGAAATAACATTATTGGGGACGCATTTTATAATACATTTTACAAAATGTATTATCATTTGCAAACCAATAGCCTGCAAAAATGTATTACAAAATACATTCTTGCAAAACCCAATGCATTTCAAAAAACATTGCAATAAATTATCTGGTTTAACTCACGATTTTAAGGTATGCCCTTGAAAGCGAGGTAATGCGGTAATAATTTTTATTAATAATACCGGTATTTGAATTTGAGGTATTTTTCTGCATTATGACGGGTGCAATGGCGCTTGGGCAGGCCGTGCCTTTCTGGGATGAATTTAGTTCCATTCGATTAGTTGTAGTTCCAATAATATCCATCGTTGAAAGGGTAAATAGAAATAAAAATGAATTATTACGTATTTATAATTGTGTTGACATTTACAGATTCCTGTGGTGGATTGCTTGTCGCCATTAGGTTTAAAACCAAAAATATTTCAAGGATTAATTGAAATTCGCAATGTCAGCTTTCGATATCCTTCGCGACCTGAAATTCAGATATTAAACAAAGTGAATCTACAATTTCGGACAGGTGAGAAAGTGGCAATAGTTGGCAGCAGTGGATGTGGGAAAAGCACCATATTGCACTTGATAGAAAGGTTTTACGACCCGGATGAAGGCCAAGTACGAAAAGCTATAATAATCACCGTATTTCTTCGATTCTAAGACTGCCACACCATTATAGGTATTGAGAGATACTTACTCCGTTTTTAGAGTGCAAGAGACAGTCGGTCACCTCGTCGTCAGGGGAAGGTCACGGGATGTTTGGACACCATTCACGATATAAACAACACAAAACACAGAGTTTGGGATTATTATCTTTATTGCCATAGTTGTCTAGAGGTTGTGTGTTTACCGTGTTATTGCCTTGGTTGTTGGGTTGCCTTTCAGCAACCCAACGCAGACCAACCCCTGACCACATGGTCGAAGACTACGTGAGCAGCATGGTCGAAATAACTTGCCCAGCAACAGGTTGCTTCAAGTCCCTGCAGACTTGAGCGCAAGTTAACCTCTAATTGCCATTGTATGGCCCATATGGCCCATCATCTCCTTCTCACGTAGCATGTTCAGTCACTTTGGAACTGGAGATTATACTGGGTAGGCTGACCCCTTGCAGAATCCTCTGTTCCCATTGGTTATAAATGGAATTCAGCTCCGACATTAGGTTACAGAGCTACTGAGGATCACTGTGTAATGTTGCCAGTGCCGACTGGTGTCAGTTGGTCACAAGTGATGTTTGCATGGGGGGACAGTGCCTCGAATCGAAAAAATACGGTAAGAAGTAGACAAAGGGCAGACCTACATTGAAACTAATGAAGCCTAAGCAACTTTAGTGCATGCATGTGCAATCATTGTCATTTTTGGGGCCCCTAAAACAGTTAAAGCTTCAGGGCCAAAAATGTAGGTCCTCCTTTGGGAGTAGAATAAGAAATGTCAATTTTTCTACAATAAAATTAGGTTTTGATTGATGGGCACGACATACGTGAGCTGAATTTACAATGGATAAGGTCGAAAATTGGATTCGTGACGCAAGAACCGGTTTTATTTGCAACTAGCATCAGGGAAAACATTTGTTTGGGTATGAAGGTGCCTGAAGAGAAAATAATGGAAGCGGCCAGATTAGCAAATGCATATGACTTTGTTCTTAAATTACCGAACGTAAGTTTGTGTGAATCAATAGAGAGTTTGCGGGATGCATTTTTCCCTTACAGTTAAACACTATACGGTATAAAATTAGTGTAAGGGAAAAATTATAAATAAAGTTTTTGCGGGCTGCACTTTTCCCTTAACACTACACTATTTCAGCCAACTACTGACAGTTGGTAATTTTGGGTCTAAAAATTTAATTTGGGGGCGTAAATGTGCAAATTTCTGCATAAAATTCCATTATTATGCCTGTAAAGAATGTTTTTGGGCCTAAAATTAAATTTTGGGCCTCACTTATCATTCAATCTACGTACCTATGACTGTGATGTATTTGATCGGGACAACAAAATAATCGCCATTTGCAATGGGCAGAGCTAACAATATAGTGTTCTCAATTCTGATTGGCTGCGCTATATTTTAATTTAGTGTTGAAAACGATTCACTAAAGATTTTTCCCTTACGATATGGCACTAAAATAGTGTAACGTGGAGAAAAATAAGGGGAAAATGCATCCCGCAAACTCTATTCTGACGTCCACGTTAATTTATAATTTACAAAAATCATTATTGACCGGTTACCAACTATAATTGACGTCCGGGAACTTGATGCTAAATTCAAACTGCGCATCCTGTTGTGCGCAGAAAACATGGTTCAAATGTTGGACAAATTTTGAATTATTATTTTTCATTGCTTTTATTGATTAATTATGAATTTTCTGTGTTTTTCTACAAATAAACCTTTGAAATTAGGCTTAATATACTGATAAAACAACAAGGTATCTACAGGAACAGTGTTGGGCACGGTATACAGTAATACCTTGTTCGCACCAGGAAGTTTGGGCTAGTGCAAAGTTTAAATCTGGTTCTGTCCTGATATTGGCTTAAAAAGTTCAGGCTAGAGCGTTCACACCAAAAAGCAAAAAGCCACATATCCAGGCTAGAATGCAGCCAATAGACAATCAACTGACTATGCTGCGCACGGAATTGTGGGAAATGACCTTGGCGGTAATCTAGTTTTTTGGCAATTATCTAGTTCACACAATAGATTGGAATTATCTAGCTTAAAAGTTTTAAACTAGATAAATTTGGGCTAGATGCGTTCGCACCAAGAACTAGAACCAGATTTAAACTTTGGGTTAGCCCGAACTTTCTGGTGCGGACAAGGTATAACGCCAGCAACGGTACTGTATCGCAGCCTATACCGCGTTACGTTTTGACCAGTTGAGTACCGGGAATGCGATATTATTATTAATTTGGTACAATGCCCTGTACCTATACCGCTGTAGTTTGGAAAACCCAGAGTTTTAATAAATTTCTAATATGCAGTTGACAATTTGTTGATTTCTTGTAGAAATACGCAACTATGGTAGGGGATCGAGGTTCTCATCTAAGTGGAGGACAAAAACAAAGGATTGCACTTGCACGAGCCTTTATCAAGAACCCAAAAGTGATGTTACTGGACGAAGCGACTTCAGCCTTAGATTTACAGAGCGAGGCAATAGTGCAAGCTGGTTTAGACGAGGTAACTTTTGTTGTTATTACCTTTTCTAACTGAGAAATTTGATAACATATTTGCTTTCCAAAGACAGGATACGATCGCACGACTATTGTAGTGGCACATCGCTTGCAAACTGTGAGAAACTGCAACCGGATCGTGGTGATGGATCAGGGACGTGTGACCGAAATGGGCACCCACGAGGAGTTAATGAAGTTGAAAGGATTTTACTTTGGCTTAGTCAAATCGCAGGTGAAGTGCCGAAGTATTAGCAAAAGATTACATTTATTAATGGCAGGAATTGCTGTTTAGATAGTTGAAGAGGGTGGTGCTGAAGTAGTTGGTAATGCAATTAAAGACATTTCAAAGCGTTTGGAATGACAATAATGTTTGTAGATATGGACAGCGGTCTGGAGTCGCAAAAGCTTGCGGAATTATTGGCTACGAACAGACCCAAACGTGTCAGCATTTTGTCCGAAGCTAAACTTTCAGTCACTGGCAGTAACGAAGATGCTACGCCGTCCATTGTCCGCATTTTGAAGATAAACAAGCCTGAATGGCTGCATTTAGCTGTTGGTTCTTTAGGTTCATTGGGTTTTGGCTGCACCATCCCAGCCTATGCTTTACTATTTGGTGAAATTATGGGGGTAAATTTTGATTAATTCCAAACAAGAATACCGTATTCTAAACTGCCATTTTTGTCAGCAATTACAATTTCGGTTTTTCGTTTTTTACATTTGTTTAATGTAACAAACTAAGTCTGAACATCACGAACGAAGCGTACGTTCATCGTTCGTGAGGTTAAATACGGAAACAATACCGTACTTTTGCAAAAATACGATATTCTTGGTGTCTCACACAGACAGGGATTTTGGTATCAAGATACCAGGTTGCAGGCTAAATTTGCTAAAAGAACTAAATATAAACTGCAGGTACTAACTCTAACTGATTATGACATGGCCAGAGAAGATGTAAACCTTTACTCAGTGTTTTTTCTCCTTGTGGCTTTATGGGCAGGAATAAACAAATTTCTACAACGTTATATGTTTTCAATTGCCGGAGAGTATATGACTATGAGAGTAAGATCTATGACCATGTCTGCTATACTGAAACAAGTAATTGCAACAAAATTCAATAAGGGTTTCATTAATTAAGCAATTTTGTAATTTTGCAACTTTAGCAATTTTGCACTTTTGGATTTGTTACACGGTATCAGTTCCACCAATCATGTGCATAATTACAAAAACACAAAACAGAAAAAATACACAATCACAAAATCAAAGGTAGTTTTGCTATTTTGGCAAAATGACAGCAGCCAAGCTCAATCCAAGTGGCCGTCACAAATTGTGATTAACAATTAGTTGCAAAAACAATCTCATGATTTGCAATTTTGCAATTATTTAAACAGTCACATGACTTTCTGTCCACCATATTGGGTTTTAGTTATATCCAACCAATTTTAAAATGTGATGCAATATAACTAGTTCTATTTGTGTGATGGAACAAAATTTTTTTTAATAAGGTGCATTTTAATAAATATAAGTTTCACAGATCGCAACAGAGCCATTAATTGAGTTTCCTAGCTGTTATACAGTCATGGATGCATCAGCATATTGATGATATACAAGGATACAAGTTGGCCACTTAGATAGAGCTTGGATGCCTCCATTTTGTTTTGAGTTTCACAAGCCTCAAAATCACTTCTTATCAAAATCACAAAAACTACCTTTTAGATGTTTTTAGGATTTTGTGTTTTCACTCTCTTGTACTTTAGTGAATGTGAATGTGATTAGTAGAACAGGTATCACATGGCAATACTCAAAAACCACAAAGTTGTCCAGATCACACAATTGCAAAATTGACTGGGTTAATTCAATGTAATCCCATTTTTGGAGGCATCAAAAAATAATGATTTTGTGATTAATGCAAAATCACAAAATTGCAAAATCATTCATATAATGAAACCCCCTAATCTCGACAAGAACATTATATAATAACTATTTAATTTTCCCGAAGGAAATTTCCTGGTTTGATCTTCCAGATAATACAACAGGTGCTCTTTGCAGTCGTTTGTCAGTAGATGCTAGCAATGTTCAAGGAGTGAGAAAAATTAACCAATTTGATCTGAATTTGTATACTTTGTACCTGCTTTTTACAAATTTGTCTTGTACAGGCAACAGGAATAGGCTTTGGAATCCTTTTGCAAGCTGTTGGAGCTCTAGGAATATCTTTTATTATAGCTTTAGTACTAGTATGGAAACAAGCTTTAGTTAGCTCAGTATTGATCCCATTAATGTTCCTGGCTACTTTCTTGGAGTCGAAATTCATCACTGAAGACCTCGTGCACGAGATGAAAGACCAAGAACATTCAGCACATGTCAGATTTATTTCTTTACTCGGCTCGAAGTGTACCGAAGCAAACCAAAATTAAGGAAAATGTGAAAAATATGCTTCCGGAATATGATACGGAGTAATTATTTTTTTTTCAACTTTTGAAGTGGCGTTTGGGTTTGTGAAATTTTCCATTTCGAGCCCTGTTTCTTTTTCAATCGATCTGTCTTATCTCAATACATTGTCATGTTATTCATTTTCAGATTGCACTTGAAGCGGTTTCCAATATCAAGACTATTGCAGCGTTATCTGCAGAAAGAATTTTCTACCAAAAGTATAAAGAAAGCTTGAACACACCTGACGAGTTACAAGAAATTCAAAACTTTATTTTCATGAAAGAGCTATTAGGACCACTCTCCTATTTAAAGGTCATGGGAAGAGAAATGAAAATTTTCTCTCAAGTGTTTGAAATAGCCTAAAAAAAGGTTATGTACCCACTTTAGTTGACAAACTTACGTGGTATTGTTTAAAACCGCTGTTTAAATTCGAACCGAACAGTAATTGTTCCGCCATTACGATTTTCCAAAGTTTATACATACCGCCACTAGGCGGCATTATTTTTACGTCATCGACGACAAACAAGCACGGGAATTCCAGCACCAATTTGCGATTTCAGCATGTTTTTTAGTGAAAATTACCAGAAAAATAGAAAATTACAGCAAATAACAAAAAATCACAGCAAATAACAAAAAATCACAGCAAATAATCAAAAATACCAGCAACCAAAAATTTTAAAAAAAATTAAAAAAAATAAAAATAGCCGAAAATTACCAAAATAACCAATAGTACCACCAAATAACAACAAAAAATTACCGAAAATAACAGAAAATCATCAAAAATTACCAAAAAAATAGGAAAGAACAGCTAATAACAAAAAAATTAGGCACGTGCAATTCCAAATTGCCAAAATCCGATTTCAAAAACTTGATTACAGAATCGGTTTTTAACTTTGAACGAGTTAAAAACCGATTCTATAATCAAGTTTTTGATTTTCTATTGAAATTATTATTTATTTATTTATTTATTTAAGACTGAGAATCGACCAAACACCGCCCGCATTTGTGCGATCGAATGCGGCGGGTGTTTGGCCGCATTCGATCGCGCAAATGCAGCCAAACACATGCCGCATTTGTGCGATCGAATGCAGCCAAACACCCGCCGTATTCGATCGCACAAATACGGCGGGTGTTTGGCTTTATTCGATCGCGCAAATGCGGGAGGTGTAAAAATCGTTCGGTACTGTGTTATATAAAAAAAATTTCCGAGGTTGGCACCTCTAAAAGCCATGTTTTATTGCCAAAATATGCTGGTACCAGTTATTTTTTAAAATTTCCCGGGGGTCGGAACTTCTAAAATAAATGTTTTTTGGCCTAAAATTGGCTGGCAACAATTGAATCAATGTGCGTAACACTACTTCGAATGTATGCGTGGTGTTGTTGTTTTCAAATCATGTCGTCGATGACGTAGAAATCCCACAATGCATTGCACAAAATGGTTCCCTTTTTGAAATGGTAAAAACAAGATTTCATTGTTTAAAACAACAAATACTTTATTATTTCTTAAGTTTGTCAAGGAAAGTGGGTACATAACCTTTTTTAGGCTATTTCAAACACTTGAGAGAAAATTTTCATTTCTCTTCCCACGACCTTTAACCTTGTGCGAAAAATATTCTGGGCCGGCTTGTACGCTTGGGCAATCTGTCAACTTGGGTTGACTACCATATATCTTCCAATTGTCCGCGGGTCTCAAATTGCACGCGGGCAAAGTTTTTTTGCTGATAACGCGCGGGCTTCGAATTGCGCGCGGATGCACAATTGGAGGCCCAAAATGTGCCAAAAAAGGATGACAAATAAAACTTTTTGCATACGCTTGGGTAGAAAATTACCGAAACATATGGAAAACGTTTTATTTGTCACACTTTTTTGGTATTTTTGTTGCAGATACGTTAAAAAACCAAGCATTGGCCAATTGGCCGATGCTGGGTTTAAATAATTCGCAGCCTGCAATACCGCGCTGGCCTCCAATTGCGCGCGGGGTTTATTTTTTTTTTGCAAATAGCGCACGGGGGCGCTATTAGAAGATATACGGTACCGGTAATCGATGTGAAGCCGAAGGTATACTGCGTAAAGCCGAAGGTATACTGCGTAAAGCCGAAGGTATACTGCGTAAAGCCGAAGGTATACTGCGTAAAGCCGAAGGTATACTGCGTAAAGCCGAAGGTATACTGCGTAAAGCCGAAGGTATACTGCGTAAAGCCGAAGGTATACTGCGTAAAGCCGAAGGTATACTGCGTAAAGCCGAAGGTATACTGCGTAAAGCCGAAGGTATACTGCGTAAAGCCGAAGGTATACTGCGTAAAGCCGAAGGTATACTGCGTAAAGCCGAAGGTATACTGCGTAAAGCCGAAGGTATACTGCGTAAAGCCGAAGGTATACTGCGTAAAGCCGAAGGTATACTGCGTAAAGCCGAAGGTATACTGCGTAAAGCCGAAGGTATACTGCGTAAAGCCGAAGGTATACTGCGTAAAGCCGAAGGTATACTGCGTAAAGCCGAAGGTATACTGCGTAAAGCCGAAGGTATACTGCGTAAAGCCGAAGGTATACTGCGTAAAGCCGAAGGTATACTGCGTAAAGCCGAAGGTATACTGCGTAAAGCCGAAGGTATACTGCGTAAAGCCGAAGGTATACTGCGTAAAGCCGAAGGTATACTGCTTAAAGCCAAAAATACACTGCGCAAAGCTGAAGGTAGACTGTGTATATGGTTAGATAGGATGATGGGCCCTAATAAGTCTTCATATGGATTGTATCATTCATTTAATCGAAAACAAGGTTTACTCTTTTTGTTTAGAAACACTCAAAAGCAGCATTGGCGGGGTATTTTGTTTGGCTTTTCTCAAGCTATTGAATCGTGGTCATACGCCGTAAGCCTTTGGTATGGTGGTTATCTCATCCAAACTGAAGGCGTCAGTTACGAAGACGTGTTTAAGTATACGAGTAATTCGTTTTAATTTTTTAAAATGCCATTTGAAGTAATTGCTCAGAGTTGGTGAATTGATGGTTTTTGGAGCGTTATTGGTTGGCCAGTCGGTTGCAGTTGCACCCAAGTACAGCAAAGGCTTAATATCAGCTGCGCGGATCTTTAAGCTGCTGGACCGACAACCGAAAATTATCTTCAACGAGGAGAAGGAAGATCATGTAAAATTATTGCTTTTCACAAGGAATTGATCTAATGTTTGTAAATACTGCTTTCAGCCGGAGCTCAAAGGATCTAAAATTCAATTTGAACATGTCAAATTCTCGTACCCTACTCGTCCTTCTCGGGTGTTGAGTGATTTTAACTGTAACATCGAGCATGGACAAACAGTCGCATTTATTGGCAGCAGTGGAAGTGGTAAAAGTACCTGCATTCAATTACTCGAGCGGTTTTATGATGTCGATGACGGTTTCGTGGTACGATAGATTTGATATTATGCCGTATTTCTTCGATTCTAAGATGCACCCAGTTTTTAGAGATTTGTAAATGGTGTAAAACAGGGTTTCCCAAACGCCTCACCGGTGGGGCGCGAGCTGATTATTGGTGGGGACCCATCATACATGCCTAAATAAAACAAGCTTAATTTGCAATTTTTGTAAATTTTTAAGCAAAAATATATAAAAAATTATACAAAGTTTTATGCAAAATTATATAAAAATTTCTTTTTTTCTTTCTAGTAGTATATTTTTAAAAAATTTAATGCACTGGTAGATGAAGTGGGGCGCAGAAGATCGCCTTGCTTAAAAAATGGGGCGCGATGCTAAAAAGTTTGGGAACCCCTGGTGTAAAATGTGCATCTTAGAATCGAAGAATTGCCCGGGCCGATATTTCTTCTCATTTAGCTCCTGAGCCTCAATTTGCTGCATTTTTTCAGTAATTAATTTTTCCCATTAGAAATACGCCAATAAAGATGTCAAAGAATTAAATCTTCATTGGTTGCGGTCACAATTCGGATTGGTTCCACAAGAACCAATTCTGTTCGATACCAGTATCGCAAACAATATTGCATTTGGTGATTCTAGCCGAGAAGTTTCTATGTCGGAAATTCTTGATGCAGCAAAAAAAGCAAATATACACGAATTTATATCAGCTTTGCCACACGTAATCATTTTTTAGACAAGACTTGTAGAGTTTTTTTTTTAAAAAAAACCTATTGTACATTTCCAAGGGATATGAAACTGAATTAGGCAGAAAAGCAGCGCAGTTAAGTGGAGGCCAAAAGCAGAGAATTGCGATTGCTAGAGCACTGATTAGGAATCCTCAAGTTTTGCTACTGGACGAAGCAACCTCTGCTTTGGACGCCGAAAGTGAAAAGGTAAATTTATTTATTGCGTATTTTGTTAGCACGTCTGTAGCCTGTCGCGGCCCGCTGTGGCCTGTCCCGACTTCATTAATTGTGGCCCGGACACCCAGATTTCCCGGCAATAAATTTGTTCCCAGTCCAGCCCTGGATTCGCACCCTCCATGTTGGGACGAAAGAAAAAATCATTTTCATCTCTAACTGCCTTTTTTGTTCTAGGTGGTGCAAGCAGCGTTAGACGAAGCTATAATTGACCGGACATGTATAGTGATTGCTCACCGATTGATAACGATACAAAATGCGGATAAAATTGTTGTTGTGCATTCGGGACACGTAGTTGAACAAGGATCGCATAAAGAATTGATGAAGAAAAAAGGAATTTATTACCAGATGATTTTGCTCAGTGGACGATGACTTACTAACATTCTAATATAAAAAAATATTCTAATTCTAATTATTCACATTTGATTTAAATCTATACAAAATAAATTGTT
Source organism: Strigamia acuminata (assembly GCA_949358305.1). Taxonomy (NCBI): domain Eukaryota; kingdom Metazoa; phylum Arthropoda; class Chilopoda; order Geophilomorpha; family Linotaeniidae; genus Strigamia; species Strigamia acuminata. The sequence goes on along the minus strand of OX442315.1, from coordinate 15,273,884 downwards.
GTTAGACTTGTAATGCTGGCACTTATTTTCAAAAACCACAAACAGAAACTTCAAATGCACTTATTATCAGTTGCTTTCAATTTTAATAATGATTGAAATGACAACAATTGGTGCTGTAACAAAGCAATGCAGTGATTTGAAGCCGCTTCATTCTTCATTAAGCCTAAAGGCTAAGTTGTTTATGTCCGCCCATAAAATTTCTAAAATATGAAATCCTATTACTTATATTTATATATACCACCGTAACTTCACAGGATTTAGATATCAAGATGAAAAAGGTATAAATTTAAAACGTTTATACTTTTTGAAATTCCAATGGACTAACAAAGAATATTTTGCTTTTTTTAAAAAAAATAGCAACCAGAACCGATGCGCCATGAGCTGAATTTTGTCACAACACCCGATTTGGATTTCAAACCGTTGCAAGTGCTACGAACTCACGGTTTCCCGAATGAACAAGATGATTTTTTACGTCTGCTTCCGACGAGCGAACCGGAATATTCAATAATAGACGATGTAATGCATAAAGCGCACGATCTTCGATGTATTTGTTTGTACTTTGATTGCAGTATGAAGATCGCGTGGAGCGGCTTTTTGATGAAATTGATTTTCAAATGACGAGATTGCAAGAGCGAGCTGATGAAACGGAAGTGAAGTTAACCGTTTCGCAAATGGCCAAGAACTTGGTTGAAATTGTGGAGGAGAAATGTGCCAAACTGGGTCGGCCTTTGACGCGCAAGTTTGCGAGGGAATTTATTTTGCCGGACGATGTGGAGTATAAGAGAAAGGACGACACACTGCCATCTGGTGTTGATCCTATGCAAGTGCTAAAACAGGTATAATGTGTGCAAGTTTAGATGGAAAGATCTATATATATTTTTTAAAATTAGGTTTTGTTTCTCAGCCCGTTCAAACCGTTTTTCCATAAAAACGAAAACTTCAAACTGTTAATGTATTCGCCTCTTCATGCGTCTATAATCTCGGATATTTTTTGGTGGATATTTTTTGAATTGTTTCAAAAACAGAGAGAAGAAACGAGTTTTTTGCAAGTAAGATATCAATTTTGGAGGACATTTTGACATGTGTGCATGAAATTGTGGAATTTTTGTGAAGTTATGAAATATTTTATGACATTTTGACATTGATTTTCATGATATTTTGACATTTTTCATAATATTTTCACAATTTTCCATATTTTGACATTTTTTTCAAGATATTTTGACATTTTTTCAAGATATTTTGACATTTTTTCATGAAATTTCCAAATGTTTTTATAAAATTTTCACATTAGTTTCACGACTTTTTCAAATTTTCCACGAAATCTTCAAATTTCTCACTGACTCTTCAAATTTCTCACTAAATGCTTCAATTTTTCACAGAATTTTCTACATTTTTTCATGAAATTTTCAATATTCCACGAAATTTTCAAATTTTTAAATTACACTTTTTAAAATCCACACTCCCGTTTTCCCTCCCAAAACCTGCCAACCCTATTCCCAGTAGCAAAATAGTAAAATACCTTACAATGTGCTTTACCCAACATGTTCTAAATTTTAAATTTCTATTTCCAAGACCCGACTAGCGATCAGTATCGGACGTCGTCTTAAAGAAATGCAACAACGCATGGAACATCATCAAAAAGGACTTTTCTCCAGATACTATCCGGAAACCTTAGGAAAATGCATCTACGTTGGATTCCTAGAGTCTTTCCCATATCAAGTCGCCTTTACCACTTTAAAAACAGCATAAAACACTTACCAACACTTCCTCTCATTTCCTAGGCTCCGATGTTCGGTTATCGATTCAAACAACTTCTCCTAACAAGCATCTGCCGCTGGGCCGGCACCTTGCAGCCGGCACCGCGCGCTCTCCGTAGTTGGGACTTATGGCCGCTAGTGTCGCACAACGTCCTGTATGTTCTTCGCGAAGTTTTGCGCCCGTCGGTCGACGTCGCCGACATAGTTTACGATACCACTGCATTCGAATTGGACGTTTCGCGCTTTAAGAGAGAGGATCGTAAATTCAGCGAGCAGTCTCACACGGGCCTTTCCCGGCAAGGAATGAAAATGAGCAGACAAAATTTGCCAAAATTTGATGTAAAAAATAACTAGTTTAGGCTCAAATAAAACAATTTAGTTTAATTTAATGGTTTGTAACTTATTGTGTACATTTAAAAGGATCTTTTCTTGCACTTTCTTCTCTTCTTTGAACACCTCTTTATTAATTTTCTTCTCTTTTCGCCTCTCCTGGAACCAAAATTAAATTTTTTTCATGTTATTTTCTCTTGAATTGAAATTTCTGCGTGAAATTTTGTTCTTTTTGCGTGAAATTTTGAAATTTTTGCGTGAAATTTTGAGATTTTTCATGAAAATTTTCATTTTTTCATGAAAATTTCCATTTTTTTATGAAAATTTCCATTTTTTCATGAAAATTTCCATTTTTTCATGAAAATTTCCATTTTTTCATGAAAATTTCCATTTTTTCATGAAAATTTCCATTTTTTCATGAAAATTTCCATTTTTTCATGAAAATTTCCAATTTTTCATGAAAATTTCCAATTTTTCATGAAAATTTCCAATTTTTCATGAAAATTTCCATTTTTTCATGAGAATTTCCATTTTTTCATGAAAATTTCACACATTTTTATTAAATTCTCAATTTTATTACGAAATTTTCAAAATTTTCAATTTGAAAATAGATTTTTACCCTTCTTTGCTCTTTCACAGCTTGTTTCCTACAGTGTTTATCCTCTGGATCTTCCTTTTCGTGTTTTTTACGTGGTTTAGTGTGTGCAGTTGACGCAGGTGACACAGTTGACACATTAAACGATTGGTCAAGTTCTTTGAGGTTTTTAGAAGTCAATTTTTCCTTGAGTGTGTCCTTAGGAATTCCTGTTTTCCCAAACACGCAGATCGGTTTCGGCTGTAAATCAAAAACAAATATAAAACAAAGTAGAATTAATTAAAATTAAAATTAAAAAAAATTACTTTCAATGATGGCGGTGCCTTGATTAACTGGGGATGATTATACAACGTGGAGTTTTTGCTTAGAATTGATTCACAATCCCATTTCTCCAAAGGTCTTTCTATTACAAATTTTTCTACCTCTTCTTCGCCTTCGTTTTCGTCTTCATCTTCGTTTAATTTGTCGTTTAATTGTCGCACAAATTGTTTATTACGCCTGAAAAATCAATTAAAACGATTTTAAATTACAAAATCAATCTTTTAAAATTTTTTTTCGCACTCTGAAGCCTTCTCTTTCTCAAAATCTTCAACTATTTGCTTAAAAATTGCACTTTCCATCGTCACACAACCGACGATATCATCTTGATCTAATGCCCCGACTTCCTCATCGTCGTATTGTTCGAAAATCTAAAAGAAAATATAATAATAAAAAAAATTAAATTTTTTTTTTTTATAAATATCAATAATTAATAATTTAATTCACTGTTTCAAATCGGTCATCTATTTGTTGCAATCCTTTATTTCGCGGTAAAACCGACGAAGAAACCGAATATTCAGTAAAACGTGATTTCTCCGATTTTTCCGTCCGATCATCAACATCTTCCCACATATCGTCATCAGAATCGCACCCATTGCTGTAATAACCGAAAACAAAAACCATTTATCAATTAAAACGTTTTTTCCCACCAAATTTAAACATTTACTCGTCCTCAATCGCATCTTTTTGCGATGCCACATCTGCGTTCGCTTTTAAAATGAAATCATCTGGTAAATCATCGTCATTTTCGTCAAATTCATCGTCGAATCTCGCGGCAATGTCGGGATCCCAATCCGGTCGAGGTCCTGCAAATTATATAATTTTTACTGATAATTTCCAACACATTTTCGTCGAATTTAATACCCCGAACAGGTGCTGCTTTATTTAGCAGCCCAACTTCTTCTTCTACAGCTGAAGCGAATACAATGGGAGGAAGTTTCTTTTCGATTTCCTATATTTCAAACATTGTGATTACTTGGACGACCTTATTTTGCACATTTTCCTTTACTTTATTCACACGACCGACGGGTTCCAACACGAAACCTGGCGCATCTAAATCAGCTTTGAGCGGATCTCTTTCACTTCGATGAACCAAATGGTAAGTGACAGAATTCTTTTTGTCGATAAAGGGCTTCTTTTTACCCGTCTGTAAAGAAAAAACACGTATATTTAAATTAATAATCCATTTTATTGGTTAAAACGTGTCAAAACTTACCTTTCCCATGCTGGATTTTAATTGTGAGAGTTATTACGCACGCAATCTACCGGAAGTAAGTATCGGTCTTTCTATATCCGTTATTTACTATACTATATAATAATTTACAAAACAATGTTATTCATATATAAATTATTAAGGTTTGTAATAAAGAATATTATTTGTTTCGTTAAGTATTTCATAATAAGACAGTTTAGTTTATTGAAAAGATTTCAACTTAAGTCTAACAGCAGACCGATGCGGCCGTGATGGAAGACGACGCTGCAGTTATTTATGGTTTGGAGTTTCAAGTATTTGATTTATATAAGTTTAATATTAGAGAATTTTTCTAATTTTAAATTTTATTTTAGTCTCGCGCTTTAACCGCGCAAACTGCCGAAACAGAAGCCATTCGTTTTCTAGTGGGAACGCAATCGCTCAAGTGCGACAACCAGGTCCATCAAGTGGAGTTTGATGAGGAAAACAATTTGATAAATAAAAATGTTTTTATGCACAAAGATGGAGAAGTTTGGCATATCAGCTCACCTGCCAGTGAAAAAAACATTCTCGCCACTTGTTACAACAAGGGTACACCCACAGAACCACAACAAATAAATAAATAATTAAATAAATTGCTAAAATTGAATATTTTTTTGTATTTCTAGTGTCGTGCGGGAAGTGTGAAATGTTGAGCACCATATGGCAAATGCCGAACGATTACGAAGTCAATAATGTCAGCGATGAATCCACTTTAACGCCTCCCTCGCTCGAATTATTAACCAAATTAAACGTTTCTAACCACGGAACCGAAGTAAAGTGGTGAGAAAACGTTAAAAAGAATTGAAAATCGCAATTTAAACGATTAAAGCCGTTGATTTAAAGCGTTCTATGGCAGCCAGGCGACGGTAACACGGTTATATCACTCGTCGACAACAATATTTTACTGTGGGATTTAATTCAGAGCAGTACGGAAGCAAAAGTATTTTTTTTGTGTTTTTGTACATATAAATATTGATTTTTTTATATTATTTTACAGTTAATAACTAAATGCGGTTTGGAAATTAAAGGCCACCCAAAATTCACTACGGGGAGATGGAATCCGCATCACAATTGCACGCAAATTGCTACGGCTAACGAATCATGCATTCGTGGATGGGATTTACGCACAATGCAGTTAATACGAAAAGAATTCAAATTTCTTTCATATTTATATCAATTTTCCAGGCTTTTTCACTTTTTTTCAATTTTTTCACGTGTTTTCACACGTTTTCAATTTTTTTATCACACTTTTCTACATTATTTTCATATTTTTTTCATATTTTTTCACATTGTTTTCATATTTTTTTATCTTTTTTCAATTTTTTTCACAATTTTCATGTACTTCGTATTTTTTTTTAATTTTTCAGGCAGGTTTACAGTATCGAGAATGCACACGGTCAGTTGGTTCGTGATCTGGATTTCAATCCGAACAAACAGTATTATTTAGCGAGTTGCGGCGACGATTGCAAAAGCAAGTTTTGGGACGTGCGCAACACGAAAGAACCCGTTTTGATCTTATCCGACCATTCACATTGGTGAACTAAATCAAAATTAATATTCAACAACATTAAAATTAGAAAAGTTTCTCTTTCTTTTTCTCTTTCAGGGTTTGGAGTATCCGCTACAACCATTTCCACGACCAACTCGTGTTAACATCGAGCAGTGATTCGCGCGTCATTTTATCCAGCATCGTTTCCATATCATCCGAGCCGTTCGGACATTTATTGGAAGATGAAGGCGATGACGGAAACATTTCTCCGAAACCAAATGAAAATGGCGACGACAATTGGACCAAACCTCAAGATCGAGTTATATCGACCTACGAGGAACACGAAGAAAGTGTTTACGCGGCCGAATGGTCGTCGGCTGACCCCTGGTTATTTGCATCGTTAAGTTACGATGGAAGATTGGTTATTAATAGGGTTCCACGAGCTGAAAAATATAAAATTTTATTGTAATTTTGATTTTTGAAATAAATAATGGTTGATAAAAATCGCAATAGATGGCGTTGTCGGTTTGTACGTACGCATGCGTGGCGTGGAGTTAACTCGCGAAAAGTTAGGGCAAGATTTACAAACATGGCGTCTTTAATCGTGAAACCAAATTTGTGGAGTGGTACTTTAGTTCGGTTCAGTAAGTCGTTGTTTTTTCTCCTTAGTAGTTTGTTTGTATTGCAGTTTTTTTTTAAACCCTAAACTAAATTGTAATCGGAAATGCGAGTTAAATGAATTAAAATGAAATTAAAATGAAATAAACGAAAATGATACGCAAATTCGAGCGAAATTGACGTTTTGTAATTTTTGTGATTTCAATTTTTGTGATTTCAATTTTTTCTTTTGGTAATTTAATTTTTGTTCATTTTCAGATCCAATTCGATGCGTCTCGACATCAAATATCATAGATGCACGAGGTAATTATGCAAGACAAAATTCCCTCGTTATAAATAGCAAAAAAAAAAACTTTAATAAATGCTGAAAAATTGCAGCAAAAACAAAACCAAGTTTGGCCCAACAAGGGCGGAAAAACATCGTGTTCGTCGAAGGAGTCCGAACTCCATTTTTGACATCCTTGACCGATTACGCCAACATGATGCCCCACGACTTGGCCAGGAATGCGCTCCTGTAATTAAACGAACCCAAAAAATATCAAAAAATCAAAACACAAAATATTTTTATAATCAATTCACAGCGGGTTAATCAAAAAAACGAATTTACCGAGAGATGCCGTCGATTACATCATTTTTGGAACAGTAATCCAAGAAGTGAAGACGAGTAACGTCGCCAGAGAGGTAAAAAAAAATAAAAACTGCCTAAAAATATTTTTTTTGTGTTTAATTCAATTTTTTACGTTTTCCAGGCGGCGTTAGGTGCTGGCTTTTCGGATAAAATTCCCGCTCATACGGTAACGATGGCGTGTATCTCGTCGAACCAAGCCATTACGACAGCGATAGGCTTAATGCAGGCCGGCATGTGCGATTCGGTCATTGCAGGCGGTGTGGAATTCATGTCGGATGTTCCCATCCGTTTCAGTCGTAAACTACGCAAAATCATGTTGAATTTGAATAAAGCTAAATCGATGGGCGCACGTTTGGGTGTTTTGTCCCAGTTCCGTCCTGGTCTGTTGGCTCCAGAAGTAATTGACGATCATTTTTCGCCTAAATTAAGTGATTTTATGCAATTTAAAATCGTTTAGTTGCCCGCCGTGGCCGAATTCTCGACGAATGAAGTGATGGGACACTCTGCCGATCGATTGGCAGCAGCATTTGCAGTTTCACGACGGGAACAGGTGAATTTTTTTGTCTAATTTTGATTAATTTTACATTTAAATTGAATTTTTTTTGTTTGTTGCAGGATGATTATGCAATGCGATCGCACAAGCTGGCGCATGAAGCGGCTGGAAATGGTTTATTCAGCGATGTGATTCCGGTCAAAGTGCCTGGTGAATTGGATTTAAAGGATGGGAAATGTGTTTTTTTAATCGTTTGTTTGTTGCGGTGTAGGGAAAGAGAAATTAGTGAGTGCTGATAATGGAATTCGTATGTCGACGGCTGAACAAATGGCCAAATTGAAGCCGGCGTTTGTCAAACCCCACGGAACTGTGACAGCTGCAAATGCATCTTTTTTGGTACGATTGAATTTTGTGGTTTTTGATGTATTGATGTTTAATTTTTTTTGTTTTGTAGACTGATGGTGCATCGGCCAGTTTGATTATGACTGAGGAGAAGGCGAAAGCTATGGGATTCAAACCCAAGGCTTATTTAAGGGATTTTGTTTACGTGTCGCAAGATCCAAAGGATCAGCTGCTTTTAGGGTAGAGAGAAATATAAATGAATTAGGTAAATTGAAATTTTAATTTGATTTTGATATTTCAGGCCTTCGTATGCTACGCCAAAAGTACTGGAAAGAGCGGGATTGACCATGGGTGACATTGATGTTTTTGAATTTCATGAAGCATTTGCTGTAAATTTTTCAACCAGTACAAGTGGCAAAACTACAAAATTTGTCTAAATTCATCATGAAATTGGCGAATTCGTACAAATTTATCAAAGAAATTGGCAAATTTGTTGAAATTTATTTAAAAAATTGGCAAATTTGTCGAAATTTGATCAAAAGTCTCACAGATTTATTGAAATTTTTGTCAAAATTTATCGAGATATTGAACAAAAATTGTCAAATATCTCTGACAAATTAGTTCTTGCTCCACTGACAAATCCAAATCATTTCCGGTCCGATATTTCAATTTAAAATTAACATTCTCTAGGGACAAATTTTGGCTAATTTCAAAGCAATGGATTCCGATTGGTTCGCGAAAAATCACATGGGCAGACAGGCTAAAGTAACTACAAATCAAACAAATAAATTCCCCAAAAAAATCTAACAAATTCAAATTTTAGGTGACAGCCCCACCTATGGAGAAATTCAACCTGTGGGGTGGTTCTTTGTCCATTGGACACCCATTCGGAGCGACCGGTGTGCGCCTCGTAAGCCACACCGCGAATCGATTGATTAAGGAGAATGGACAATACGGCTTGATCGCCGCTTGTGCAGCGGGTGGACAGGTAAAATTAACAATCACTAAACCAATTTTCAATTAAAAATGGCACCGGTCGAAACATCTACTCGACCAATTCGAAATCGAGTATGGGATCGATGTCCGGTGCCTAAATCAAAATTCAAATCGCGAAAAATCAGGGCTAACAGCTCAAAGTTCTAGCTGGATAGTAGTATAAATTTTCGTACATTTATAACGATTTTATTAGTTATTTTATTAATTAAAATTGATTTTTTACTTTGATTTTCATTGCAGGGCGTCGCCATGTTGGTCGAACGTTATCCCCAATAGATATTCGAGTTCAAAATCGTGTAAAGCAAAAATAGTCTCGTTTGTGTAATTTCCAATGTAAGCGCAGTGTAATAAAATGAGACGAGTAATTTTCGATAGTTAGAAGTTTAATTTGTTATTAACATTCTAAGGAAAACATGATTTCTTCTAATTTTTTTTTTTCTTTTGCCATACAACACAAAAAACGGTTTTTTATTTTTTTGAGGTATTTATCTTTTTTTTTTTACTTTCGTTTTTTTTTTTTTTTTTTTTAGAAAATGTATACGTTATCAATAATTACAACAAGTAATAATAATAATAATAATGTCAACAAAATTAGGAGAAAAAAAACAAATGAACCGTTAAGAAAAATCTATCTTAAAAAAAAACCGCACGTTCAATTGAAAACTGGAAAACTCGTCGTTAAAAATGAACAAAAATCGACAAATTCGAAACAAATTTTAAAAATAGAAATTTTTTTTTTTTAAGAAAAATTAAAAATAATCAAAAATAAATTCCGTCTATTTATAAAAATTACAAATTCTTACCATCAAATTGATTTGCAAAAAACAAAAAAAAATAATTAAAAATAATTAAAAATAAAAAAAAAATATTTTTTACACAATAATTAATCAATTAATAATTAAAAATAAAATCCCAGATAAACACGATAAAAATACAAATAAAAAAAAAAATTTCTTTTTAATCTAAACTTGTACACCACAATATTTCGGGCAAAATATTTCGTTTTTCTAGAGCTTAATTCTAGCCTATATAATATATATGAATTGCGTGGAATTTCTTCATATAGGCTTATAATAATAATCATTTTTCTTTTTCCATATTTTGTATTCTTTTCGAGCATAGATAAGAAATATTTACAAAGGAAGGAGGCACAAACTACGGAGGCAAATCGATGATCAATGGGGATGATGAAAAATGTTTTATTTCGCGGTAGTTTTTATCCTTTTATTTATTTCCTCTCTTTTGCCATAAATTTGTTTGGTATATTAATTAACGATTAAAAAAAATAATTATCACTGCTTGGAAAGTCCACTTTTTTTTTTCTTCCATTTTTTCCCAAACAAATCACGTCTCGTTAAAAAGCAAAACAAAAATCAAAAAACAACAAAAATTTCCGTCATTCATTGTTCGTAAGTAAAAGAC